>OZ020538.1:15137477-15238659 GCA_963971435.1 Lasius platythorax | reverse complement strand
AACGACGTGGTTGTTAAAATTTGCTCAAACACGAAGTATTGTTTCTCCGCTATCGAATGAAATTTCAATGCTGCGAAGCGGTAAATTTTTGTTAATCCGACATACGAATTGCCCCAAACTTGACACCTACACACAGGCGCCAAATCCCATCACTTTTTCCGAGAACTTCAACAACCATCGGCCATTGTCAAAATAATGCTTAACATTGTCTCTTTGCTTTTAACTAATACAATTAGTATTTTTCAATAATATCAATATAATAATTCAAACATTCGGATTGTATTTTAGCGTGCATATCGATTCTAATAACTGCCTTTGATATCGTTCAATCGATACATATGTTTTTTCGATAAGATTGTTTTAAAGTATGAAATGCACATATAAGACATTTCGTAATTTAGTAAGTATATAAAAGAGAAATATATTAATCACAAATAAATACTTAAAAATATATTCACTATTTCTATATCTCCAATGAAAATACTTGAATTTTTCTATGGACGACTCAACCCAAAGATCGGGTAAACATTAATCTTAGTTGAATATACCGGTCGTATTGAATATCCGAGAAAAAGTAAAACTTCTCTCATTTATCATTTGACAATTACGAGTAAAGTTGAACAAAAAATCTCCGAGAATATATATATATATATGTTCTAAAGAACTATTAGTTCTTGACAAAAAATCGAAGAAGTAAATCTTTAATATTATATTACAATTCTTTAATATGATAATGTTTCCGAATAAAATTACATCATCTCTTCTAAAGATCTTTCAACGTTATTATCTTGTCTTTCCTTTACCAGATAAATTTTGAAGAAAGTGACAAATACGAAAAAAGTAGTCGCGCAAAATTGCTTTATTGTCACCGTCAGTCGCGTCACGAACAAATTTAGAGGGAACCGTCAGTGTGACGAATTGATACTATTTACTTATTCTTTTTTTAGTGAAACATACAATAAAGCGATATAGAATGATATAGCGCACAGTTTACATTTCTATACATATTCAATTTTTTTCTATCTATACAAAACTTAAATTATATTATATATAAAAAGGGGGAATTATATAAATCTTTTAAATAATATTCTACTTATAATACCATAATAATATGTACATATATGTATAATAATATGTATAAAATTTAGTAATAATGAAATGTATAATAAAAAGAATTAAGTTGTTGCAAAATAATATAGAACAGAAACATTTATCACGTTCAATTATTGGATTACAGAAAAATATGTACAGTGATTATCAAACATTTTTAGTCTCTATAATAATTTATAAGTTTACTAATTATTTATAGTAAAATAATCTACTTCAATATAAAAAGTATCAATAGTTTACAATAAAATAAATATTTTAAATACTATGCATTTTAAATATACATATAATAATATTTTAAAAACTGAGCAGTTTTCTATGGTAATAGGGGAGACGCACATCAGAATAAATTCACTTTACTTATGCATATTTTGACAAAAATTATTATCTATTCAAAACGAGTTTATAGAAGGGATGTGAAAGTTGGAAAGCTAATTGTTTGATCGACAGCGACGTCGCTCGGACCGAAGGAGGAAAATTTCTCCCTCGATCCTTCAACGTCGTCGTCAACGTCACGTCAACAACATTCCATTATGAGGCCCGCGACGGTGACAATGTTGGTGTTTCCCTCGATCGATCTTCCTTCTAAAACGATGCACTTTTAGTGTCGCGCCGTGTTGACGGGTAAATATGGATACTGCCAAAATTCGGAGGAAGTGCTCAAACGCTAAGACGCGATAGACACAAGACAATTGGATGATCCATGAATTTTTTACGGCCTTCGGTGACAGTTCGAACGGAGAAAAGTCCATCTCGTGATCGTTATGAACTAACATCATACACGCGTAACAAAATGCTTCCCTCGGCGGAGCATCTGTAAACGCGACGTGCAGGCAGCTTGAAGAGTCATAAAAGTCGTACAAACGTTTCAAACTCCAAAGAGCATTTTCGGCGAGTAAGTACAAGGTTCGAGAGTCTATCTGTGTATAACTGTGTTGCGATTTATGTTCGCGTGCGCGAAAAGTCACAAAATCATATAACTGTTTGAAATCAGCGCGAAAACGTTTGCGCGAGCGCGAGAGTAACTTTTGATAGTGTACGAACCTTAAATTTTACAGTCGCATCAATGCGAAACGACATCTCCTTCGACCAATACTCTTTCGCGATATGTGTACTTCAGATCTGATATAGCAATGAAAACTTAAACAACGAGAACACAATCGAAATAACATGTGAAAGACGAAAAGTTTTTATAATTGTCACAAATTACACCACTAATAAAATGTTAATTTTATTAAGAATATATCATTGGAGTATGTTTCTAATGTCATTTATATTAATTTATATTAAATCGACGTATATAAATAGAGTTTTCTTACGCGGAGTTATTTAAATCTGCGCTTAATATGCGACACCCTTTTGCCTCTATCGGTTTCATCTTATTTAAATCACGTTAGCATTATTTATCGCATTATTAGCCCTACCATTATTTTCATTATTATCATTTCGCTTCTCTCTCTCTCTCTTTCTCTCGCATAAAACCAAACCAGCAATTTCGCTGAACGATTTAACGATACCTTAATTTGGTATTCATTCAACCGCACTCCGTCAAACTTTACATCTTCCCCGGGCGAAACACTTTGCGCCATCGTGGTCGCGTCTTCGCCCGTCTTCGTCCGTCTTCGCTCTCGATCGCGATTTCGCGGAGGAATATTTGCAATTTAGATAGAGCCAGCATGTGTGTGTGTGTGTGTGTGTATAGCAGCAGGGACAACGCGACATTCAGTGCATCCTCCGATGTTACGGGTGTGGACGAGGCGCGAAGGGGCACCAGGAGACAAATGTTTCGGGGGGAAGAAGAGGGGGAAGAAGGTTGGTCGCTTGCTTGCTGGCGTCGCGATGTTAAATAATCGCGTCGCCGGCACGTTTTCGCGTAACGAGGACGTTTATCAGGATCCAGCAACCGGGAACTGATTTACAAATAGGCCCCGAGAGAGGCAGCTTCTCCATCCTTCCCTTTTCGTTTCCTCTCCTTTCCTACCAACACCTTCCCCGTTCGCTCACCCGCGCTTACTCCCGCAAACTTCCCGGCATCCCTGTTCCTTCTCAATTCCTCTCTCTTCTACTCACCGTTTTTCGCTTGTCCTTTCTTTGGTGGCAGAGACGAATCAGTCTGAATTTTCGGTATATCGTCAGAAAACGTTTTCTATTTCGAGCTTAGCCACGAGGATCAACCAAGAGAGAGCAGTTTTCCACGGTAGCCTACGTTTATTCCATTTGTCAAATGAAGCACTGTAAAATACATTACAATTATGTTATTTTGAGCAATAATTATTTTATAGTTAATTAATTTTATTATTATTAATGTCCATTCTAAAATTGACATAACTCAACATTGTAAAAAATAACTTTTAAAATGTATTCTATTTAAATGGATACGAGATCACAATAATAAAGAACTGGCACAAGTTATAGAAAATAATTTGTACATATATTTATAATATCATTTGATTATATAGTGATAAATATTGCTTATGTATTTTTCTCATAAATCTATGAAAAAGAATAAAAGCAATCTCGTTGAAATTAGAAACGAATGTGTATCAGAAGCTTCCATCAAAAGATGGTAGGACGTTAGTTCGTTTCGCGGATAACCGCAAGTAGAATAGCATTAATTCATAAGAGTTTATATTCCTCTCGTATTTTCGAAGAGAAATAAAATGAAAGTGGATACGGTTCTTTCAAGATCTGGGGGTTAACCTAAGACGTCCTCCTTTCCCTGGTCTGTCCCTACGCGTCGCACGACCCAGCTTTCTCTCTCCAGGGAAATCATTTTCATTTAAGATCATATACTACGCTACCGCCCACACGACCAAGCCGAAGATGGACTTTCTCTCGCCTTTGCTTGGAATAAATTATTTCTCGCACTCGTTTTTTTTGCCATCGACATGCGAGTATCCTCCTCCCACGTAGTATGTTTTGGAAACGGCTTTTGTCCTACGACAAAATAAGCACGGAAGCTGTCTCTCCAAACGATGAATTGCGATTCAATCGTCGACGAATATTATTATTGTTTAATGGCACAATGCCGTATGAGCGTTTTTTCTCTCATTTCATAAATGCGTTATTATGTCTTCCTTTCCGATCGACGCACATCGAGTGCAATCAAAGATACATTGTAACGGAAAGGTACGCAATATAATAACGGATACGCGCGCACTAAACGAGTATAATATTTCAATTATACACTGAGATATCGAATAACAATAATCACAGTTAAATGGCGCAAATAAAAGCGCTATCGAATTTACCGTAATCTAAAACAAATATCCTGCAAGCATTGAAAGGTATCAAGGTGCATCACAAAAAATTTAGCGGTATTCTCGCGTTTGAAAATCCAGTTTGACACAATTGGACGACGTTTTATTTTAACAAAGTCTTGCTGTATAGAACGAGACGAGGTGGTGCGGTTTTTGTGCAAAGAATCAAAAAATACACCTGTCACACACGGCGTGAAATCGGAAAAAAAACCGACACGGTGATCCGAAACAACAGAAAACAGTAGGCCTGCGTGACTGAATGCCACAGATTGCCAACAAATCCCTACGAAACTGTGTCACGTAAAACTTTTGCAATATCGCCGTTGACCGCGAAATACGTGATACACAAGGGCGCACTGGTGCATCATAATACTGCATAACTATAGACATCCGTAACAAAACTGCATTTCAATAGCTATCTGCAATTGTCCCTGAATACACAAAGAGAAATTTGCAGTTTTAAACAACAGCCAAAACTTTTTACAATGCATCGCAATAAACACAATTATTAATTACATATATATTGCAATACAAGAGACTCAATTAAATGTCAGAAATAATAATAGTTCTAGACAATATATGTATAACAGAAATGCAAATGCAAATACTATATTATTTTATTAATTAGTATTTTATTTGTATTGTCCTATTGTATTATATTTTATATATATTTAACCAATATTAAACTTCAAATCAATTATATAAAAATATACTTGAAATATTTCTTATGTGAAATATTTTATGTATTTGATTAAAACATATATATATTTTTTTAATTGTATTAAGTATATTCATGTATCTCCATTTTTATTCTCTTTTTATTTTTATACGATGCTCAACTTATGATAAGTAATTTTTTTCATCTCACTTTTTTTTGCATTCGGAGAGTTTTTCTCAATCTTTGTGAAGATTGACCAGGTCGGCAGCGCGACCGTCAAAACGATCGATGTTCCCGAATAATAATTCGCCTGTCCCTGAAGATTCAACGGTTTCCCGACAAATCGATGCGGTTGAGCCTCCGGGAGTACCGGGACGACCATAAAGCTTCTTGCCACGGGGTAAATCGAACGCGCGGCGTCCGCGATGTAAATCTATGCATAGCTTTTGTTCCCTCGACGTACGCGTACCGCCCCGTCCACAAAAGTTTTCTTATTGCTGTATCCGAATACGGCAAAGGTGTATAAGAAAAGAGATGGTACATTTATCGCTTTGCTTTTCTCTTCCGTGTGATTCGTCAATCAATTTGCATGAGATACAGTAAAGTTTTCGATTAAAAAATACAAATTTTTTTATGTATTTAATGTATAATCCCTTCAACAATCGCATATAATTTTAATTTAATACATACAAAAATATTTTATAATATAGATATTAATAATTTTCAAAATACTCAAAAGTTATCTTTTGACTATTCAATTGATTGTTGTGAATCAACGAAATAAATAATTTAAAAATATAACTTTTTATTATCTATTTATTTCGATATATTATATCACATTATTATTTATAATAATGTCTATTGTGTATATTTTCAATACATATTTGATTTCTAAGTAATCAATGCAAATAACTGTTATAACGTACATATTATACCAATGTATGAAATTATTAAATGCTTTATCAAGCGCAATTGATAAACTTTAATTGTAATTAAAAATTGATCTATAAAAATATACATATTGGATAGCAGTTTTATAAATTTACGGAGACGGAATAATCCAACAGAAGCCTATTGATCGCGCATGCGAACTATGGAAACGCAACTTTTCTACACAGTAAAATAACATATATTATAGCTTTTGAAACGCGTGAACGAATTACTGGTTAAATCATCGAGCACTTTCCAGCACTTGCCGCGCTGACTGTAGACTGACTGCCGTTTAGTAAACGTAAAATACGTGCCACTTTTGACATCATAATGAGATTGAGCGTCGTTACAAGCACATAAACACGTTCGACGCGCAAAAGGGTGTAAAACGCGGCTTAATTATATGCAATTAAATCCCGATGGTACAAGTAGATAACAGAGTCCCAACGAAAACGATTTAACATATCCGTTAATGGATTAAAGTCTAATTTTCTTTTGATACAAACAGCCTAACTATTATTGGCGAGTATCATTAACAAACGAATACAGAGCCATCAACATAACAAAATAAATGATGAGGCTTTAACGACAAAGCCATTAAAATGGCATAGTATTCAAGCTATGTGTAAAGAAGTAATTTGCATTGTATTATGTTTATTTACGCGTAATGCTTAATAAAAAAGCTGATTGTCTAATAAAAAATAAAATGTAGCAGATTATTGTATTATTCTCTATAATAATTATGTGATGCTAAATACATAATTACTATAATATAATGATATATGTACTTCTCTCTATTAACTCAAATTTATATAATTAATAATAAAATACTGTCTCTTAAAATATTTTTGTGATGATGTATATATTAGATTAATTTATAAAATGCACAAGCAATTATAAAATGTCTCGCTGCACAAAACTTCACAAGGCTCCTTTACTACGATCTTGTAAAAGCTCCGGCCGGCATTTGAAATTGCGTGTGCAGCGCTTGAAGACTCGACTGAAGAAACACCGAGGCAGAGTCGTTAAACTTATCGTCGCCGTTAATGAGTAGGGACCTGTAAAGAGACAGCCAACAGCATTTATCTCTCGTCGCGGGTCTTTGTGACGCGGACTGCAATCAGCGGTGTGAAGGAGTTCGGTCTACAAACCCCTTTACACGACTAACTTTGTTACATCGACTTTCCTCCTTTATCTCCAACGCGCAAGAAATCCCGAAAGACATTCGGCATTACGCGCTTAAGAAACTTACGTCTTCTTCTATACAGGCCACGTATTCTCTTGTGTTCTTTCATGCATTTCGTTGCTTCAGTCACGTCACGTCTTTAATCATCGGATGTAGAAGGTGGCCGAATAAAAGAACAAACTTTTCTTTGGCTAAAATATTTGAAGAACGATACTGAATCATCTATTAAGAACATAATCTATAAAGAACAATTAATGTGCAATCGCGTTTTTGATAATCAAAACTGTGGTGTTATCTTACATATAATGCTTACATAAATATGTATATATAAATGAAAACATGTATATATAATATAAACTATATAATACGAATTTTTTACAAACTGTAAATCTACAAATGCCACAATCCGCTACGAAATCCAATAACAATGTCGATACGTTGCAGCAAAGTACTTTCCACAACGTTTTTAACCGCCGGACGCAAAACCTTTTTATTTCTTTCGTGAATTGACGCGGTGACGGAGGGAAGTATAAAAGAGCGAAGTAAAGGAAGAGAAGCCGTCGGTCGAAGTCGAAGAAAGACAAACCACTCGGTCGTGACGACTCGTAAGTTCCCGCGCCGGTAGTATCGGGACTCTGGAACGAAACTAATCGAAGAGCATGACGCAGAAGCCTCTCATCCGTGGAGGGTCGTCGCTATTGACTTAGCAAAGTTTGGATTGCCGTGCGGATAAGACGCACGGCAGAGTCAGCAGGCAAGCCGCGAAAGCTTCAGCGAACTTCAGTTTCGTCCCCATCTCCATGCGTATGCCGAACTTTCGATCGTACACTCCGCGTTTAAGTGACCAGCTATGGATCGATGACAACAACGGATCGATGACAACATCAGATACAAATCTAAATTAAATTGACATTAACACTTGTTTTGTTGCAAATCATAAAAATATTAGAGAAATTCAATGCCAATATTTTTCAGCAATCATCCTTGATTGGGCAAATACTTATCTCTAAATTTATTATAACATTCGCAATCATACACACACACACACATATGTATATAAATTTAAGGAGAAAGATTTAAAATTCAAACAGATATATAAAAGCTTATCAAAAAAGCATTAAATTAAAAAATGCAACAATATTACGCATTCACAATCAAGAAGGATTCTCCTAATTTTATATGTACAAACAATATAAATATTAAATGGAGAAATAATTCGGAATTTATAGAAAATTTGAACGAAACGATAGATATTAATGAACCGCAATGTTTCGCCCCGAAAAAGAGTCCCTTGCAAATGTCGAAAAGGAAAATCGGAATCGACGACCGCGTTTACATCGTTCGCGGAAGACAACGCGGCACTCGTTGTCTCGTTAAATCGACAGAGATCGAGCGTTCGTTTCCTTTGCTCCGCGAAAAAGAGTATCGTCCCTTTTCAATACGTCAACCCCATTCAACCTCTAGAGATCCTAGAATCTTTTCTCCGAGTAAAGTGACTCACGTGAGATCACAATTCGTTTCATAAAGGAACATGGCTGGCTTTGATAAAGGGAAAAGGAGGAGATAACGATGCTGCTCATTCTACGTGGATAATTTGCGTACATGAAAAATATCTTCCATAAACATAATTAACGATTTCTCCATATGTGATGCTTCATGCGAATTAAGCAGTATATATGTATAATAACAATCTACAGTAGAAAAAGAACGTTTCTTTCAAAAATAATGACAAGCATTGTAACGAGATGATGAGAGAATATAAATATTTTCGAATGTAAATTTATTGTCATAAGTTGTATTAATTTTAAATGCATGCGTTCGAATGAAATGTTTACACCTATATCAAACTTCAACTCTTTTCAAATCATTAAAACAGATTTACTGATCGATTTTACGAAAGAAATATCTCCGTCATTATTAAATCAAAGCAAGCCGTTTGGCGGTGATAGAATGACGAAGCACAAATCGATCAATCAGAGAAGTTCAAGAGTTTCTCTGAGATAAATCATACAAATAGACAATAGACTTGTCTAGACGTCATTTAGGTCGCGATTCGCTAATAAAGCGCTCTATAACTTGATTCTCCTGAGCAGATCGAGGCCTGATGGCGACTGAACACGTGAAAACGTGGGAAGGAGCTGGATGAATGCTATCATTTCGCGCGATAATGGCCGTAATGACGACGATAATGCCTCAACACACGCGCCACGCAACCGGCGACTTGATATATCGTTTAAATCACGACCGGCGTCGTTACATCGTGCACGGACGCTCGTCGTCGTAACAGAGGTTCCTGCGGCAGAGAGTGCGCCGGAGTTAAGCGCACCCTATGGAGAAGACGCTCGCGCGGTTGTCGTTAACGGTGTCATCTCGTTGTCGTCATCCACCTACGTGAACGGCTGAATATGAAATAAGCGGAAATACTTCAGCGGCGAGTCGTTTGCGGCGATAACGATAGTCTCGCGGTGATAAACCTCTTCGTTTATATACGTTGATAGAGCATTACCGCTATTCGAACGAGTAGGTATACATGTAAAATTATGCTTTGTCTCTATATTCAATTGTAGATAGGAGTGCTTCGCGCTCTTGCTGGTTGTTTCTTACATATATACGGTAATATAGATTCCGCGAGTGAAACCGGCCGTTACTTTCGTAGTTTCCCTTACATATGTTCCATAGAGAATGGTTTAAAATTACCATCTCCTCTTCCTGCTTTCGATATATTGTTATGTTTTCGTTAACCATTTCTTCTTCCTTTATATAATATCGCAAGTTCTAGTATTCTATATCGTACATCAGTTCTTATCAATACTACTTTCGGCAAGAAAAAAAAAGCACGAATTTCCAGATTATTGAATCATTCTTAATAATGGTTCGAGGTCTCTTTCCGTACGTATTCTTGAAAGAAGTAGCTGTTGTTTATAAAGGTATTGTAAAATCCCCTGCATAAGTAAAAGTAAAGATGTTGGCGAAGATACGCCGAAGAAACTTCATCGATAAATCCGATATGAATTTTCCGATCGAGTGGAGAAAAAGTTATGTATCAATGTCGAAGACAGACTTTCAATATCTACAATTAAATATTCAGGGATTTATCGAAAAACGATAAACATCCGGCACGGATGTGTTAGATGATTTATTTCGTATACCGACAATAAAACATAATTTTTTAATTTTAAAAACGCTATATTATTAAAGCATGCTGGCTATAATCTTTTTGTTTTTCCACAATATAGGACTCGATTACAGAAATGGATAGTAATTTTTTATAGTCTGAAGCCTGGATAAATTTTCAAACGTATTTGATACAAAACAATCAAATATTTCAGAAAACATTATTTTTAGCCTTTTTATAGCTTTTAATAAATATTTCACAGTCAATGGAAATATAAAATATACAAGTGTATATACGTGTACAATATAAATTGTACACGTATATAAATTGTTAATACCTAAAAGTCATGTCATATTTCAATAAAAGCTCATTTGTTAAATCCTCTCGATTTAATATTTCGCTACATTGACGAACTACTCTCGCAATAGACACAGTACTTTCTCAATAGATTAAATCATGGTGCGCGCGTATATTTCCTCCGACTGAGAGAAATCGCGATCTTTCTTGTTTTTGTATTTTCCAAGCGAAGTAAACTTATCTACATTATTCAAATGACACTTCTCTCAGATTTCTCCTTTTAGCCTCATCCAATATTACTAGCAACTACAGACGACGACGGACGGAATTCATCGTATACCGCGGGGATCAGCGTCGCAGTGGATTAAACTACGCGCGGCCACGTCGGGAATGCGTTGATAACATTATGCGCATCTTTTTACCTCATGAATGTCTCCGGGATGCGGACGAATGAAACGAGCGGATTTATATTACGGAGGCGAAAGATTCTCCTCTTTCCCGTGCGCCCGACAAGAGCGGCGTCCATAATATTCATTCTCGAGGTATACGCCCCTTGTAATACAAGGCGAAAAATCAAAGTTCCACCGTGCAAGTCATAATCCCCCAGCTGTCCTTCTCACCGACTTATTATACACATTATACAAATCAGGTCCTTGGCTCAGCACCGCGAGTCGGCATTACGCGCGCGAATCGCGTCGAATTCGACATCGCGCGGGGACCGATTAAATTCATGCTCGCCGGGCAAGAGAGGGAAACTATTCCGTAACTTCTCCGCTTTGCAGTTTCGCAATTGCAGATTATGCAAGGGGAAGTAGACGAGGCAGCGGTAAGGAGATGGTGGGCGATGAGGACGCTCGAAAATTTCGGGGGTTAGCGGAGCAATCGACGAGATAACACATAAAGCGCACGGTTCAAACTGCATTATCTAAATCGGTCGCCGAGCAGAATACGCGCCAATTGCAGTTGCGACATTTTAATTACTGTACATACGCGTCACATTATATGATCGTGAGAGAAAACGTCTTTAGCGAAAGAAAGATAATTAAAAAGAAAAACATGGACGCGGCATTCTTAATTTAATCTCCTTTGCATTTAAATATGTTATTAATACTTGAAAATCTCGTTGCACAAACTTTGCAAATAGTTTTCCAAATATTACAATATAGTTAAGAAAATATCAAAATTTTATATTTTGTCAAATATCTTACTTTATTCGATTAAAAAGAAATGAAAACTAAAAAAGTTGCAGCAACATATTTTAATTTTCATATTAATTTTTAAGATTATCCTGTCCACACACACACACACACACACACACACACACACACACACACACACACACACACACACACTCTCTCTCTCTCTCTCTCTCTCTCTCTCTCTCAAGTAATTTTTGAATAATTATTGACTAAACATAATTTGTCAAAAATGTGTTCACGATCTTTAGTTAGATCATTATAATTATGATATTATGTTTAATGAGATTTCCTATTTTTTCGCCATTAAACCGAAAGAAAGCAAAAAAATGCAGGCGGCATTCAATTTGCTATAACTCCGGTTTCTTAATTTCTTTATTGCATTGGAATTTACGATCTTAAAACCTTGAACTAGTGACATCGACGCGAAAATTTCACTATCGTCTACCTCTATCAGGAATATGTCCGAATGCACTCGGAACCGCGCAATATAGTTACCCCGGGAAAATAGCTTTCATTCGCGGCGAAATAATTGAGGTCACTACCGCACCACCACGATGAACACGGAAATCGGCTGAAATCCGGGGAATCGAATTTTCCGCCTTCGCTCCAATTTCAGCCGGCTTTTAATAAGTCAACAGACGGGCTTGTTCGATATTCGACCCAATGTGCGGCTCACGGCACGGGCCAATACTGAACGATCGTCGTCGTTCTCGTCGTTGTCGGCGAAGGTGCGCGTTTAGTTCCAACGCGTCACGTGCACGCCGTCACCGCGAATCACTTCAAATTTGACACCGCATTGACGCACGTACGCAGTCGGTTTAAGCCATGTTTGCACTGCCAGTGTTCCGCTAACGAACCTTCTGCAGGCACCCCCGAACCCGTCTAGCGAACCCTTAGCAATCTGACTGACTCCTCGCCGTATCCAGCTGCGCGCCACGTTTCGCTCTCCGCTTCGCATACCCGCTTTAATGACACAAGTCAAAACTTCTGATGCATCAAAATCATTTTTTCCAACTCTCAATCGCGAGGCTTTAACTTTGCGCTAGATAAAATTCGAAAAAAATATATTTCTTGATTGGATACGTAAAGAGACTAAAGTTATCACTTTTTTTAATTATCTGCTATAGAATTATCTCAATCTTTGTGTATTCTTTCTTCTCTTAAAAATAGAGTGAATAAAGTGTCATTACATACAAACTATACATAAATTATGTTAGATTTATACAAGTATTAACAAAAATTATTGTATCTTCATGAACAATTTACTGTTATTTCCTTTTTTGTTATAATTCATTTCCTTTGTTTTCTATATCTGAAACATAAATTTCATCCCCGATAATGTTTCAATCAAAAACAAAATACAAATTCGTAGTTGCTTGCAGTAAAGATTTATTTTTTAGATTTCAAGTTAGCAAATAAAGAGGCAGAAAAATATGATGCAAACGGTATTCTCCTCAAGAGTCGTGTGTACATATTCATCAATTGTTTAGACTCACAGAAGATGTACCCGAAATATACTTTGAGACGTATTCAAATGCGCGAGAACTGCAGAAACACGGTCAAACAACTGTTAGCATACGTACAGAGTCAGTAGAGAAGAGAAGGTGAGTTGTTCCCTGTCAGAAACAGTTACGAACGCATTTAAGGAAGTTAAATCGGGATGTTTGTTCCTTAACATTCAGTGGCTCGTGTAAATTCAGGAATTCGCGAAATTAGTTTAAGTTTTTGAAGCAATATAATAGCCTATGCTCTGAATAAGGAATGTTTACGAACCAAACCACTATTAATTCTAATTTACAAGTATATTGAATTGCTAATTACTAAAATAACATTCTAAATCCCTATAATAATTTGAAGTCTTTAGTTTCACATTTTTATGTTGCACAGACAAGTGTCTGATAATCGCAACTTATGAGATAAACTCGTTGCTATAGAATATAAACTAGCTAAGCGAAGAGTGGCAGAATTTGGAAGCATCAGGTGTTACTATATGAGAAAGACGTGAAAGGCACGAAAAAAACAATGAATATAAATGCTGCTGTTGGCCGTGTAAGCGCTCTCTCTCTCTCTCTCTTTCTCTCCCCCCCCCCACCCCCCTCTCTCTCTCTCTCCTGCGTAAATAAAGAAATAATTTATGATCGTTACACAATGATCGTCATAAATCGCATTTCTGCCGGTCGACAGAACGTGCCGTTATGCGAGGAACTCCGCTTCCGCCGTCAGCCTCAACCCCTTGCCGCGCACTGTCGATATTTTACCGCGGGAACGCAATACACGGCCGGCATAATTTATCTGTTTTCAAATATGCCCGCGCGCGCCAATAGATTTACATATTTTAATATAAATTCCTAAATACCGGCCTG
Source organism: Lasius platythorax (assembly GCA_963971435.1). NCBI lineage: Eukaryota > Metazoa > Arthropoda > Insecta > Hymenoptera > Formicidae > Lasius > Lasius platythorax. The sequence goes on along the minus strand of OZ020538.1, from coordinate 15,224,544 downwards.
TCCATACAGACAGCCCTATGAAGCGCCTACGTACGTCTTTATCGATCATCACCCCGCCGCTCATCTCTTCTGCGCTTTAAATCTTGCTCTTCTTAACCGCGCCTCTCCTTAATGTAACAGCTAAGAGCACCTAAAGCGAAGAATAAGAACCACGGATTATTTGCATGGCTTCGCGTTATTAATAGTAGCATAACAAGTAAGATAAAAACATGCAACTATATTAGATATTTCAAATTATGTTATGCAATTATCCAAATGCATAAAAAAATCTTGTCAATGTAGTATATTTTAGTGTAGCACTACGCAAAAGAGGCAGAATCCTGATTGCATTAAATTTTATGCACTTTTCAAAATGTGTAATAAGTCTAAAATGATATATCTCATTTAAAATCTTACGAGAAACGAAATCTAATCACAAAACTGGGCTTAAATTTTGACAGGACCCGATGCATCCGACGCATACTGGGAAAATCGATTTTCCTCTCACGGCTGACACGTGTGACATGATTCCCCTTCACTCAAATAGCCCTCTACTCGAAGCACGACGGAATTTGTTTGACACCTTAACTATCGCCTCAAATGCCTCCCTGGTTGACAGTCGAGCTCGGTACAATGTGAGCTGCTATCGTCGTCGGAAGTTCACGTTTAGAAACACGTATACGGATACGCAATAGTGTGTAGGAAATGCGCGTTTCGATCGTTAGTGTAAATGCCATATGACATCGCTGTATTTGTCATGCGCCAAGCAGGATGTAACCGCCGGTCGCGTGTAACAACTACTTTGTCGAAATTTGAATGAAGCGATTACACATGAATGTATTGCCGATAACGTTACGTCACGATAAGCAAAATATGTCACAAATTTGAATTTTGGATGTATCTTTTTAAAGTAAAACGCGCAAGTGTGAGAGATCGCGGGCCGATAAACACGGTGATAAAAATAAATATAAAAATCATTATTTTTACAATTTTTTTATTAGATTACTTCTTTTCGCAACAAATTTAATTGCAACCTGAGATAAATATACATGTATGTGTATGTATGTATATAAAAAGAGATATCAGCAAAATATATTAGGCAAAGTACATAGAATATTACAAACACACACGTGCACACACATACATACATACACACACGCAAATTAACATACAAAATTTTATACTCATGCAAAAAATGCAAAGCAACACGAAAGCTTATTTCACGAACCAAGTTTCTTACTTTATAATATAAATTTCTTGTAAAGTGATGTGCTAAGATGGGCATGTTGTTAAAAATATTTTTCATGGAAATTCCCCGGTATGTTGAATAGTAAGCTCCGTAATCTAGAATTAAACGTGTAAAATAATATAAAAATAATGTTTTTATTAAAGAAAAAGTTAACGCGAAAATTAAACCTGAACTTCCTGTCGTGTTCCAAGAGCATAAATGATTGCATCCGCTATGTCTTCCGGTTGAAGAGACGATAATTTTTCGAAAACATTACGCACTTTTTCCGATCGCGAAACTATGTTCGTTTTTACGAGACCAGGACTAATGCTCTGAAAAGAATAGATGAGTAGGAGCCATAACAATATATTCTACATTGATAAAAATATATTTGATATAATTATATATTGATAACATATATGGCAATCATTGTTTTTGATTTTACATATATTAATGTTCTATAAAATATATACTTATTACATAATTTTTATATAAAAGTTCTCTTTTTAATTTTTTTATCGCAAAATGATTTATTATCAATATTTCAATATTAATATCAAGCATATTAATTAAAATGCGTGTTTTTTTATAAATAAAATTTTATATTATTTAATTAGAGTGATATTTATATAACAAAAGAAGGAGAGAGGGAGGAGAAATAAAAACTCAAAATATAAATTTGATCAAGATAATTGATCGAAATATGAATTGACCGCAACTTACTGTAATTCGAATAGGAGGTTTAATGTCCGCTATTTCTCGTCGTACCGTATGAGTCAAAGCAACAGTTGCGTGCTTAGAAGCGACGTACAGATTAAAATCAAATGCAGCATCAATTATTCCTTCACAAGACTTTGGCGGAATGTAATGACCTAAAACACTATAAATATCAAAATTATCTATATTACCAAATTGTTAATAATAAATGTTAACAATAAATAAAAGTCATTGTATTTTTTAAAAAGATTTCTTACATTGCTGCTTTACTATGGGAAACCGAGAACAAATGCTTGTTTCGGAAATGATTTATTTATGTTAAAAATTTATCTAAACTTATTTCAAAACTTCTCTATATATCGTAATTAACGAACAAATTAATAGTAATAGTACCTGTTGATATTTAAAATGTGCCCTTCGACATTTCGGTTGCGCATAGAATGTACTGCCTTATTCATGCATGCAGCATATGGCGTGACATTAGTATTTAATATTAATTGAAATGATTTCCAATCACTATCTGCAAGTGTAATTTATGAAATTTTTTAAAATGTGCGAACGGGACAGTTCAAAGTCTTCTACTATCAATATAAGGCTCTGCTCGCGATCTGTACGTAGTAAAAGTATAAGAGCCTTCTTAGCGATAATATCCTCCGCGTAAGAAGCTATTATGTTTTTGAGCGAACTTAATTGCATTTTATGATCAAAATTAAAATTTTAAATTCTTTTATCCAAGAATTTCTCCAGTGCAAAATAATAAGGATAATAAATGCATAAAGATAGATGCGTATCTTCTACATATTTCACTGTATAGCATCCCTTGATTTTAGATATTAATGATGAATTGTATTATAAGTAGCCTATAAAAATTTTGTGCATAAACATATTATATATTAGTTCGCTGTTTTTGATTAATGTCAAACCAATTAATTATATAACATTTTGAGATAAAACGTATAGTGCGTATAGAATGGAATTTCGTAACAGCGAACCTCGAAATAACGCACAAAATTCCTTCCGTGCTAGACGCACGTGAGTAGCGTGAATGAGGAGTAGCGGTACAACCGCGTAACAACGCGTATCTGTCTCTCGATGGTATATTGGACAATAATGTGTAAACGAAACGATACCGACACGATCCTGAATTTCACGGTTTGGGAGTGAAGTGGGGACACAACCTCGCTATTACGTTCAGAACCACGAACCGCGCGCTAAGAGATTCCAATGTATTATATTTTCGCAGTTTGTTATAGAAAGAAAGTTATTGTCAATATATACATATAAAAAAAAGCATATATAAATATAACACTTATTTAAATAGCTAAAATCTTTAAATCTTATTTTATCTGTAATATTTTGTGTAAATATAAATATAATGTCATTACCAATTACGCGTGAATATTCACAATAACCAGCATTGTTGATCATAATATCCACACCCTTCATCCTCGTCTCGATTTGCTCGAATGCCTTATTGAGCTCCTCCTCGAAACTTACATCGCACCATATGGTTTCTAATATGCCCGGAAATTCTTGCTGTTCCTTTCTCGCTTTAAGTTCGTTCAATTTTTCATTCATGATATCTATAGCAGCCACGTTTACTCCGTACCGCAGAAGAGCGCATGTAATTGCTTGGCCGATGCCGGATGCAGCGCCGGTAACGACTGCGGTTTTACCAATCCAACGATCCATAATTGCCTGTCTGCAAGTACGACGTAGCTCGCGGTTGACATGCCACTAATAACTACTGAGCCGAAAATAATTTCAAGCACGTAAAAAACGCAATTATTAGCATCTACAATCGCAGTGACGTTAAATTCAACCATAAATTTGTGGAAATGGCATTTCGATTAACATCAACCGCGTTAATGCATAAACTTACCTATGTATCTTCTATTCGCAGCTGTCAGCAAAACTAGTTTATGAGATTCACTGCTGAAAACTTATGAATGCGCACAATCACTATCTTAAATAAGTGCGGAGCAGGTCAAACTGGTCATATCAACGATATGCTGCAGTTCGAACTGCGTAGCATATAGCAAATAGAACATAACAAGAGAACATTATGAATAATTCTACTGATAGAACAAGGCTGACTCATTCCTTTACTTATAAAGTGGGGATAGTAAGCTTGAAGAGCACATCTGATCATAATAGAAATATGCATATATATGATAGATCATTTATAGACTAATATTATGATAATATAATATTATAATAATGTAATAGAGACTCATGATTTTATAAGCTCTCTATATATATTTTTTTTCATTAATAAAATATAAAATAAAAAAATAATGTAAATATAAATTTAAAAATAATATAAAAATCTAAGGCATTTCGATATTTTATAAGTTATTAAGTTTCTAGTAAGATTATTATATTATTTATTCCTACAAAGGAGCAAATATTTATATATTATTAAATGCCACATCAGTAAGCAATATGTATTAATGCATCATTATTTCTCTTTTAATTTAAAACAAAAAAAAATTTGTTTTTTATGATAAAGAACGAATACAAATAATCGATTATTTTTCTTATGATTCACAGACAACGAACTGCTATATTAGAAGTTTTTGCACCCGTATCACAACTCTAACAGAGAACATTCCATGAAACAAGGTAACCATTCCTCGTTGCAGGTATGTCCTGCACGTTGAACACGTATAGGCCAGACGCATCATGTAGGAGGACAGAGATCCTTCGGCTTAGGTTTATCCGGTTATCCACTCTGGTTCCGTCCTACGGTTTTGCCGCGGCCTTTACTTGTTTTAAGTGAAGCGTGACGTGACCTGCCGCAATCCCTTCTGTATCCACGTACAATCACATTGGCTTCTGCGTACCGTCTCTGAACCAATCTTTTTCGCGAAGACATCGGGCAGAATATCAGGATATTTCGAAATCCCGGAGATTCCGGTAGACGACTCTCAGAGACTCATCCCGCAAAGGGAGGATCTTATTGTCAAAATATATAACACAAATATCTCAACATATGACCATCAGAAGTTTGTCGAGACGTTAGCTAAAAACATATTCTCAATGTAAAAGAATATTTATATTTCAAAACAGAATTAGTTTTGATGCACATCTTGAGCGTATATTACATTGCATACATATGAATAATAAAACGGAAATGATAAATTGATAAATTAATAATTTGTCAAATAAATATTACTTTGTAAATCTAAGAGAGTTCAATGTTAATGAGAAACAAGGGAAATTTAAAAGAAAGTTTCAGCAGATGTTTCCAGCATCAGCATGGAATATCATACGACTTCCACCTTCGTCGGTAAAAAATGCTCAAATAAAAGACTCGCAAGTATCGAATTATCTTATTGCGCTGATTAATTTATCTTTTATATGAACAACGTCGGATTCGCTACGTCAGTAATCTCGAATCTCGCGATTTGAAATGATTCTTCCCGCCACCCCTTTTTCTTCGAATAAACGATACCCGTTTCCGGACGCAATAATAACATCGTGTATCGATCTTTGTAAGCTGGCATCTGGTACTGGGTCCGATATCGGGCCGAGAGCATTATTCTTGTTCACGCGGGACAACGAGGAAATCAACAAGAAAACCAGAGAAAGCTTCTCCCGCCTTTCTTCCCGGCCCAGTTCAGCCCACCAGATGCTACTGCTACTCGACCATTTCTCAACGTTGCTGTGATTACGCGCAGCGTTCTGAACTTACCACTATGGACACATATTTTTTTCATAGGCAGCAAATTACATAACGAAGTGCAAGCACATAAATATAATCTCGATCCGCATGAAATATACGAAATGAACAAAATATGATGTAAAACATCGATTTCCGCGAGATAAACAGTTACACGCTTATATACATATGTCAGAAGCTTGTATACACTCTTTTGTTATAACATTATTCTCGTTATTTCCTATAAAAAAGTCTATAACACATTAAATATAAAATTATTTAACCCTAAAAATTAAGCAATTTTAATCAAATAAATTTCAGGGTTAAATACTATTTTTTGTTTAATTTTAAGTATAATTTATATTTTAATAAAGTTCTAGTTCAAAAGATGTAATTAACAAAATATTTGATGTTTGTTAATTAAAAAAATAAAATCAATAATAATTAAAGAAACATTAAGTTCATATTTGTCGAACAATTTTCATTCGAATAAAGAGTTTGAAATATTTTATATAACTTTATAAAACATACATCTCCTTAGCAACACACACGTATTTTAGATTTCATTTCTAATGTTTTACTTACTCTACGGAATGCTTTAAAATCGATGAAAAGCGGGCGATATTTCTTGAGATATCAGAAATATTCGAGCTTAAGAAGTAATGATCTTCGAACCAAAAATATTATTATACTCCGCGCCAGCTGACGAGGAAATCAAAAAGAAACGTGAAAGAAAGCTGTTCTTCGATTCGAAGCGCCATATGCTTCTACTGCTTGGCTATTTTTCAACGAGTCGTGATGACATATACCAATCCGTATTGCTATAAGCTTTATATGCTTTCCTTTCTTACAACGTAACCATGAATTACACATATTACATGTGGAAGAAAATAGATTTCAACAAATTGAACGTTGATTGTTTCGTAGAAAAAAGTTTCAAAACAAATCTATGTATATCAGAATAGACATTTTAGCTACATATGAAAAAAAATTTTTCTTTGTACATTGTAATTTATAAAATTACTCTCTCTCTCTTTCTTTCTTTCTTTCTTGAGAGAGAGAGAGAGAGAGAGAGAGAGAGAGAGAGAGAGAGAGAGAAATAAATGAGTTTTTCATTACGAAAATTTTATAATTTAGTATGAGAAAATCTCTCTCTTACTTCTTTATTTATATACGTTACATACATCCTTTTGCCAATTCCAATAATTTTTGTAAAAATGTATAACAGTTCGACTTGTGTCCAGAATCTTCGATTTTATGGAAGTTGGCTTTACACGTCGTTTCTGCCAGCCAGATGTGGAGAAACGACCATTGGGCACCCATAATTTTCGAGTTATCGAAAAAACTTCTTCGGATCTGGGGCGAAGCGGGCGCCCGCCGAGAATTTCCAAAACTTTCTTCTTCGCCAGGTGCAAACGAGATGCAAACAACCCGGCTGTCAGACCATTTTGAAAATTCCAAGCGGGTCATCCAACTAGCTCCGCGTGCGGAAAATGCGAAATCAGCCGCCCACGCGCTCGCGCAAGCATCCTGTTTCCAATAATTCGGAAACGACGCGATAGAAGGCTTTTAAAATCTTAGCGTGACAAATAAGATTGAAGAAGAGCGTGACAGAAAATTTTGAAAATCTCGACTCATTGACCTACTTTATCTTGGAGTTGAGGTAATTGCTGGTGGCGTGATAAGACGCAAACGAAGTGCGGCGACTTCGCGCAGCAAAAATTCAGAAACTTAAGACCGAGTCCATCGTAAAGTTCTCCATTACCGGTTCTGCTCGGAAAACTGTTTGCGTAATATGTAGGACACAAATGCCGACGAAATTCAAGAAAGTCATTATAAAGTTGCCTCGCGCAAGTCACGAACCTTTTTTGTTTGTTCGCTTAATTATTTCTCTATTTCTCGGGGGAATCCATATTTATCCGATGCGAAAATAAACTCAAAAATCTACGATGTTTGCGGCAAGAAAACGCTAACTGAAAAGCGCATCATCCTAAGCAGATGAGAAAAATGAGAAAAGATTTGCCCGTTTTCCGCTTCAAAGCGCCAGATGTTCCCGCTACTCGGCCATTTCTCAACGACGGCGTGATTACACGCATCACTTTGTATTGTTGCAACATCATGGGTTTCTTTTTCTTATAATCGCAGAATATGCATAATATAAATACGTATCAAATTTTTTTTTAAGCTTTATCTTCCGTTACAATAAACAGATAAATATTTTTTTAAATTGTTGCATTTATAAAATTAACATTCGCAATCCAATCTACGAATGTGAATAGTGATTTTAATTATATAAAGCATCAATATGTAATGTCATATTCTTTAATAGGAGGGTGGATTTGTCTACTTTAAGCTAAAAAGCTTAATCCGCGAAATTCAATCGCTTTCAATCATTTATTGCTAATAGATTTTTGCTGTCTTCACGTTTTTGCTAAAGAAAGATTAATTCTAAGTCTATTAAATAATGTATCATCTAAAATTGACGAATTGCGATAATAGCGAGTTCATCCGTATAAGTTAAACCGAAAAATGATATGGCTTTTAAACTGCAAATGTTAATTTACGAGAGATGTAACTAAATAAAAATACAGCAGGTTAAGATGTGTAGACTATGCGAAGAAAAAGTCTATAATAATAATCGACTGTTAAAATTTTCGAGAGTATCTCTGATTTTAATTGATGAGGACAGAGAGATTGTGACAGCTTTACAAAAGAGCTTATCTTTAACATAGTTCATTTGATGGAAGTTATTTGAAAGCTTATTCGGAAGTTTAAAGGAACTATCGCGGAGAATATAACTGAGAACATAGAGCAAAAGATGGCATTCAACTTCGTTTCTGAAGCAATAAACGATGACGGACGGTATCGACGTTCTTTCAGACTATCGAACTAATGTATAAATGTGAAGTAGTCGATTTGGCGTTTTTATGACATCGATTTCATATGCTATACTTGTTCATCAATCTCGTTTCTACAACTAAAGGACGGATGAAATATTTTTGAAATGCAAAAATGATTGTTTTACTATAATGATACTAAACATATTTGTACAATATTACTAAATATTTCTATTACCTTAATGGAATATTGAAAAAAAATTTCATCAAAATTATACTCATAAAAAGAAGCTGTGTGATATTAAAATAATCTGAATTTAGATAATTTCTGCGCGTCCGCTCTCAAGAGAATCAATAGAAAAAAGAGAGAGATTAATTAAAGTAATTAAAGTAATTTTTTTATAATTTAAAAGTTTAAATCAATTTTCTAAGAAATAACATACACAAGATATTGTTTACTTTTGCATATAAATCGTATCAAATATACATATAAATTGTCTCGTGATGATTCTTTTCCAATAAAAGAAGTGACTACAAATTACTGTAAAGCTTGTCCTATAAAAAATAAAATGGAATAATTACTGAAATCATATTAAACTTCTCCATCAACTGAAGCATTGATGAATAGTGTCAGCATTTTATTTCGATAGTTTTCTATATAAAGTATTTTCCAGACATTTAATGATTGCCGTTCCAACGCTTGTTATTGAATGCATTCCATATTGAATATATTTTACAAGATGCCGCAGAAAAAGCGTTTTTTATTCGATATTCTAATGAAAAGAGCCAGCACGAGTAAAGAAATACAGAATACACGAATACATAGTTCTTGGTTTCGCCTGACAATTCAACGTCAATTTTAATTTGCTATATCCTTATTAAATTCTTTATATATTTCACCGGCTATATTAAATTACCAATATAACCATATTTCCTTTCTTGTCATGTAATAAATTTAATAAAGAATCATATATGTTTAAATAAAGAAGCCTCACATTTTTTAATTTGTAATACAATATTGTAGAATACAGTATCTATAAAAGTACGTCTATAATAAATATATTGTATAATAGCGCGCATTGCTATTATTAAAAATATAAAATACAGATACAAAAAAATACGATATTACTTTTTTATCTCACGCGATCGTTCAAGAATTAAATTAATGATAAATATCATGTCGCATATAGAATTAATGCGAAACTATGATAATTTAAATAGCCAAGCATGCCCGCAATTAACGCTAAACACTTCGACAACTGCGTACCCGTGTATTTCTGGCAGCATCAAAATACCTCTTTGGCTGATTATTTCTTTGCTAAGAAGCAAAAAGAAAGACAGGGGAACCGTTCAAGCTCGTAGTTAGTTTTACACACCGCCCGGCTATTTTCACAATCTGCATTCCGAAGGGCCTTTCGCCGGCGCGCTTCCACCTGTTCCCAGATCCCTTCTCTGTTTATCCCCGTGTATAATTTCAGCCGACTGGTGACTCGTTAATTTCTCGGTGCCTCGTTCGCGGTCATTCCCATCCCCCCGAGTCCTCCCTTCCCCTTATATCTTCGAGCCCCCATATTCGTACGTTGGCGCGTCTAACGACCGGGCGTCATTGCGCGATACAGCCCTGAGGAGCGATCTCGCCTATACATATTCATGAGGCAATAAGCTCGCCGCTGATCTTCCGGGGAATGGAACAACAAGGGAAGAATGGAAAGTAGGGACGCGACGGATGTCGACCCTGAACAGACATCGTCGAGGCTCTCGCCCGCTGGGGAAACACTCATCAACCCTTTTTCGATTGTTTCGGCATTCTCGCGCGTTTACGAGTTGGCCTGACCGCGTTTTATTTCACGGGCATCTAAGCGAAGAAGCGAGAGATTAGGAGAATCGTATAGCTGTATATTATGTATACGAGAAACCGGCACGATATTATTTTACAGACCATTTACGTGACGACGGTTATCTTCCCTTTGAGCCATCGAGCATAATGCTCAACCATCGCGGAAAGGTTGGATTGAGAATTATTTCTATCTCTGTGGTTGTTACGGTATCAAAGCTGTAAAATGCAGAACATGAATGCAAATTGCTTGAACTTGAGATGTCGCATAAACAGAATTGAATATTTTATGAAAACAATTAATTAACTCGGATCTAAATTAGTACATATGGGAGACTACATAAAAGTCTTTAAAAATGTAAAAAAAAAATTGATTTTAATTATAAATATTAATACAAATATTAAATCTTTATCTCAAGACAATAATAGTTACTTTCAAATGTACGTATAAATATTGTTAATATACTAATGCCGCTTTTGATAGAAAAAATAATTAATACTATAGAAATAATGAAAAGCAAGAGAGAGAAAACATTAAATAGTATTTAAAGAATAAAAAATGCAGAATGCAAAAATGTTACAGCAAAATACAAAAATATTTAACAATCAGAATTTAAATCAAGTATTATATCAAACTATAATTGCATGAAAAAACTACTTGAAAATAATAAAATTTTACGTATTTCTTCCTTGATATTTTAAATTCTCGCGATATCGGATCACGCCTATGATGCAGGTCACATAGAAATCGCGAGATATTTCGTGCGCTTGCATTCCGATGCAAATCGAATAAAAGCCACGCCAACGTATATCTCAACTTTGAATTCGAATTTCGCGCACCGATCGTTCTGCATTAACGACAGCCGACTCAAAGAGTCCACACATCGAAAGTATTTGCGTCGCAAACATCGTGTTTGTCGGAGGCTCCAACGCCTCCATCTCTAACTATCTGCCCCTCACCGCGTCTGTCCTACGCTTTTTTCAACATTCCCTATCTCGAGCTGTCCTTCTGCCTCTCACATTCGCGGAACGCCGTGGTGTGAATACGAAACCGTTTGGCACCTCTGAGCTGAATTCCAAATTCATTCGATGACAATGTGGCGATCGATAGAGATAGCATGGCCCTAATCTTGCCTTTCATTAGCCGTGTTTGTTATTCACGACAGCCTGTCAGCCAAAAATTATTAGAGAGCGCATGCAGCTTCAAATTAAAGGAGGGAGATGCAGAAGTTAGTGATTCATTCACGAAATTCACGATTCGCCTGAGCTGCACGATCATTCATTTTACAGAGCACCGAAAACTCTTAGATCAATTATTAGTGATTAATTATTGCAAGTTGGATACGGAAATGCAATAATCGATTGCTTTTGTCGCAGCTCGTTGAAGAACTCTGAAGAATTTTTCGTGGCATGCAATTTATTCCGCCCACGTTAGTAGACTTTCCTTGCGGATTTCTAATTAATTTCGTATTAACTGTAAGAGACAAAGTTTAAAATAACTCATCCAATATTGTCAATAGCAAGCAACAGCCTGTCATTGACAACTTCTCGTCGTTTTTCCGTAGCCAAAGGGCTCTCGACCCGAATAAAGGGTCGCTGTTATTAAGTGTCTGTGACTTAAAGCTTCAGAAAATTTTCTGCCCAGAAAAATGCATCGTTACCATTTTCAAAGAGTTATATCTTAATGCCGTATACAGAGACCCATTTATTACTGTTCCGTTAACTTTATCAACTACAGAGGAGATAAGAAAAATCCCATTCAATTTCGAAATTAATTAGAACTGCGCGGATTCTCCTGTTTATCTTGACTTGCCGCGTTCTTATCTCAAATCATTTACATAATAGGTACGCTCGATCGCACGGTTTAACGCCAAGTGCTTTCACGGAAAGCTCAATTTTATTAGAATCAATAGGAGTGTACTCTCTTTTCCATCCGTTCATTCTCGCCGTGGTCTCCGCGGGCAAGGCGTCCTATGTATGCATACGATTTTCAATCAGCAACTTCCCCGCTAGCGCATAGCACAATGCAACGTCACTCATCCAAGGGACAATATATCCCGGAATCCATTGATAAAACGTACAATACTCGCATTCGAGAGTTCCCCTTTCCCCGATATGCAAATGCTCCCGCATCCTCAGATCGCTCTGTATATCGCATCTATTTCCTCATAATCGAACCAATATTATAGTGTTGCACATTTATACTCTTAGAGACAATTATCCATAATCACAATAGCTTGATTAGTTACGCGTGATTAATAATAAATTGATCATTACGTAGAAAATATAGAATATTTAGAGCTTCTTAAAATTTCGATTAGCTCGTGTATACATACACACACGCACACTATATATATAAGGTATATTTAGATGCATTACAACGTATAAATGTTAAATTGATCAATTTCTACTTTTACATTTGCTATTAACTCACATGGAACAGTAGAAGAGTGAATTAAAACTCAATATTCTTTTTTATATTGCCAAAAAAACATAAAGAGAATAATCTACGAACGTATTGATGTGTGTACTTAATACTTTTTGATAAACTTAAACTGTAAAATATTTTAAAATGTTTTAACAACTTTTCAGTGATTAAGTCTGCGCTGTTTGCGACAGATGTAAATCTCATATATCCGACATGCACTCGACAAGCGTCCTGTCTGAAGGACTTTGAAACTCTCTACTTTTAAATCGAGGAAATCTCCATTTCGTAGTTCTACCTTTGTCTAGTAACACTCATAGCGATATTTGCCGCTATAACGACGCTCTCGACGAAACATCGACCGGTCTCGTTCGATTCTCGCGTCCTCGAGTGACGCAATTATGTTGCCACGATTCCTCGGTATGCGACGTGGTTCACCCAGTTGCGGTTTTAGGTAAGGGCTAAGTATAGCTCTACGGCCTTTTCGCACAGTAATTGGTCCTCGGCGAGTGCGGTCTTGCTGCTTCATTACGTAAATTGACTGGCTAAATAAATGGCATCTCTCGAAAGCTACCACTCACGTTCATGACTTACAACTCTGTCTACTGCGTTACCTAAACTAGAAGAGATTTCAGAAGTTACGCTGAATTCTTAGTAAATTTTCTTTCTTCTACACTAGTGTGCCACCAAAGTCACTCTTAACAATAGCAGTATCATTTTATTCTTACTTCTGTTAAAAGTAGACGAAGCCACAAGAACGAGATTTTTTCACTAAGCTTCTTATAAATTTATAAGCGATTTATGATTATATAAGTAAAACCATGTAGGATTTTAGATTCCTAAAGTCTTTAATAATTAGTAGATTACTAATAAAATTTTATCGGGAAATATTATCAATAGCGTTGCATAGTAAAATGTGTTCTTAGTGAGCAAAATTTGGTAACTGATATGACTCGATGTCATCAACGCACAGTGCTTTTTATATGATGTCTCTCATATAGATACAAGAATGATTGACATTCGTGACTATCAGGATTACCATAATTATTAAATTTCGAGATAAATATACTTCCCCATTCTTTTTGCTGAGACATTAAAAAATTAATAAGATACTTCGTGATCAACGTAAGCAACGGCATAAACTAGACATGCCAGTAATCGTCGTCTGACGAAACGAAAGGAACAGCGAGAGAGAGGGGAAGCACTTAGAATATCATAAATTTATGGCCGCGGTTGTGCAGCGACCGCGATAACAAAAAAAGCAACAACTTACTCCGTAAACGCGATTTTGCATTAACCACTCGAGGGATGAGGTTCGCGGCGCGTCGAGCGGCGCGGATGGGGAAAGAGCTGGCATGGGCGGACAGGTATCTCAACTTTTCTCATATCGTTTCACGTTCGTTATTACGCGCCGAGTTGCCGCGAGGCGGATGAGTAAAATTAATGGCTCCCATTTGGAACTATTCCCACGTACTTTCGCCTTTTTTTCTCTTCTCGCTACCTCTTGCGCTCCCTCCAGCACGCTCGCTCTGGCATCCATTCATATATATATATATCTCTCACACTCTCTCTTTTTCTCTCTCACTTTCTCTCTCTCTCTCTCTCTCTCTTTTCGTTATTCCGCCGGGATTTATAATTAATGTTAGCATTCCTCGGCCCAGTCACCAATCGCCGAAGCGCCGATGTAAACTTTTATCAAATTATTCGAACACAATGCTCTCTTTATCTTGACGCTCGGTATTTTACCAAACGAAATTGGAGTTACAAAACTATTATAATGCGAGCTATATATATTGCACACCGTATATTTCTAAGACAATCACTAACGCTTCGTCTCTGTTTTATTTTACCCATTTCTCTAAATAATAAATTCATTCACCAAACTTTCATCCTTTTAGCTAATTTGGCAATGATCAGTTTAACACCGGAAAATTTTTTGTAATGCAACTTTATTCTAGTTCAATTGCGCTTCTTTTCTTAAAATAATTTTTAAAACAATTTAAAAAGATTATAAAATTCATTAGAAATATTTATTTTAAAAAAGACTTTTAAAACATTTTTCTTGCAATTTAATTCTTAAATCATCTATTTAATTTATTATAATTTGACAAATTGTCAGGTGTGTGTATTTCCAAAAAATCCATTTTGTACCTATTTGTCCAAAGGAAGACGTAAATATATACATCTCAAACTAATCGAAATTTACCACAGAGACGTAATCACGGTAACACGTTCACCTCGTGCGTCCCATGTATTTCGCTCATCCGACGCAATTACGAGATATACGTGACAAATTGCTCGCATCGCCGATAAGTTATTTACATTTCATTACCGGCGTCCGAGTAATTTGTACTCTCTGCCGGCGTATCGGAAATTTTTTGCTATCGTGCCGCTGTGGAAAAAGTGCGAGTTGAATAGAGAACAGGTGCAGGTAAGGGATGAAAACGGGAACGTTGAAAAGAGGAAGGAACGATCGGGCGACAAGTATAGAGAGAAGAGGATGGTGACATCGATGCGGATGGAGACGCGACACGTTTTTATTAATACCTCCTAGCGCACCCTCGTCGGTGGGCACGTGACGCGTCGAAGGAAAAAGTTAACGAACTTCTCAGAGCGTCGCGATGAAGGAACCTGCCTGATAAATAGCGGAGGATGATGGAGAAAACGGCTGCAGGACCGCGCATAGCAGCATCTACTGGGCGAACCAAGAATGTCTCCGATGATATATAGGACAGATAACTCCGAAGGGTGACTGGGTAATTCATTCGTAAGTCATAAGTCCGCGCGATAAGGGTTATTTATCGATCTTTCTCCGCTCTCTCTCTCTCTCTCTCTCTTTATTCTCTTTTTGTTCTTCGGTAGGCGTGTGTCGAATGAAGGCCAACGGAAATCATCACTTGATATTGAGTTCGTTAGAGGAGATGAAAAAATGGGATAACTTAGACAACCGGAAAGCAATATCGAAAAGCAATATTGGGTACATTGCTTCTTTTTCAAAATATTAAAAATATAATTAAATAACTGTCACAGAAAGAAAACGGCAAAAATTATATTCGACGTTGTAAATAATTTATCTGCTTAATACATCGCGTTTATTTAACTTGATATTAACAAGCATTCTTATAATGTAAAAAGTATAATATTAAAAAACATATACGCGTACTATAGCATTATTAATCATTATTTTATAACAAATTTCTTTCATTTCTCTTTTCGCAAAAACATTAATACATTTTATAAATAATATAATATCATAATTAGAAAATGGAATAGATAAGAAATGCTTGACAGTAATCCAAGCAGCCGAGGAAACCCGGAAGGATAATGCACGCCGTAAACAAACGTAAACACTATGTACGTGCTTATTCGCGAACGTATACCAGTAATAAATCTAAATTTAGCGCGGGTACGAAAAACTAAATCCTCTGCAATTTCTGCCCCGACGAAAGGCAAAAACCTGGAGAGCACCGCCTGCCCCGACAATGTGTCATAATAACGTTTCTGCAGCCATGGTTCTCCTGGCATGATAACCATGGGTCATCATCTCGACGAGGTAACTCGTCGCCTTTTCACCATGGAAACCCTTAAGCCTTAAACCGTACCGAGACTAAGGAATTTGTGGCTCCGCCATGAAGCTCTGACGACATTGTTGCCTTCTGTCTCCTTCATCCTTCGGCCCTTAACTTTGATTGTCCTTCTCTCGGTGCATCGTGCGACGTGTTTACGTACGTGCACGCGTGAAGAGACGTGCTTTAGAAGACAAACGCGAATAGCAACTTGAAAGCAATGTTTACTCAAAGCCGTAGTTTACTCAACTGAGGAAAAGAGAGAGAGAGAGAGAGAGAGAGAGAGAGAGAGGGAGAGGGCGAGAGAATCATCCGGAAGAGAATTAAAAAAAATTATTGAAACGTAATAACAGAAATCTTACAGCTTTTGATGCTGCAAAATGTAATGCGTGCAAATGTGTATCTTAGAATGAAATTTTCTTTATGTTATAAGCATATTGTTTATTAAACAATACCTGAGTTTTTCTTTTAGTCAAGTATCAGGTTAGTTACGTTAGAAAAAGGCAGCATCAGTTTCTCGCAAGAACCCGGTTAATGACGGAGAGATGATTCTTAATCAAGGATCGCTCAGAATAGAAAACCGCTCCGGAGCGTGAATTGATTGGTTCTGGGATGAGGTGGCAAGGTGGTAGACCTGATCGATTGATTTGCCTACCAGGAGTGCCTGTGGTACCTGTGGTACCAGCGGAGAGTGCCTTAATTAATCCTGGAGTGGGGAGATATAGTATCCTGCGGTACACGGCTGGTTTCCAATAGATGAGATTTCTATTTCCGAAGTGGCTCGCGCTGATTCCCTACCGTGGAATGACATGTAGTACGAAATTGAACATTCCTCACCGTATGAAGATGCCTAGAACGTACGCGATATTTTCAACTATCCTGACCTATTTATTAAAAGATATTTCTGTCGTTTAAACGAATTGTAAAACTCATCATAAACGACACGGATCTTATATATATATATACGAAGATACAGATAATTTTTTATCTAACAAAAATTCAGTATCATTTAAATTTAAAGATACAAGAAATATATTTTTAACATTAATAATTTTACTATATTTATATTATTCTTTTATTCATTTCTAAAATTATACAAACTTAGAAACAATCAACGCTTTACGAACAAATATTGCGACTTTTGTGACAAGCAATAGATGCGGAATCTCTATCTTCCGAATTTGCTTTCACCTTTGAAGCATTATTTCAGAATATTTCTTGGCTTCTCTTCTCCTTTTGCCATCGCGCGTATATCTAACCGAAACCGAAATCACCAACTAAAATACTTTTGACATTCAAATAACGCCGACTTAATATGCACGATGCCGCTCGAAGCCAATCGAATTGCAGAGAGCTCATTTCCTTGAGCCAAAATCTTTCCGCTAAGAATCTTCTATCCACTTCTGTCTGTCTCGCTAGCAACCTTCTTATTGCCTATCCAACTATCCTGTCAGACTATAAGCTACAGATTTACGTATTCACCCTTGAAAATCGGTGACCAAGTTTCGAATATCAATCTTTTTAACAGTTAAAATTTTTGTTGCATTCTGACACTTTACTATTCTAATTTTTGCTTTTTGTATTTAACTTATTTATTTAAAAAATATATAGTTTTATCTCTCTCTCTCTCTTTCTCTCTAATCTATAACTAGAAAATTATTATTTATTATAAAATATTTATTTTATCAAGAATATATGTTTATATTTAGATTCTTTTTATAATTGTTTTGTAGAAATGTGTACAATAATTCTTACTTGTTTACACACATATTTGCCATTATTAATATTATCTATCTCATCATCAAAGTATCAAAAGTGTCAGATACTTGCTTTATTCATATCTGTTACAAGTTTTACGCTTATATAACAGAAGAAACGTCAAGAGAAGGCTTCAAACAGGATGCTCTCTATCCTCATTAGCCTCTTATTCTGAGCAAAGCAACGATCATATTCCCTTTTCAGATTCTGGTTTCATCGTCAAGAGAGAGAAGCTCGAAATTTGTTCACCGATGAACTGAAAGTGGTCCTTCTCGTTCTCGTTGTAGCCGATAGAGACTCTCCCGGCAAATCGAGCGGCAAATCTGCCCTTTAATCTCGACCCTTCCTGCATAAAGGGTTAAAAATGACTGCCGTTACCCCCGATAGTCGACTCTCCCCTATCGGGACCCCTTTGCAAGTAACCACTGCGCCCCCGTGAACGCGTGTAAGTGCGCCAGTACGCTCGTTTCGCCCTCGTGCATGTAAATGAGTAATAAAGTGGGCCAGAGTGATGTGTAAAATTTCATTTTTTTATGAACCACCACTAAAAACGCCGAAGAGTAGACCAATTATTAACCGTGCTTTTTAAACTCCATCGTCACCTGACGCACGTATGCGTATATTGTCAAGTATGTTGTCAAAAGTCGGTAACTAGTATGTGAGTTAGTGCGATCACACTGTGATTAATAATATCAATTGACTTCAGCAAGACAAAATTTAACGTTTTATACGGAAACAATAATCAGCACTATAAATAACCAGCTACTGGATATAATAAATGAATATGGAATGATTAATGTATAATTATAAAATAAATCTAGTAGCCTTCTCTATAAGAGAGAGAAAGAGAGAGTAAAAAGTTTGAAGAAATAAAACTATCAGTTACTACAGTCATATTACTATCATAAGTCCAGATGAAAATGAGCTTGATAATTCAACGATAACGCAGTAAAGAAAAAGACAAATATTTTATTTTACTTTTTTTTAACATCTGTAAACAGATTAATAAAATTTTTACATCTCAATTATTTTTATAAAATAAAAATTCGATTGTAAAATGAATTTTCAAACAGATCCTTATATTTGTTTTTTTTTTTTTTTCATGATTCAATGTTTCCCATTATACGAAGCGGGATGCCAGCGTATCGGAAGCGTGTTACGAGAAAGCAAGACAGAAAAAGCTCCAGGCGTTAATCTCTTTATGAGACATGATAATCGTTCACAACATACGGTGACGCGAGGTGGGCAACAGGCTCATGGGATGACATCAAGCGAAGGCGCGTTAATTAAATTAAAAACATTGTGTGTATGTATACATACATATATATGTATATTGTATATCCGTTTATTCGGCGAGCGACGAAATACGAGACCGTGAAAATGTGCAGACGAAAAGAGCAATAATAAATAACACAATGAGATAAAGAATAAAGGGAGGAAAAAAACAGCGAGAGGAGAGCAAGAGGAAGATACAGAAGAAATATCTTTTTCACGATTAATTCGACAAGAGGTGACTGCCAGAGGGAACGGAAAGGGAAAGAGTTGCAGCGACACAGGCATAAAGGCATTGCAATATCCGTAATGAAAATTAATGAGATTATTGGAATGGCTTCGACATAAGAAAAAAAACGGAAGGCCTTTCCGCCAGAAGACAGGAATCCTTGATTCCGCTACGAGCGAAATGCAGCATCGGCGATATTATTAGTATCCGTTGATTTATTAATTGTCGGAAATTCCTCCTTTTTCTCGCAATTTCTTAATCGATGGGATTTAGACTGCTAAGGACGTTAATATTTCACCGATATCATACGTTTGCGATATCGACAAGTATACATATAGGTATCAACACACATGCCGCAATTTTCTTCGCTCGCGTGAGATGCAATAACATTAGGTGATCTATTAAATTTAGTATGTTGTAAATTAAAAAAGTTTATGATTAAAACTTTTTTAATTTTTGATATGTCCATTGTGAGATAATAGTTAGTGGTTTTACATATTTATACCTGCTGCCGCTGCTATTAATAATACGATATTAACATAAAATATGTTCTCACGTAAAACTCTTTTTATCGTTGGTTACGAGAGAAGATTACACACGCGCTCCAGACCGCTATCTCTCGTGAATATTCGCTCTAATGCAGTGTCCACGCGAATAGATTTCCCAGAATATATAACTGTACGCGACAATGTGTATGTGTGTACGTTTGTGTGTGTGCGCGCAAAAAGCAGCTCGATTAATTAACCTTCTTTGACTGCGCTTTGACTCCCGGCCGAGCGAAACGCGAGTAGTTTTTGCGCACTCTATGTAAATCCCTAAATTTTCGCTGGCGTCGCGACTACCGCTCCATTTTAACGCGGCTATAATGCGCGACGATAAAGTTTGTATTGCACAAATCGGGAATCCTGCATTACGACCTAGACAATCGTTTATTGCTCACCGTGCACAGCCATCCCGCATTAATAATGCTAATCGTGTGTGTATGCCGTCGACGCATTAATTAATGCCGCTGGACGATTGTGCTCCGTAAACAATGAAACTCGAACGTGATTGCAAGCAACGTGCTATTGCAAGACCATTAATGATTACCTCATATAATTTTACGCGATCGGCAATCAATAATTTATTTATCGTCACGCCGAAAGTCATCACCAGCCAACGTAACACAGCGGAGTGCCAATATTTTTGCACGTACACGAAAAAAATTGTATCGCCGAAAAGCGTGCGATAAACTCGCGTGGACGTTAACCGTCGACGGATGAAACCGACCGGATTTCGCGCCGCTGATTATCCGATCGCGTTTCGTTTTCGATCGATCTGCGCGATACGATTGTTTATTCGTTAAACGGATCGAGTTTAACTTTTGGCGCGACACCTTTGACGCCGATTGGATGTTTGATCGGCGTGTACGAGGCAACACGATTATTTAGCGTACACTAGCTAACAATCGCTTTATCTCTCCTCCAACGGATCGCTCTGTAGTATTTGTAGAGTAGGTTACGAGAGCGTTGAAATTCCAAACTCAGTCGACGGACCACGTATTCGCACACGTGTACGCACTAGGAGAGAGAGAGCGAGAGAACGCGAGAGAGAGAGAGAGAAAGAGAGAAAGAGAGGGAGAGAGAGAAAGAGAGAGAGAGAGATGGCGATATATAAAGTGCTTTTCGATGGCACGCGCGTAAACTGAAATCGACGCGAGTGTGCTCAGCCAGTAATCTATGATCATCAGCATACTGGTAACGAGTACTTGTTCGCAGAGTTCCCTGTAGCCGGAGTACAACAAATCAGATTACTCGCGCGGCTAAGTGCGTAACTCGTAAGTGATTTGAACGCAAGAAGCAGAATTATACGCGAAATTGGAGACACATATTCGCACACAGACGCGAAAGTGATTCATGTTCAGATTATTCAATATGTTTTAACGCGATGCATGGCTAGCTAATAGCGTAGAACGCATATAAACGATGAGAGTGCATTAGCACTGCATAAGCTCTGTGGCTGCTAATAGATTGAAATTATTTGAAACGTAGGAAACTGATCATCTATTAATAAACTCATTGGTTCGGTTTTTATAACAAATGTCGAGCATTGTAAAAATGCACTGTACAAACTTTACCGCTGGTTTGCGATGTATTAGTGATGAATTCAATTGCACATCTGTTTTTTTAACATGTTGATTAAACATTCGACTGTTATATGACAAAGTGAAATAATACATTTTGCAATCCGCAGTCGCGCGATGTCCATATCGATGTTCGAAACCAATGTAGAAAAAAAATGCTAATAACGCGCGGAATATTAATGACGGTAGAAATTGAATAAAAAAATATTTACATAGAACGATTCGTCGAAAAAAGCCGCACGTGCGCGGCTCATTAAATGTCTTATCGTCTAACGCGAATTATTAGCATTTACATGTTATGATTATCGAAGCTCTCATTATATTATACATACATATATTAGCAGTTAAGTTTTATCTTAATTCTCTTCTTGTTTATTCGTGGCAATTACGATTCGCGGGAAGATAGCCGAAACGCGATCTCAAAATTCAGCGTTCGCCATGTGCGCGCATTGACACACACGCGCGTATGTGTGTGTATGTGTGTGTGTGTGTATATATGTGTGTGTGTGTGTGTGTGTGTGTGTGGTACGATGCCCTCTCAATCGAACTTGAAACGGTCACTACTACGGTTCTAGTGCATTTATGATCCGTTCTGATCGACGAATGCTTGGCTTTATTGCCGAACCAAAAAGTATTTTCTACCATCGCGTACTGATATTTACAGTGCCGCGACATTTCAGGAGGCAATAATATCGGCGATGAGCTCCGTCACGGGATAGAAAAGCTATCCCGCATTTACGTCACTCTCAATTCCAAGAGCTTTCTCTGGAATATCGACTACGTGGATAAAAAAAGAAGTAAAAAAATATAGAGGAAACCTAGATTTTTTTTATTCGCAATCGTAGAATCGATATATAATGTTCAATATGATGGACAGACACGAAAATAATGGCATAAGTGAATGAATTGTGCATATACGTGTAAAAATAGAATATAAAATTGCAAAGAATTAGATGTATTTTCTGCAAAATATATATATCTATTCTGTATATGAAAAATTAATGATAAAATAATAGTGATAGTATTTTTCTATTTATTATACATTTTTATTTCATTTAAAATCACGCGTTTTATTGGCCAAACAGACTTAATTATACTAATAGGCCATTAGAATGAGGCCCCTATTAAAAGTTACGCGTATAAATTTATTTTACTGCGTGCGTCTTAGTGTATAACGACAACACGAGCATTTAAGACGACACCGTGAGTTTGCCTTTAAATTTCGACCCGTCTTATCGTCGTCCATGCACGCACGACGTAGCATGGCTATTTGTCACTCTAAGCGGTAAGAGTTATGCGAGAAAACGCACCCCTCTTCGTGGTGTCTCCTGCGCGGGATGACGGTGTATCGTACACGCGCGTAAATAAGACTTTGTTTAAGAGCGACCATCGAGATACGCGGATCCAGTCTGATCCGCATGCAAACATCAGGTACCATGGTTTTTAGTGGTTGATGCACTGCACATTGATATTCGTAACAAGTGGTATTATCACAGCTACGTCAGCTTTGTCTGACGTAGTTGTGATAATACCACTTGTAGAAAACTCTGTCTGATTCCTTCCCTTTTTTACGCATACAGATAAATTGCGATAAACGTACAAAATTTAATTCTTGTGTTCGCTGTGTTCGTTATTACAAATTTCAGAAATTACGATGTATTTTGAATAAACTATCGAACACATCAAATACGGAAATGACTAATTAAGTGTCGATACTTTCGAGAATGAGTCAAATAAAAATGTATTTGGATGTAAAAATTTTATGTTAAATTAAGCCAGATGCATTCATTAATATAGCTAATCTATATATTCATTAATATAATAATAGTAGTCGCTCATTTTTAAAATAAAAAAAAAATCATGAGTGATTGATTTCTTGTATTGTATATAGTGTTGCAGAAATATTATACAGCTCTCATTATTTTTTGTGCCCCGTAATTTTGAAAAAATGCATATATAATTATATAGAATTAGAAAGATTCTTTGTCCTGATGTATCCCGATATAACTGACAATTACACTTTTTAAGAGATATCTCTCAGTAAAGAAAATGTTCGAGAATACGGGAACGTCATTATATTCAAATGTAAGATTAGATGTAAGATACGCGAGAGAATGGCATCAGCAGTGTCGGTAGTATCATTACGTAATATAGACACGAATGCGCTAATAAAAATTCTACTGGCGTAATTGAAGAGTACATGACGTTACGAGCGTTAGATATAGAAGGGGAATATTACTTTATTCGCCGGCGCAGCAATGTAACACCGGCACCGCGTCGAAGATTATCAAGAGTCTGCGCTACATTCCGCTACAGGTCTCGAGCGTGAAAAGTACAAGAGAGGGCTTTTCTTTCTCTTTTTCTCTCGCGTAGGATTAATACACTCGAGCGACCGGAACGGGTGAAGAACGTGCTCTTAGCGCGCTGTGTACGTGACGTTATTCTCTCGTTTCTCTCGTCTTCCTCTTCTGTATCATCCAGTTCGGATAGTAGCAGCTTCCTCTCCTAAACTTCTTGCCTTTCCATTCGGCTTCTCCATCCTTTTGTTCCTCTTCCTCCGTTCCTCAAAGATCTCCTCTATTGCCCTCTCGCGCTGTGCCTTGCACGGTTACTGCGACTGTCACATCTTCCGCTCCTCTCTCCGTCACCGCCACGACCTGCTTCTCTCTCTTTCTCGCTTTCTCCTCGAGATTAAGTCGTACTCCGAGAATAAGGGGAACGTGAGGACGAACGTTCTCATTTCCATAGCAACAATCCGGCAAGCACGTTTTCCAAATTAACCCACGCGCTGTGCAGAATTAACCCAACCTCCCGCAGCATCCTTGTCCTTTCCGTTATCCCGCCGGACGAGCCTCTCGTCCTCCTCGCGATTACGTCGCGCGTTAATTCCGCTCCTAACGAACGGCGCAAACGCAGCGCACGAATTGAAATCTCTAATCGCCGGTTTAGAACCGTGTCCGATTCTCGCATAACACAAATAGCATTTAGTAACTTCCAGCATCCATTACTGGTATAGCTAATTGCGAGTAGAAACAATTCTCTGCCGCATTCGCCAGAGAACATTAAGCAGATCTTAAAGGCTTAATCTTGAGTTTCTCGAAAAAGAACATTTTTTGAAGCTATATAAATATTTTCAATAAGATTGACATTTTACATTACAACTAAGTAATAAAAATATTTATTCACACAAATTTTTATGTGTTTTTATCACACAATTCAATAAAGTTTTTTTTATAAGTAATTTTTTTCTTAATAAAATCAATTTATATATAAATTAAAAGAAATTATATAACACATAAAAATCTATCTATGCTTTAAAAATAAAACATGACATCAACGTTGTGATATTAATAATTATGATAGTAGCACATAAAAATAGCATCCTACTCTGTAAGCGTATAAAAGACGGATATCGAAATTTTTCAATGCATAGAGATTTTTATACGTTCAATAAAAGAAAGGAAGTAAATGCGAGCACATTGGCGAGAGAAATGGATTATCGAGCATAGCATTTTGAAGAAAATTCGACAAAACCACCAACTCATTTTTTGAGAAACTAGATCCTCATCTTTTGCAGATTCTGTCGGTTAGAATCGACGATCGAGTAGAATTCACGAAGGACAGTAGATGGTAGGGTCACTCTCATAAACCAAGTAAGTCGACCTTCTCGGCCATAAAACTCAACTTCGAAGTTTTCTCTGTGTACGCCCAGCCTCTTCTAAAGCAGAATGTGAACGCGGCGAGAACGCGTCTAGTGGAAGGTATTGGGCCGAGATAGAGAAACGGAATTGTATTAAAGAGCAGGAAGAGGACCGATCTCTCGAAGAAGACGCGGAGGAAAGGCAGAAACGAAGGATACGCAAACACTTTGCCCGAGGAACGGCCCTATAGGCTTTCACCTTACCGGCCTTCCGTGGAGACGATTGATTATTTAAGTCCTCTCTTGGCTTATATATCTAACGTTCCTCTGGTATTTCCCCCGCCTCCGAGACTCTGCTCCCGGTTGACCCGTAATCCTTTCTTCTTACTCACTACCACTCGTATATTTGTAAATTCACGGTCCGCTCCCATTCCATCGCGGCGCACAAAGAAGCCCCGAATATCGAAAATCGAAGCCACGCCGTCGTGCGATCGGATCGAGATCGAGGACACCGTTTTCGCACTCATCGTCGTCGTCGTCGTCGTCGTGGTCGCTACAATTTTACGCTGTACAAAGTGCTTCGCCACAATCCCTCCTTTCCCTCTTCGCTAGTCCTTGTGCCTCAAGCCACATAATGGTCCCCGGGCTTTACACCAGGCACGTGCTTTCTTGAATTAAAGACCGCCTTCGCACCGGTATGCTACACCGTAACGCATACAACCGGATCGTATACAAGGTTTCGCGGCCTCGGAAAAAGCCATTGGAGCATGAAAACTTTAACGCGCGCATTGCACTGATGTGAACATTCCGCCAGTGCACATGTGTGTTGGAACGTATCAAGAAACGGAAATACACAAGTGATGACTGGCAAACGACACTAATTTTTCGGATTTGGATGTGTCAAATGCCAATTTCAGAGCCAATTTAAAACTCTTCACGACAAGCGCCGCGGCTCCGCGATGAAAGACGTAAATATTTTCTCGTCCGTCTATACGTAGCGGCTATTTTAATGGTATCAACTAGATAAATATTAAGCATCGTGATTTACGAGCTTATATGGGCATATTGTTTCCTCTGCAAATATCATCTCTCGATGACAAGCGCCTCATTTGCTGAGCGCCGAAGCGAACAGATGACTCAAATAATACTGGCCCATCGATTGCACACTTTCCTATCAGATATAATAGCTATATGCAAACTTTATTTTTTTATTGTAACTTTATCGTTACTTCAATTTATAAATAAAAAAAGTTTGCAATCAGATTGATAATTTACATTTGTATTTGTAATACAAGAATTGTCAATTAAAAAATTAGTTCATGCTAAATGAGTCTATAAATAGAACAAGAAATTAGCGAAAAAAAGTCAACGTTTTCTGTCAATTAGTGATAAACTACAAAACTAAAATAATTTCAATAATCATTGCAAATGTATAAGATATATCATTCAATATTAACAATAAAAGCTTTAAATTCCGCTGGCGAAATATTCAGACGGTAATATATTAGACTGAAAATGAATATAAAATATGAAAATTTTGTCTAGATAATATCTAAATTTTTTCCAATGCAATCTTCGAATATAGTCAAAGTCCTACTAAAATCTTCAGTTTAATCCGGCAGCTTTTCAACCTATTGTCGTTTATACATATTCTATATTCCCGATACTCTTTTGCGGTCAACAAAACGGTTAACGGATCTTCTACGAGGTCACGCGACCGACGACAAATCCGATTGTTCCGATGGCATCGCGATTCCTAGTCGATTATATGTATACAGTACGTATATACATATATCTTGCGGGATCCTTGGATGTACTCTCGTCATATCGGCCGGTTCGCGAGCAACCAGAGCGAGGGGTTGGAAGGGATTGGGGATCGGACGAATACATCCGCCTCAAATTGATTGGAATTGTTCCCCGGCTGATATCTCGTTCCTAGTGGTTCGTGGCAGCGTCAGATAGACGGTAGGCTGCACCTTGCAAAGGGACAATGCTTTGCGTTCAGTTAGGCTAGTTTAACCCGGGCTATATCCGTCAGATCGCCCTCGTATGTTTACAGAAGACTACGGGGTAAGCGGGGTAAGGGTAAGCAACGACGAAGGGGTTCTTCTCTGGAATTAATTTCGAAGCTTCTACAGAGAGCACTTACTCCACGCTTATCGTATTGCTCGATGGAAGGACGCGCTAACTTCACCGCCGGCATCCGCGGAACATATTGAATGTTTGCGCTAAGCATTGATGGATCGACAATGGATCCCGGGTTGGAATATTCTTAAAACCGATTGGGATTGCAATTGAAATTATATAATGCAATAACATTCCCCCCAATTGCATTATTTCTCTCGCACTTGCAAGATACTTTCAAATGAAATAATTTTACCTAAAATCTTTGACGTAATAAATGTATAAATTCAAAAAAACTTATTATATACAATCTTTTTAATGATAAACTTTTTGGTCAGAAAGTAAAATCTATTAATTATTTATATTTATATAGAAATGAAGTAAATGCTCAGCAACCTGCTCAGTTTAATATAAAAGTGAAAAGTGTTTGAAACAACGTGATTTGTATACACATTACATCAGAAACGGTTTATATTTCAATAAATCTGTTTCCAATAAAATAATGTGTGCGATTTTATCGTCATAATTCTAAACATCCGTATTATACTCAAGAGAACAATTCATATTCATAAAGCATGCGAAGCATTATTTATAATTGTTTGGACGCTTGCGAACGTTTTACTCCGAACAATTATGAATTACTGCACGATAAATTTGCCACAAATAGTATCCATCGCGCCCATCGTTTGTAAACGTTGATATGCGTATTACAAAGTATTACAAGTACAAAACCGATATCGATCATTCAGTGCGCGAGATAAATAGACGGTAGCTATCATATATCATTTTCTAAATGCAATTAGAATTATGTAATATCTGGAGAGATAAACTGTTATGTAAAGATATCCGAAAAATCTATCAACGATGATAATTTACGTAAATAATTTGATGAAAATAATTCGAAATAAAATGATGAAAATAATTTTATTTAAAATCCTTTAATGACTCTTATTATTTAAAGTCTCTCATTATTTAAATTTCCATTGCTTGAATGAACACTTAATAATAAAGAAAAGATTATAACATTAAAACTTTAGCAAATCTTCAAAAATTTCATGAAATTATGTAATAATTAATCTATGTAATAATTACGTAATAATCCCATTTATTCTATAAAATTGATAATTATTTATTTGTTATTTTCATTTTTCATTCAATTTTTGTCACATTATTATTGCAAAAATTGAAAACATCAAGCATCGTAGCAATTGTATATAATAAGTATTTGTGCATTACGCATATATATTAGGACATTGATAAAAGATTATTTATCAAATTTATTTGGTCGAATATTACAACCACAATTATAACAACTTGAGATTAGAGTTGTATAGCCTGCTAATATAAGATCATGAAACTTTGCTCGTTTCGTCTAATGTTTTGCAGCTTGCAATGGCAGTGCGCGATAGCAAAATAGTCTGTCAAAAATTAAGATAAAGATTGTGGAGGACTTACCACACACTCTGATTGTGGCCGATAGGAGATATTGAGGATGCACTTTACAGTTTTCAATAAGGCACCAAAAGAACCTAGCTGAGTGAAGATAACAAATATAAGTCTTCTTACCTAAAACAGATCATAACACATTAGTCTTAAACATGTGTTACATTAAATAAGGTAATTCACTAGATATATATAGTTAAAATTAACGACTATATATATATATATATATATATATATATAATTAATTATTATAGGCTATTTGCTTGGTACAAAGTAATTGATGTCATAATATGACTTTATATAATGCCAATGTTGATCTTATCTATGCAATCTCATAAATGCGATTGATTTAAATGTTTTGAAAGTTGATAAGTTTTCGGTGATCGCTGATTCACGAGAATGGCTCATATATCATCTATACATTAATGACATTAAATTGCACAAAACAGGGAAATGCTTTCAAACTTAGCAGCCACCGTATCACCACGACTTCCGTCATACGTCACGGCTAATATGCACAGGCGCAGTCTATAACCGTAACAATACGCGTGCTTTGCTTTATATTGCCGCAGGCAATAATTACCACAGCAGCAAGGTGAACTTCAGTTTCATGAATCCTCCAAGGAAACCGCCGCTGCATTAGATTAGGTAGTTTGACACTAAGGAGAACGTGCATCCAAGCCTAATCTGGAAAGCAATAGTTCGCGTCCTTGTGTATCCTGCCTTATAGTGTTACCGCGTTTGATATTCAAGGAAGACTTGTTTATCGGATTAATATGAATTACAAGAACCACTAAATACAAATTAATAAACATATAATACAAACAATAACAAATACATATACTGCTTAAAATAATTCAAATAAAAAAGTAATAATTTAAATAGATAATTCAAATTCCTCATAAAAAAGAAATTTTAATTTGTAAACACATTAAGGCGCTACTTGAATAGTCATTAATATTTTACTAATATTTTAATGAAATAAAAGATTATAAACATACAAATTTAATTTCTTTACATCTATTAAATAGATGTAATAATTATGTAATATATACGAGTACTAAATAAAATCTTGTGTTATTCTAAAAACAAAATATTTTCATTTTTTTCTAAATTAATTGAACGTATTTTAAAATATTTTCAACAATCGCATAGAATTCAATGTCCACTATTACTAGATATTAATTAGTAATTGCATTAATAACTGTTTTATCATAGCATTATTAGTAAATATACCACTGATTACATTATCGCAATTTGATACTAAATTGCTTCGATTTCAATAAAATATACATATAGCGCGCCTCGTGCCTCAATAAAAATCTAATTGCGTAATTAACGAGAATAACAGCCGTGAAAGGTATTCGTGACTAGCGTCGACAATTATTATCCATTCCTCCAATTAATTGATAGTGTGTATGTACACAATCGAGTGAATTCGTAAATGTTTCACGTGCGTTAAATTAAATAGCATCGTCAATGATATCTTTATTCGGATGTATAATCGTTTACTAAATAGCGCCGTCTGAGATTAGGGTTATAAGCAGCCGAAGTCACCATCTTTCTCTCGTTTCTCGAGAAAAGGGGTGATTCCATGGTACGTTGGAAATACGCGTGAGGGATGGCTTCGGCCATTTTATATGACGTGCCGTAGGTAATCCCCATTGCGAAACGATCTGGGCCACGAGCCGAGGAACGACCTTTTTATTTCTCGACCGATTTTACGGCGAGCTCGCTTCCGCATTTATCTCAGCTCTTGCTCTTTCCTTCACTCCATCTTGGTTTCTTCTTTCTTTCTCTCTTACTTTCCCTCGTCCTCCTCCTTTGTTAGCTCTCTGTTTTTCTCCATTCTTCGTATCTTGGTACTACGGCTTCTACTACTGCGACAGGATTTATAACGGCGTCCTCAGCCTTTCCCGTTACCTTATTTATCCGGTTTTTATCGAGGAATTCTCGACTATATAAAAATAATCGACAAGTATCGCTATGCGCGAGAATTAGATTCTTCTGATAGAAATCACAATAAATTAATGAATTTTATGTACTATTTCCGCACACATCATAGATGCGGTATGTAATCAATACATTGCACATATATTGAAGCAGTATAGATACCAATGGATGGCAAATTCCAGCATTGGTAGGCATTGCAAGACGTATTCAGCATATATATCCTGTTTCTCTATGTAACTAGCTCGAAGGATTCGACCAAGTGATAGGACGACAACCCCAAATCCTACCTACGTGTATTCGAGATGAGAAGCTTGTGAAATAGATAGGATCTGACTGTAGGGTAAATCGCACAGGATATCAAAATCATGTATAAACAGGTGATGAAATAATTTCACTATTACATTAAAATAAATATTAACTAAACAATAGGAAATTTTTTAATGAAGATCTTTACTCTCTTGAAATAATATTGGAACATTTTAATTATAGAAATTGGAATTAAAATATCATTTAAGTATATCATAAAGTATATAAATTACTTAAAAGTAAAGTAAATAGGATTGACGATGTCTCGCATATAAAAAATAATAAAAATATTAATAATTTATAACATGCAATCAAACCAATTATTAAATCTCTTATATATATAAGAGAGACACATATTTTCTTTATTACATAATAATACTATGCAAATATACAGTGAGTGACCAGATTTCAATTATATAATTCGCGAATATTGCATTTTTGTAACAATTTCCGTCAATAATTAATTCTTTTCAGATTGAGGAAATTCTTGAGCGACATGTATGTATCTGTGTAAAGCCATCTACGTACGTTTCGGCATCAATATAATATTATTTTTTTCGTTCATTTATCTCGTGCGCGGTGACTATCGTGGAATAAAAGAAATGGATGCTGCATTTTTTTCATATAAAAAAAAGGAGGAACGAACGAGTCTTCGTTCTTCTCGATTTGCCGCTAAACTAGGCTGACAGAGGGCGACGCACCAAAATACATGACGAGCTAATAAAGCTCGCGCGCGACTTGTCTTTATTGTATGTGAAGAAGAAATAAAGCTTCATTTTGCCGCGCGTAGCCTTGAGGCTACTGCAGTCTCATCGAGGGACAAAAGGGACAGAACCAATGGCGAGAAGTGAGGCGGGTGCGATATTATTACGCGATACGAACAGACCTTTTTTTGTCATTTGCTGTTAAGGGCGTCGCGGCAAAAAGGTCCCTTCGTCCACAGATTGCGGCTTCTAGTATGCGGAAAAACCTAAGAGCTTAAAGCGATCACTCCGTTGCGTGCGCCATAATGTAATGCATGTTAAATTCGTAAGCTTGCACCGATGTCAACTAAGAGAGATCAACTAAATTTTATATTGTTTTAATTTGAAAGTTCTTTTCTATATGCTTCTGACACATTTCTGTATATTTATGAGTTATTGATTATAAGAAACATAGCTGTGCAAATATAATTGTTGCGGAGTGTCATTATGCATCTAAAGCTATATTCCGTTCGTTTCCTTCTGACATAAATTAAATTCTACTACTTTGTTAGAGACGAGGAGCCAATTAAGATGCACGACAAAGTGCCATTTTAATTTGTGATCCCATTACTTTCTAAGATAGTCATGAAATTTAATGCAGTGGTGCCATGATTCTTTTATACCCGTAAGAAGTAACAAAAATTTAGAATGATATCATTTTTCGGAGTATACTACATTGTAAAAGACTCGCATTATATAAAAATTGAAATAAATCTCAATGTCACCAAAAGATAATCATATCACATCTATCATGATATAAACAAAATTATCATATTACTATATGCTTCATGTACAACGATCAATGCCAATTCTTTTTTAACGATGAATAGAATCTCAAAAATTTGACGAAATTTTTTTCGAAGTTCTGCAATTATTTAAGATTATATATATATATATATATAAAGTTATATTATATATAAAGTTATATGATGGCGCATTTAAAATCATAAAAATAATAAAATATCGTAAACATGCACAAAATTGCCAATATTAGAAGCATGAAAATTACATGTATAGCAATAAATACGGTACAATAACTGCATATCGACAATGAAAATCAAACAAATTGACCATTCAGTTGCATCAAAGCTATCAGAAAGTTCGGTTAACTTTTTTTAATCAAACGATAAATCGACTGTCCTATACTGCGAACGAACGAGCCAACAATTTCGCAAGCCGAACTAGGTCGGCATATCCGAACACACACACACACACACATATATATATACACACACACACACACATATATGTATATATATATATTGCTGCATATGTAAAGGATAAAAATAAAAGGATAAATATTCCATCACACAATAACGGAAAGAAGATCGTCTTCACTTTTGTTTCTATTATTTCGGATGACGAAAAATAAAAGATACGAAATTTAGAAATAATTATTCTTTCTTCTCGTTTTAATAAAACATAATGTCTACATAGTACTTTATGAAGAAAAAATGCTAATCTTCCACTTTTGACACTTTTATAACTTGTAATCTTTGTAATTATTTGCACATGGAAAATGGAAAATTTAACATTTCTAAATATTAACGTTTTATTACACAGTTTTATCACACAGCTATACAAAAAATTTAGATCGAATATATATTTAAATATTTTATTTGCGCAACGAGACTATCTGTTATCATAAATTTAATATAATCAAACATCTTCTAATAATTTTTACCCTCCCGATATTTCGTTGAAGTTCCAAGTCTTTCCAGCTCGAGAAAAGTGTCCATAATAATTATCGATCGGTTAATATAATTTACGAACTTACTCCGAAGTGCGAAGTGGTTTTACGTCGCGTGCCAAAGTCCAGAGTCCGTGTGGATACCCTAAGATTCAATTAGAAGCCGATGGGGTATGCAGTTTACCATCAGCTTTCTCCCTCTCTCTCTCTCTCTCTCCGCCCTCCTCTCTCACTTCGTGAACATTTTCCGAAACCCCATAGAGACACGCGCGCAGAGCCGTTTGATGCCAGATGCTGCCATGGATATTGGATAAAAGTTTCTCGGTTCGCGGAGGAAATAATTTCACAAGCCGCGCGCGGCCAGGGCTGCCGCCTCTCGCACCCTCTTTCTCCGTTGCGCAGCGCTCGTCCTTTTGCAGGAAGCAGCGCTAGCTCAACGCTCGGAAAGAAACTCTTGCAAGTATCGGGTAAGACTCCTTCGGATTTTCTCGACTTGTCGTGTTTCTCTGTAGACAAAACGGTCGGCGACGCCACCTGGCACTTAACATATATGGAAAAGTCCCGCTTCATATTGCGCAATGGTGAAACTTTCCTCCCGACCGATTAAGAGATGCAGAATTCGCAATCTCACTTGTGAGGCAATCTCACCTGTTTGTCGAAGGAAAAAGACACTACATCTGTCACTAGCGAAAAGAATAGATTGTAAAAAAAAATAATAGCAATGCATATAATGCGATACATTACGAAAATATTTATTTGCTCTTAATCGTTATTATTTCTAAATTTTTGAAAACTATTCTTATTATCAATGGATAAAAATATGCTTTGCATAAATGTTTCAACAAAGGATGTTATCTGGACATACAATTGCTATCTCTCTCCGCTACTGATACAATGTCTGGATGCAAGCACCATATAATCGAATCTCCAAGACACCATTATAGCTACCTATCCACATCCACGTCCTCGTTAACATGCATTCCGAGCTGCATACTGTTATTTACTCAACACAATTGTCTTATCATTGATAAGCTAGAGCGATTTCGCATAGAGTATATGAGAGGAAATCGAAACAGAATACGAGAGTGCTTCGTAACTGCATCGGTTTACTACTAACAATAAAACGAAAAATAAATGTACATTTATAAATCCAAATTATCATAATAAAAAAAATTGATTTCCAAGATAGGTATATAAAGTATTATTTTAAAAAATAATAATTATTATTCTATGTAGAATTCAACGTATATTTATATTTCTTTTTCTATTTGCCGAAGAAATTTAACAATTAAAAGAAAACAATAATAAAATATTTAACTATGTTTGCTTAACAAAATGAAAAGTTTATATTTCTCATAAATTACTCTAATTTGTCTTTTCTAGCTATTTAATTACTTTCATTGGAGGAATAGAAAGGCTATTATTATATGTATATACAAATCGCGCGAAATCGACACATGATGCATTAGTTTCTGGTAAACATGCGAGTCATATCCAATATATTGAAAGCCTAATTTCTTCTCTCGGAGGAAATCATACGATTTTTCATCTACTATTCGTGAACATCGATGATTTCGTGATACGTACATCGTATCCGATAGATCGTGGACCCCGATCATCCGACGCGACATCGACGAGAATTTTTCGTTGTTACGGACAATTCCTCGATACACGTTTCAGTTTTACATAGCTATTCGAATCGACTATTTTTGTTGCGGATTTATTTTTGAAGCACGATAAACAGCGCATGATCGGCCTAGCTAAGTGCTCTCGACAGCAAGTGAATATTACTCTGTCGCAGCGCTCCAATAATCTACGGACCGTATTGAAATAAATGTTTTTTCAATCTCTCATATGACAATCGCTTGTAGGACAAACAAATCACGATTATTAGAAAAACGATAATCCGGTAATTTATAAAGCAGTATCTTAATATTTTTATTTGAAATACAATTCACTCACAATCAGTCATTTTAGAAAAACCTTTTCTCTTATTCTAACGTCAAAAATAAGTTTTCATCATAAACAAGATGCTTCTTTTTATCTTCTCATGAATAAAAGATACTGTCTCAGCTATTGAAGCGAAAGTAGTATTAAAATAAAATGTTAACAAAAATTGTTTGCAATTATATTATTGCAAAATAATATACATATACAAATAATAAATAATAATTACATATTCAAATATGTTATAATAAGAAAAATAAGAAATTTTATAATATTTTGTTTAAATTGACTAATTCAATTGCTAATTTTCGCATTTAAAAAATTTTTAAATAGCATAGTATAAGTAATAGCGATGAATATATAAAGAAATTATAACATATAAACCCCAATATATTTTACAGATAATTTAGTTTAGCTCGTTGCTAATATCCATTTTTCATGCTTTATAAATTTAAAATAATAAAATAATTATATCAGAAATAATCAAATTATAGAAATAAAATAAAAATAATAGCTTTTAAGAAAATTTTCCTGCATTCTACAAAATATATATCACGCGCTTGTTCCGCCTGACATTTGTTTACACTAGAGAACACCGTGTCACCGCAATGTTGATTTATTCTCCTATATATAACATATAACGAATCTTTTACAGATTACATGAATCAATCTCACGTTGTCTATTTTTTAAATGACCATTTTATTTTTTTCTATGCTCAATTTCTGTTGCCTGTAGGAAGTTATAAAATCAGCGCGTAAATCAATTGTATCGAGCGAAAGAAAGACGCGTTTTACGCGTGTCATCAAAATTAAATGATTCTACAATATTGAATGATTTTCGTCTTGTGCTTATTTATCCGGAAAAATATCATTTCGGAAAACGATAAGAAAAACATTAAAGAATATGATAAGTAGAATATAATATTCTCATTTATACAAAGTCCACACATAGTTCTTAAATGAAACGGCATATAACTTGAATGTACATTAATCAAGAAGAGATAAAGAGTTGTCGCAGCTATCCTCAGTACTGAATATGTAGGTATTCATGACAAACAATGCGTAACAAAAAAATTTATTTTCATCATTTGCGACAAAAGAAAGCCTATGAGATATTTTGTTTATTTAACGCGCGGCAGTAATAATTATTTTTAATTTTTCATAAATTTTTAACCTCATAAATTTTCTCAATCTCTATCGAAAGCACTTCTATAGATTTGCATATATTCTTCGAATTTTCCATAAACGCTGCATAAGCAGAATAACATATTCGATACTTTCAAAAAACAGATTAAAATCCACGAATTATTATCATGGAGCAAATTTTTTCAATAGAACAGTTATTGTAACGCAGTATTCATCATGTCGCAAAAATAAAAAAAATGTAGCAATAAACCACACTGCATTTATGTTAAAAATTTTTCTTAGATCACCACTGATATGCGATTAAAAATTATGACATAGCATGCACGTAAATGATTTCTAGCGAGCGTATAACGATAACTTGTTCAATTAAATTTAATTTTGCAGAAACAACAAATTGACAGTTGTGCCTCGTTGTTTGCTTGTTACGCGCGTGATATAAAGTAAGAGAGAATTTAATTTTACAGCGACGAAAAGCAATTCGTTTTCATCACATAAACGAATCTTTTTCTCTCTCTCTGACAGATATAGCCAGTAAATATACATAAAACTTGCGCATATGTATTTGACGTCTATGAAAAGTAAGCTAACCCATTTTCTCAAAATTTCTCAATATAATTGATAAAATAGTTTTCCCCGAAATTTTCTCGAGTTCTTGAGACATTTCAAAAAGGCTAACAAATAGATTAAACAAATAGAGATCCGAAGAGAGAGATACATATGAAATACTTTAACTTCTGATTTCAGAATTGATTTGAATTATAATACCTTTCAAATTTTTTTAAACTTTATTATTTAGAACTTTCAAGAATATCAGAAAAAAATTTCTCAATTAAAATTTAATTCTTAAAAATTATTTTGTTATAACTGTATTTGAAAACAGATATATGACTTTTAAAATAGCATCAAAAGAGAGAGAATGAGAGTGAGAAAGAGAGAGAAATCTCACGTATTTTATACTTCAATTTCTAATTAATTATTGCTTGTTTACTGCATATGACAAGTTACGTTCTTTTCTGTCAGCATCAGGAAAGTGAATGCATAATATCCTAATAGTAATTTAATTTGTTTAATTAATTGTAAAGCGTAAAATCATATTGATAATTTCTATGAGCTGGAACAGAACGAAAATGTATCCTTGATTCCGGCCGTTTATATAAATTATATTTTTCATAACTATGGCCATGATTAAAAAAAATGTTTAATTGTTACATTTAAACATATTTTTAACAAAATGTATGTTAAATACGATAAAGCGATAAGTTAATCAACGATCTGTTAAAAACAGATTTTATGTATTTTTTCTTCAGTGCCGGGTAAAATAATTCCTCGGTTAACAGATTTAATAAAAATAAATTTTATTAAATTATGATTAATCATGGTAAAAGCTAATAGTTTGTAAATAGGATAGCGGTAGTCTCATCACGTTTAGTATTAGAAAGATTTAGAACGCGCACGCGGCGATATTTCTTCTCGCAGCAATATTTCAATAACGCCCGCATAAAGTATCAATGCGTTTTTCCGACACAATCCCTATATTCAATAGGCGTCTATCAGTTTTACGTCGCAAGCGACGTTAAATTTACATTGGTTGAAACCGTCCTGTCTATCTATAAAAGTCATACGAAAGACTTTGTTCCGAGGAGAAGCCTGCCATCGACAACATTCGTTAATATTCATATCTATCGGTGATTGCGAAAGCAGAAAGGTGTTTCTGCCGCAACGTCATTTACAGCCGAATAATATATTACGAAATATTTCATTGATTATCCATGTGGTGACAAGGTAATAAACGAAGCAACGATAAAAAAATTAGTCCGGGTATTAAAAAATACGAGGTACTGTGTAACACAGATGATGCTCGCAATACAATAATCGATATGATAACATTGCAATCAAAAATTTTATAAACTGTGAAACCATCTGCACTTTATTCCACAAATTCCAAATATAAATGGCAAAATTCATTTTAAATGGCAAAATTTGTGCAAATTTCACAAACGGCAACATGAGTCGTTGTTGCGTTGAATTTCACAACATTGTCATTTGGACCAAAATAGTAAAATCGTTGCCAAAAATGCTACAAGTTTCTGCGCCGAAAAATCAAATATCACTTTTAATATTGATAATTCGTGATGGCAGACTATCAAACTTGTCTTAAGGCTGTATTTTGCGAAATGTTTTGTTGTATAAAAAATTTCTATTTAATTAATTCGTAACAAGTGTATCTGCGTGTAACGTGTACGTATGTAACAGGATGTGATTTTGATTCGACGACCACAATATCGACAGTGATTACACGATGCAAAATTATACTGGCATGTATACTGAGAAATATTTAAATGCGAATATGTCGTGGAACGTTACCGTATGCAAAACATATGCGATAAAGATTAGTTAAACGGTCAATGTTTAATTACGGTGCTGTTACACTACTAAAATTTGGCGACTTTGAGAGCAAGACGGCAGTAAAATTCACTTTACTAAAAGCGAGAGAATTAATTCGGATAGGCTATTACTTTCCAGTCGGATGTAGCACCATTAGCGCCTCACTATGTAGCTGTACTAAATTATTCGTGAAACTGTTGCTGGCAGTACAAAATAATTACAAAGTATACGTTTCAATATATATTTTTGTTATTGTTATATAATTATTAATATTATTAAATAATACTATTATTATTATTATTATATCTTACACAATTCAAGTGTGTCCAGTATAAACCATATTATAAGATGCCGTACACAAATCAAATAGTATGTATAATTATGTGCACATTTGATGCACATTCTATTTACCGATGTATTCGCTTACCTATGTATTTAACATATCTGCAATATATACCTATAATTTATCGCAAGTGAATAAAGCATACGAAAAATTATTATAAATTAAAATTATAATCTTTTTGTAATCTGCGGTCAATACCATCGATTTGTCTGTAAAATAATTTGTAATAAGAAATAATAAGCCTTTGTGTGCCAATGCCTTTGTGTGCACATGAAAAAAGAGACATTGTTCATTAGAATGCAATGTGTTAGTCTGCAATCAGATCGGTGCAGATTCCTAAGTAAGAATAGATTTCAAGGTAGTGAAGAATATAGTCTGCATTGAACAGATGTAGTACGTTTTGTATAAATGCTTTTAATTATTAATTTTTTGGCAATAGATTTCTTTAGATACTATATTTCAACATCCATAAAAATAAAATATCACATTAATTAAAATTTATATTATTATATTCATGTTATTGTAAAAAAAGTTTTAACTATAAAGTTACAAACTGTGTGTGTATTTATTTTTAAGTTGTGTATTTTGCTAATAATGAAAAAATGAGAGCTTTAATTATGAATATTTTATAAATACATATAATATTAAATATAATATTTGAAAGACAGATAATTTAAACGGAAATAGTTTCTAACCATTCGTAACTGACATTCGAACGCTAGGCACGTGACTTTGTTATGAGATAATGCTATTTCCAAATTTACAACTAACTTCCGCCTTAGAGACTACAAATTTGGACTTCCTAATTAACGAACGAGAGGAGACAAAGCGCGATCATCGTTCTAGCATGGATGTCAGGTATAATTAATTTCACATATTCCAAATACGCGAATCAACTCACAATCAGTGTGAATAGTAAATTAAATAGACATATATTCGGCAATTTAATTTTTCGCGACTTAATTTCTTCTTTATAATTAATATCTAAATTGAAATTAATATCTGATTGCATTTTAATATAATCCTTTATATTCAATGTGATTGATGAGCAAGACGACATAACAAATCAATGCTTTTTTAAATACTATTAATAGAAATGAATCTAAAGGATCTTAAATGATTTAGTGATGTATATATTGTGCGCGTGCACCCATGTGTGTGTGTATGAGTGAGTGCGTATGTGTGTGTGTATGTAATTAATCTAAAAATTTAAAATTTAAAAACTCTTAAAGCAAAGCTGCGTTTCTCAATATACAGAATAAAATTGCATAAGAGAGACGAGCAATAATTAAACTTAAGATTAATCTAAACAAGATGAATTATTTTTTACTCACTTCTTAGGTAAGAGAGAATGACGGGTGAAATATATGGATGATGTTAAAAGCGTTTCTAAACGTCCAGTGGCAAAAGGTCAAAAGATCGTGTATCCAGATAACGGTAATTTGAATGCGGTTGTTTGAAATAAAAGGTCACGCAAAAGCAGGACAAAACGGATCTCTGTGTACAGACGACGTATAGCGACTAATGGAAGCCAGAGAAATCACGAGAAGAGGAAGAAGCACAGGGAACGGGGAAATCAAGGGAGAGAGGAAGGATGAGATGGATGGAAGGGGGGGGAGGAGACAAAGGGGTCGGGGATGGGTGGCGAAGCGACAGAAGAGAAGACTCGATTACACGTCACCAGCAGCCTGGAGCCTATTTGGTCGCAATCGGTTTTTCATTACCAAAAGCCTCACCGGCTTTATACCAAATTGTACATTCGCGGCGACCCTTGTAAAACTCATCGAGATCTCACGGACGCACGAGCATTGGAATTGCGGGATGACGCATAATTGATCACCTCTTAATACATACATAAATTTCCCAATTACTGCCTGTAACTTCCGTCAAATGCGAAATAAAGGAACGTGAACTTCAAGTGCTGTTCACGTCAAATCTTCAATTTGCAAAAATAAATTATGTATTAGAAGTAATGCGCGGTAAATCGATATATTGCTTTTGCGAAATTTATATATTTTTCGCAGCTTTTTCCCTGATTCTATATCGCAGAATTATGGAAATAAATTATGCATAGTAGTACCTAAAATTTAAAAAATGCAAAAAGTGCAAAAGAACTATTATACATGACGATAAAACATTACATATGATTATTTCATTGCATTTTAAGATATTTTAAAGTCTTTTAATACCTAAATATGGCACATACATTAAAAATAACCTCAATTTATTGTTAAAATATGACGCAAACTACTTGAATATGATAAAATATAAAAGAATATGTTGTAATATAAATATTAATATAATATAATATTAATATAAATATAAATATTGTGGCAAGAATTCTTTTATTATAGATTCTTTTTAAGCTTAAAATATGGCACTACAATTTAAACATTAAATATAAATTATGCATATCAATAAAATGCTTGTTGCTTGAGAAATTCATCTCACAAACTAATATATTTTGAATTTTAGTTAAGAATTAATTATGTAACTTTCATTATATAACGCATATACCATTAAATTGTCAGCGATATTAGAAATCAAATCTTAATTATTATAAACCTTAATTATCATAAATACCTTAATTTGTCCGATCCATATTTTTAATTGCTCAACTGCATAATGTACAACGTGGTGGGAGAATGATATAAAACACGCGACAACGATTTTGGCGGTTATATTATCGGCGAAACATCAAACACGTTACGAATGACGATTTACTTATAATACTTGTAATACTCATCGCGTACACTGATTAACACTTGCAAAACAACCGCATCACACTTTAATCGACATTAGCGAACGCTTATTTACATCCGAAATTTCTTTTTTTAACGCGTAAACCGTGGAAATCGTTTGCACTATAACGCGCGCGAAACATAATGAATAGCGCCAACAACCGTGCACGCGACAATGATTGCGCATGCGCAATATGCTGCAACATTTTCTCACGCGCAATCCGCTAATTATAAAGAAAAGATCTCTTATTATTACAGCGTATCTTTGGAATTGTATCATGAATGTT
The DNA here is from genome assembly GCA_963971435.1 of Lasius platythorax. NCBI lineage: Eukaryota > Metazoa > Arthropoda > Insecta > Hymenoptera > Formicidae > Lasius > Lasius platythorax. The sequence continues at coordinate 15,182,165 of OZ020538.1, read as the reverse complement.
TTAAACATTCATTCGTTTATTGAACTCTGATCTGTTAACATCGTTCTTGAGCATTAAGTAAATATTTATAATTTAAAAAGTATACAAAAGTCTAATTATTTTTGCCAAGCGTTCTCACATTTTTAATACAACTAGCGACATCTATCTTAGAACTGAGACTTACGTAGCCACATTTTCTACATTGTCGGTAAAGTCATCGTTTAGTGTGTGTCATTGTATCCACAGAGAGAAACCTGAGAGCGGCCATCCCGTTTCAGCGGACGCATGTCCTGATGCGCTCCCTGAGAAAGTGGACATCTAACTCACCGACTCATAGTCATATACGAACTTGTTAGTTCTTATCTATTATTATCTATTAATTATTAAGTTGCTGCACACAAATCTTTTTTGGCCTACTTATTTACGGCTTACATATCGATGATCTACGGAAATGCTGAGCCACGAGTAATAGCGAATTATTTTGACCCTACGCGCGTAGCTCTACGTAAACTTCGTAGTTCAGCAAATCTCTACATGCCGGATTAATATATTGATTTAAATGAACACACAATCATGCATTAATGCACGTTATATGTACTCGTAGTAATAATGCAATACAGAACTGTTTTGAGTGAAAAAATTTTGTGCATAAAATTACATCACAATAGTTTTCAGAATAAAAGGATACTTTCTCTGCAACGACTCTCCCTTACAAGTATTAGCAATTAACGAAAGCGCTTGGAGAACATTTTTTTTGCAGAATAATGCTACAAGAGAATATATTAAAATTTTAAAAAATGATCTTTGAATAGTATTTTAAACAAAAGAGTTTACGCGAAAAGTTTAGAGCAACATCTTGATTTCTGGGATATATTTTAAATATATGATTTTATATTTATATCAGGATTTATAAATTAGAGATTTAATTTATTTTTGCTCTGAAGTAAAACCGTTTTGAAACTGTGATTATGCTCAAATATAAAAAAAATTCATTACTTATGGTATTTATCGCTACTCGGAAGGTAATTGTGTAGCAAAAATTCTTCTATAAACAATATTCTAATGAACGTTTGTGGCACTTCTTACAGAACTCAAGTATCACATGATGCGTTTAATAATTAATATTGTAGAATTGTAAATTATGATTCTCCGCCGAAAAAACAACAATGTAGATTTATACTTTAGAAACGCGTATTAATACGTACACATGTATTAATACATATTGAACTTCGAGAAATCTTTCTCTGACCTGAGAAGTCCAGATTCAGAAAAAAACTAGTATCATTGTTATACATCGCTTACGCTTTGTAAGATATTTCGTATTATCAAAGTAAAGTAGAGAGTATTAAAGAAGAGGAATCTTTAAGAATGCAACCTTCGAAGAATATGGCAAATAATAATATTCTTTTTAAATATAAAAAAAGTGTTGCACATTAATATATATACTTAGGCAGTAAATGTGTGCTATCTATAAGTAGTGTATTTATCCAAAAAAGTTTGTTGGACACAAATTTGTTCTTCAGATATAATTTTGTTCCTATGTTGAAAATCTATTTATATTCTGTTATGTTAATGACATATAAAAAATATTTTCAACTTTGTATTTATTGTTTAATTAAATTTATTCATATTTGCGACTTAATTTTCAATCATGGAAAAAAAAACCATCGTCGCCATTCCCGAAAAATTAAAAAAATTTTGGTACCGATTTCAAGAAAATCGGTCCATTAATGAAGGAGTAGTTCGCGGTCAGACAGACATACGTCAGCAACTTAATATAATATATATATACATATATATATATATCTTCCTCTCTCTGCTTAAATCAATCAATCTATCAATCTATCTATCTCTCTCTCTCTCTCTCTCTCTCTCTCTCTCTCTCTCTCTCTCTCTCTCTCTCTCTCTCTCTCTCTCTCTCTCTCTCTCTCTCTCCCCTCTCTCCCCCCTCTCTCCCCCCTCTCTCCCCCCTCTCTCCCCCCTCTCTCTCTCTCCCTCCCTCCCCCTTTCTTATTATCTATTTTGTAATAAAAATTATGTCCGTATGTATTTTAATTCATAAAATATAATTGTGTCAGTACGTAATTTTAATTTCTAGAATTGAAATTATCTCCCTACATAATTTTAATTCATATAATTAAAATTGTGTCGCTACATAATCATTATCTAATCTATCTAATTAATTTATATTTATCTAAAAATGGGTTATAATAAAAATATTATATTAATTACACATTTCCTATTATTACCGATTACAAAGCTGTAAAAAGAAATTGGGCATTGTGTAAGAAAATAATGTTGCATATTATGAATATTGACAAATTACCGATTTTCAAGATTGAAAATTAAGTCGCAAATAGGAATAAATTGAATAAAACAATAAATATAAAATTGTAATTATTGTCATTATATATGACATTTATATGTCATTGAGATAACAGAATTTAAATAGATTTGCAACATAGGAACAAAATTATATCTGAAAAACAAATTTGTGTTTTACACACAATTTTTTGAAAAAATATACACTACTTATAGATAGCATTTTACTTCCTAAGTATATATATTAATGTGCTAAGTACATATATTAATGTGCCACACATTTCTTTATATATAAAAAAATATTTATCATAATCTTTGAAGTATGCATCCCTAAAAATTCCTCTTCTTTAATACCTTTACTTTTATTATAGTATCTCTAATTGATTTCAAAACTGTCAAAATAATTTTCGCGTCAAATAGCTTTTAACACTACGAAGCATGCGACACAATAAAAACCAATCAGAGCGGAAAAGAGACAATAATTCACTTCGAGATTCAATTAATTTTTGATCAAACTAGAACAACACAAGCGCGCGCTACACGCGCGCTCTTATTTCTAGACGTTGTCCAATTTTCAATAAATTATTCTCTAAAAAAAAACATGTTATGTCAATACTCGAAAGTCTCAAAGTGTATTGTTGTCGCTTTTCCACGGCTATGATTGGTTTTTATTTGGTCAATTTATTAATTCTACTGTTATTAAAATTGTATTTTAATTATAATCATATACTTTATGTCCCATTTTCGTTATTTATTCCGTTACCATTTAATTAAATAATTTATTACACTTTGATTACCCGACTACATATATTTACGAACTGTTATTAATCGGCTCATCTTACCACGCTCCATTATGATTTATTTTGATTTCACAATCCGTCAGTATTCTTTTGTACACCATGCTGTGAACATCATGTCGGAGATGATCCTAAGAAAGGACCACAACTTTCAATATTATTTAAAGAAGATTACCAGAGAAGTCTTAGCGCTTTAGACCTTGCGTCCGGCTCTCACTTGCCTATTCTACAACTCCTGATATGTAAGTATAACAGAGTCATTATTTTAATTAACTATATATCATATATTTTAATTATAAATGTAGTAAAATTATAATTTATATAAAACTGCATTTTATTTGTATTTATAATTTATAAATTATAAGAAATATTCTTCTGTTATTCATTACATTTTCTTCACGTTATATTTTAATTTGAAAATTAAAAATTATATATGTGTATTATAAGTTACATATTAAGTCGAAATTTTAATGCTGTCACACACATTATTAAATTATCCGCATTATTGGATATTTGAATAAATCGTATATATTTATTTGATACTGATAAAATCGTCAATTTATAAATTTTACTATTATTAAAATTGTATTTTAATTATAATCATGTACTTTATGTCCAATTTTCGTTATTTATTCCGTTACGGTCGAATTAAATAATTCGTTTCACTTTGATTACCCGACTACATATATTTACGATCTGTTATTCATTGGCACATCTCATATGGCTCTTTATCCCGATTGTTTCAAGAATTACGCGTATATATCGAGTGTATACGGTGATTGTCGATTTATTTGTTCGCGTTTCTTGCGAATTTTAAATCGCGATTTATCTTGATTCGTGATTTAATTGTTGATTAACATCGAAGCTTCGTTTATCTGTTCTCGTATATTTTCTTTGTAATCCTACGCAAAAGTCTACGCCAGTCCAAAAAGTTTTTCCTACAATTGAAACTTCAACGTCAAACATTTAATAAAAGAATTATATAAATGCGTAAATATAGAATATTATATATATATATATCATCAATCATTTAATAAATAATTAATCTAAACTATGAAATGCTTGTAAAATTTAATATTTCATATGTATACATATGAATCATAGTATATATATATATATATATATATATATATATATATATATAGTATATATATATAGTATATATATATATATAATAATAATTAAATATATTATTACTATATATATATATATAGTAATAAATATATATATATATATATAGTATATATATATACTATATATATACACACTATATATATATATATATATAATCGTAGTATATATGTATCATAGTGCGTATATAGTATATATAAATATATATATATATATATATATACATAGTATATATGTATCATAATGCGTAAAATATTTCGGCATCGAATTATAAATAATATATGGTATGTGGCCTTGACGTAGTCTAGCGCACTATTGTTGATATGCTTCGATTTGTTATCAGTAGCGCGTTGACACCCGAACAGTAAAGTAGTGGTGCGAAACGCTCCGACATATTTCTGTTCTAAACGAAATCGCGATCAATGTCGGCAAATTGTTTTGCTTTTATAATGTGATTACAGAATAATTAACTGTTCTAAATAATAAAGAAAAGTCATTTCGGGAAATTACGGTAATACACGGGAGTGCGGGAGTGCCGTTAAAAGTATCGCGCGTACAAGTGCGGGATTGCCTTTTAAAGCGAGTGTCGCGTGTGTTAATCAATGGACTTTAACAACCCTGCAAATCTGAGAGGAGGAGGAGGCCTGAGAGAGGCATCGGGCACCGGCGGAGCAGCCGTAAGGTGAGAATCGTTATTTGTATATTAATTGTATATTAATTTGTATATTATAAGTCGCGTATATACACGCATTAATTCGGTTAATTTTTTTGAACGATTAAAACAAAAGAGACTCAGAGATAAAGAGAAACTTATATATAAATCTTATAAAAATTTTCTTTTTATTTACAAATTGTTGTTTTAGAATTTACAAAATTAAGTATTCTATATATTAAAGAGAATTTATAAAATTATTCCATATTTAGATATTTTTTTATTATTGTATGCATCGAATATAAAATTCGGCGAGTACAATAAAATCAATTTCTTGAAATATTAATTATTTTTAGCACTGCTATAATTTGAATTTTATATTTGTATGTTACAGACAACGTAGCTTCAATATCAACAACTCCGCTGTTGCGCATCAGTGTCGGTGAGTGACAAACTTTTTTAATTTTGAGGCAACGGATTTGTAGTAGATTGTAGATGTAGATAGTAAAATGTTGATGTAGATAGTAAATTGTAGATAGGTCCGTTGCCTTTTATAATGGATGAGCTAGAATAAATTATGTAAAATAACTTTTGATAAATACTTTTAATATGGATCTTTTCCAAAATTAAGTTAAAACAAATTAAATAAGAAAAAATATAGAAAGCAATTTTGTCAATTAATAAATTTTATCTAATTTACTTTGTGATAAATATGCTAATTTTTAAAAATATACATGTAATGGTAAAATCTGATTCTTAAATCGCTCGTCGATGATACTCTGATTTATTATAGCTCATCCGTTTTTGTTTTAGAATTTATTTAGTAGAAACTGTTTTTGAACTTTGCTTTAGCTGATGTTAAGCCAAGTGATCATTTGATTAAATTTAAAATGTGTAATAATAATTAAATATATTATTTAATAATAAATAATAATAATTATCAATGTGTAATAATAATAATAAATAAACGTTTAATTAATTTTATTTTGTTGTAAAAAATATATTTTATTATAAATTATGTATTATTATAAAAATTTTAATGAATCAATTTTGATTGGATTTACTTGGCTTTATATTAGTTAAAGTAAAGTTAGATTAAAATAGAAGACGTCCAACAAACGATTGTAAAATCGCACGATCGTCAACGAGTGTAAAATGTTTACGTTCATATGCCGGCAATGTAATTAATCGGGAATAGAAGGAGTTTCTCTCCTTCCTCGATCTAAACAATGCGCGTATCTAATATGTAAATCAATAACGTAAATAAAGTCTTTGCGCTTTTTCGCCGACGACAATAAGTCGGTAATAAAACGAGTGTTTCTTCTCTAAACGCAATCGTGAATAGTGTCGGCAAATTAATTGCTATTATGATACGATTAATGAATAATTACCTTTTATAAATAATAAATAAGAGTCATACAGGGAAATTTCACTATTATTATGACAATTAATTAACTTTCGATAAATAACACATAACTGTATCACGATGATATATAGATCTTTATCGAGGCGCATAGTATTCCGAGCAATCATTGAATATTTCAAGTAAGATTCGAAGCAGCAGAGATAAAAATTATAAATTATTGTTTTATTTCCCTAACAATACTTGAAGTTAAATACATTTGTAATATACTTTTTTATATTTTACTGATCTAACTGTAATGTTTTTCGGATTGAGAATGCACAATAAAATATGAATCGTAGAATCGAGTAATTAACGTAACAAGAGGACGGGTAATATACTAATCGTTTAATTAATAATTAATAAACCTTAGATTTTATTTGCGACAATATATCGAATTTAATTTTATATTTCAAATTAAATTCGATATATTGTCGCAAATAAAATCTAAGGTTTATTAATTATTAATTAAACGATTAGTATATTACGCGTCCTTTTGTTACGTTAATTACTCGATTCTACGATTCATATTTTATTGTGCATTCTCAATCCGAAAAACATTACAGTTAGATCAATAAAATATAAAAAAGTATATTACAAATGTATTTAACTTCAAGTATTGTTAGGGAAATAAAACAATAATTTATAATTTTTATCTCTGCTGCTTCGAATTTTACTTGAAATATTCAGTGATTGCGCGGAATACTATGCGCTTCGATAACGATCTACATATCATCGTGATACAGTTATGTGTTATTTATCGAAAGTTAATTAATTGTCATAATAATAGTGAAATTTCCCTATATGATTCTTAATTATTATTTATAAAAGCTAATTATTCATTAATCGCATCATAATAGCAATTAATTTGCCGACACTGATCGCGATTGCGTTTAGAGAAGAAACACTCCTTTTATTACCGACTTATTGTCGTCGGCGAAAAAGCGCAAAGACTTTATTTACGTTATTGATTTACATATTAGATACGCGCATGGTTTAGATCGAGGAAGGAGAGAAACTCTTTCTATTGCCGATTAATTACATTGCCGGCATATGAACGTAAACATTTTACGCTCGTTGACGATCGTGCGATTTTACAGTCGTTTGTTGGACGTCTTCTATTTTAATATAACTTAGGCCTGGAAATATTTAACACACACACACATTTTATAATAGAAATTTATGTTGAATATTTTATATCGCGTATCTAATATTTTATATCGCGTATCTAATATGTAAATCAATAACGTAAATGAAGTCTTTGCGCTTTTTCGCCGACGACAATAAATCGGTAATAAAAGGAGTGTTTCTTCTCTAAACGCAATCGCAATCAGTGTCGGCAAATTAATTGCTATTATGATGCGATTAATGAATAATTACGTTTTATAAATAATAAATAAGAGTCATATAAAGAAATTTCACTATTATTATGACAATTAATTAACTTTCGATAAATAACACATAACTGTATCACGATGATATGTAGATCGTTATCGAAGCGCATAGTATTCCGCGCAATCACTGAATATTTCAAGTAAGATTCGAAGCAGCAGAGATAAAAATTATAAATTATTGTTATATTTCCCTAACAATACTTGAAGTTAAATACATTTGTATAATACTTTTTTATATTTTACTGATCTAACTGTAATGTTTTTCGAATTGAGAATGCACAATAAAATATGAATCGCAGAATCGAGTAATTAACGTAACAAAAGGACGCGTAATATACTAATCGTTTAATTAATAATTAATAATCCTTAGATTTTATTTGCGACAATATATCGAATTTAATTTGAAATATAAAATTAAATTCGATATATTGTCGCAAATAAAATCTAAGGTTTATTAATTATTAATTAAACGATTAGTATATTACCCGTCCTCTTGTTACGTTAATTACTCGATTCTGCGATTCATATTTTATTGTGCATTCTCAATCCGAAAAACATTACAGTTAGATCAGTAAAATATAAAAAAGTATATTACAAATGTATTTAACTTCAAGTATTGTTAGGGAAATAAAACAATAATTTATAATTTTTATCTCTGCTGCTTCGAATCTTACCTGAAATATTCAGTGATTGCACGGAATACTATGCGCTTCGATAAAGATCTACATATCATCGTGATACAGTTATGTGTTATTTTTCGAAAGTTAATTAATTGTCATAATAATAGTGAAATTTCTTTATATGACTCTTATTTATTATTTATAAAACGTAATTATTCATTAATCGCATCATAATAGCAATTAATTTGCCGACACTGATCGCCATTGCGTTTAGAGAAGAAACACTCCTTTTATTACCGACTTATTGTCGTCGGCGAAAAAGCGCAAAGACTTCATTTACGTTATTGATTTACATATTAGATACGCGATATAAAATATTAGATACGCGATATAAAATATTCAACGTAAATTTCTATTATAAAATGTGTGTTTGTGTTAAATATTTCCAGGCGACAACAATTTGTTGTCATTCGAAGGTATATGGCCTTCACGGTGTATAGTTTATTAATGTTGACATACTTCGATTTGATGTTATTCGCGCGGTGACACTCGATCAGAAAGGTAGTGACGCGAAACGTTCCGACATAATTTCTCTTTAAACGCAATGGCGATCTCGCGATTTCGCGTAATATATTTGTTTAATCAAGTAACAATCGAAGTGACGATAAATCTTTTCACGGGTACATCTTTAGTGCGGGAGTGCGGGAGTGCCGTTAAAAGTATCGCGCGTACAAGTGCGGGATTGTCTTTTAAAGCGAGTGTCGCGTGTGTTAATTAACGGACTTTAACAACCCTGTCAATCTGAGAGGAGGAGGAGGCCTAGGAGAGGCATCGGGCACCGGCGGAGCAGCTCTAGGGTGAGTATCGTTATTTGTATATTAATTATTATAAGTCGCGTATATACACGCATTAATTAGGTTCATTTTTTTGAACGATTTAAACAAAAGAGACTCAGAGAGAAAGAGAAACTTATATATAAATCTTATAAAAATTTCCTTTTTATTTAAAAATTGTTCTTTTAGAATTTATAAAATTAAGTATTCTATATATTAAAGAGAATTTATAAAATTATTCCATATTTAGATATTTTTTTATTATTGTATGCATCGAATATAAAATTCGGCGAGTACAATAAAATCAATTTCTTGAAATATTAATTATTTTTAGCACTGCTATAATTTGAATTTTATATTTGTATGTTACAGACAACGTAGCTTCAATATCAACAACTCCGCTGTTGCGCATCAGTGTCGGTGAGTGACAAACTTTTTTAATTTTGAGGCAACGGATTTGTAGTAGATTGTAGATGTAGATAGTAAAATGTAGATGTAGATAGTAAATTGTAGATAGGTCCGTTGCCTTTTATAATGGATGAGCTAGAATAAATTATGTAAAATAACTTTTGATAAATACTTTTAATATGGATCTTTTCCAAAATTAAGTTAAAACAAATTAAATAAGAAAAAATATAGAAAGCAATTTTGTCAATTAATAAATTTTATCTAATTTACTTTGTGATAAATATGCTAATTTTTAAAAATATACATGTAATGGTAAAAACTGATTCTTAAATCGCTCGTCGATGATATTCTGATTTATTATAATTCATCCGTTTTTGTTTTAGAATTTATTTAGTAGAAACTGTTTTTGAACTTTGCTTTAGCTGATGTTAAGCCAAGTGATCAATTGATTAAATTTAAAATTTGTAGTAATAAGTAAACATAATATGTAATATTAAATAATAATAATTAATAATGTGTAATAATAATATATACATGTTTAATTCATTTCAATTTGTTATACAAAATACATTTTATTATAAATTATATAATATGCTAGAAATTTTAATGTATCAATTATAATTGGAAACTTGGCTTCATCTTACTTAAAGTAAAGTTATATTAAAATAGAATACGTCCAACGAACGATCGTAAAATCGTACGACTGTCAACGAGCGTAAAATGTTTACGCTCATACGCCGGCGATAATTAATCGGCAATAGAAATTTATTTTAAAGAAAAAGAAGCCATCAAGAAGAAGCCATCAAGAAGAAGCCTCTAAACACAGCATTGCCACGAGTCTTAATGTCTCATATGTGGCACGCGCATCTAATGTGTTGGGCGCACGTACCCAGGTACGGGCACTGCCATTGCCTGGTACGGGCAACGCCATTGCCAGGTACGGGAAACCCTCTCTCGTGGGATGCGGCCTTGCCGTGGCGAGAGGGCTCACCCATTGCAAGAGGATAGTCTTGCAAGGGGTGCCAACAGCATCCCGTACCCAAGTACATTGGGTACACGCGGCACCGCAGTTGCCAGGCACTGTGTGCTGCGGCCACTGTCAGGCACTGCGTGCCCGCGGCCGCTGTCAGGCACTGTGTGCTGCGGCCACTGTCAGGCACTGCGTGCCCGCGGCCGCTGTCAGGCACTGTGTGCTGCGGCCACTGTCAGGCACTGCGTGCCCGCGGCCGCTGTCAGGCACTGTGTGCTGCGGCCACTGTCAGGCACTGCGTGCCCGCGGCCGCTGTCAGGCACTGTGTGCTGCGGCCACTGTCAGGCACTGCGTGCCCGCGGCCGCTGTCAGGCACTGTGTGCTGCGGCCACTGTCAGGCACTGCGTGCCCGCGGCCGCTGTCAGGCACTGTGTGCTGCGGCCACTGTCAGGCACTGCGTGCCCGCGGCCGCTGTCAGGCACTGTGTGCTGCGGCCACTGTCAGGCACTGCGTGCCCGCGGCCGCTGTCAGGCACTGTGTGCTGCGGCCACTGTCAGGCACTGCGTGCCCGCGGCCGCTGTCAGGCACTGTGTGCTGCGGCCACTGTCAGGCACTGCGTGCCCGCGGCCGCTGTCAGGCACTGTGTGCTGCGGCCACTGTCAGGCACTGCGTGCCCGCGGCCGCTGTCAGGCACTGTGTGCTGCGGCCACTGTCAGGCACTGCGTGCCCGCGGCCGCTGTCAGGCACTGTGTGCTGCGGCCACTGTCAGGCACTGCGTGCCCGCGGCCGCTGCCAGGCACTGTGTGCTGCGGCCACTGTCAGGCACTGCGTGCCCGCGGCCGCTGCCAGGCACTGTGTGCTGCGGCCACTGTCAGGCACTGCGTGCCCGCGGCCGCTGCCAGGCACTGTGTGCTGCGGCCACTGTCAGGCACTGCGTGCCCGCGGCCGCTGCCAGGCACTGTGTGCTGCGGCCACTGTCAGGCACTGCGTGCCCGCGGCCGCTGCCAGGCACTGTGTGCTGCGGCCACTGTCAGGCACTGCGTGCCCGCGGCCGCTGCCAGGCACTGTGTGCTGCGGCCACTGTCAGGCACTGCGTGCCCGCGGCCGCTGCCAGGCACTGTGTGCTGCGGCCACTGTCAGGCACTGCGTGCCCGCGGCCGCTGCCAGGCACTGTGTGCTGCGGCCACTGTCAGGCACTGCGTGCCCGCGGCCGCTGCCAGGCACTGTGTGCTGCGGCCACTGTCAGGCACTGCGTGCCCGCGGCCGCTGCCAGGCACTGTGTGCTGCGGCCACTGTCAGGCACTGCGTGCCCGCGGCCGCTGCCAGGCACTGTGTGCTGCGGCCACTGTCAGGCACTGCGTGCCCGCGGCCGCTGCCAGGCACTGTGTGCTGCGGCCACTGTCAGGCACTGCGTGCCCGCGGCCGCTGCCAGGCACTGTGTGCTGCGGCCACTGTCAGGCACTGCGTGCCCGCGGCCGCTGCCAGGCACTGTGTGCTGCAGCCACTGTCAGGCACGCGGCACGGGGGGGAGGTTTTAGTGCGGTGAAAGTCCCACACTACCTGGCGGTACGGGCCGTCGGGTGTGCATTAGCATTTCCTCCTCCCTCGTAAAAAAAAAAAAAAAAAAAATTGTACGGGCACTGCCATTGTACATGTTCGGGCACCGCCATTGCCAGTTATGGGCATAGGTTGAGTAGGAGCCCACCGTGGGCTCACCGTGTGAGCACCCTGAGGAACACTCTGAGGAGCACCTTATCCCATTTGTCCTAATTTTTTATAGCTTTTCTATCCATATTGATTAATCACTTGACTTTACATCAGTTAAAGCAATGTTATAATAAAATGATGTGAGATCATGCAAAAGATATTTCGCGTATATTTCATCGCGGATAATTTTTTATATAGATTGTCTTAAAGCTGATTAGTTTTACATTAATTGTATTTATATTAATTGCAAATATTTCATTTTAAAATATATATTATATATAAAATATAATTTTGATACGAACAATGTGCACGAGATGTATACATAATATATAATGTAATAACAAGATTAATATCGATATTATATTTTGTATAAAGATGTATACACAATATGAGAAAATGAAACATTTATAATTTACAGCATTCTTATATTGATTGTGCAAGAAATTTATTACGTCTTTCGAATCTCACATCATTCATTATGGATGTTATTTAATAAACTTTTAAGGTATAACAACAACTATGGGCAACGAACAAAAATACGGGTTTTGCGCAAATAAATAGAAATATAAATTTTAGATTTCCGTTTGCAAAATTTGTTCGTTTTCTAAACGTTTATAATTTCATATTTATATCATACAATTCGATTCCGGACATTCGCGAAGCAAGATCGAAAATATTCTGATTCAGAGCAATTAATTTACTATACAGGGTGTCCCATTTTAAAAGTTCCACCCTCATAACTTTTCAGGATCAACGTTTAAAGGAAAACGACTCGGATAAAAGTTGTAGGGAACAAAGGGGGCTATATAATAGTGAACTTGGATTCGACATTAAAGGTCATTTTCAAGGTCATTTGAAGGTCAACTTCCGTTTTAAAATGGAACCCCCTATTTTTCATTACATATTCTTGTAGCTTACTTCGAGAGCTTTTTAAAACACTATAATTAAGTTATATTTATTAAGTACTTTTCGAGTTATAAGGCTTGAAGTTTACAGTATTTTGACATAAAATACAAAATATCGTGTAAAGCATTCAGTTTTCGGTAATCTTACCTTAATACTTTTATGCATAGAATAATAAGACCAATTAACTGGTTTAAAGAAAACACATAATTGCTCTCAAAAAAAGTATGCAGCTTCATGTTGCAAATTACATTCTATGAATTAAAGTTATGCAGCGACATAATTCCAATTATGTGAATTAAAATTACGTAGCCATATAATTTTAATTTTATAAATTAAAATTATGTACGGACATAATTTTAATTCTATGAATTAAGAATATGTAGTAAAATTATTTTAATTCTATGAATTAAAATTACGTACAACACATAATTTTAATTACATAAATTAAAATTACGTACGGACATAATTTTAATTTTATGAAATAAAATTATGTAGAATATAACTTTAGTTCTATGAATTAAAATTATGTAGCGATATAATTTTAATTCTATGAATTAAAATTACGTACGGACATAATTACAATTCCATAAATTAAAAATATATACGGACATAATATTAATTTTCTGAATTAAAATTATGTACGGACATACATTTAATTCCGTACATAATTTAGCAAATAAATTACTAAATTTATTGTTCAATACAATTTTTTATATATAATTATTATTTATCTTATTCTTCGAAGTACACTCCTAAAAATTCCTCTTCTTTAATAATCTCTAATATATACACTATACTATACTACACACTTTATTTTCAATATAACCAAGCAGCCAAATAATATGAGTATTGAATAACTTTTAATAAACTATTAACCCCTTGATACACATAATAACTGTCAAAATATGCAATGACAGCCGCTCACGAAGTAAGCGCAACGACAGAACCAATCAGCATCGCGGAAAAGCGACAACAATAAACTTCGAGATATTCGAGTATCGACTTTACATGCCTTTTTTAGATGGGACTAGCACGCAGCGCGCGCTACGCGCGCGCCTTCCATATCCATTACCACAGTACACTTTATTCTCAATAAATATACGTGCAATAAATAGTAATTAAAATATCAAATTTATCATTTATAAAAATCTTTAAGGTAATTGTTTTTCAATTATGCTAATCAAAGTAGACTTTAAACAATATAAAGTTTTTTAATATAAAATGGAGATATAATATAAATAAGATTTAATATAAATGTTGAGATCTAAAAGTTATATTATAATACGCACACATTAGTACTGAAAATTAATATTTATTAACATTATACATATAATAAATATTTATGAACGTATCACGTTATCCACGTAACGCCGTGCTTCGATGCTTGAAATAATAATAATATTATAAAAAATATATAATATAATAATATTATATTGCAATAAAAGAACACACACTCTGGAAAAATGCATTAATTGTAAGATCGCACAAATCTATACTATGATTCATTCCTAACACTATGTTATAATCTATTCAATATTTAAAATGCGATAAAATTACTCAGCGTTCAATTCGAAGATAATTGGCATTACAGCCGACAGAAAATTCAAAACATGCAAGGAATAACTTTGATAAATAGTTTCCAACTCAAAACGCAAATTTATGATTAAAAAAAATTTATGTTTAAAATTTTTTAATCATAAATCACCATGCACAATGGCAGTACACGTAAATTTTTTTTTTTTTTTTTTTACGAGGGAGGAGGAAATGCTAATGCACACCCGACGGCCCGTACCACCAGGTAGTGTGGGACTTTCACCGCTCTAAAACCTCCCCACCGTGCCGCGTGCCTGACAGTGGCTAAAGCACACAGTGCCTGACAGCGGCGGTGCCGCGTGCCTGACAGTGGCTAAAGCACACAGTGCCTGACAGCAGCGGTGCCGCGTGCCTGACAGTGGCTAAAGCACACAGTGCCTGACAGCGGCGGTGCCGCGTGCCTGACAGTGGCTAAAGCACACAGTGCCTGACAGCGGCGGTGCCGCGTGCCTGACAGTGGCTAAAGCACACAGTGCCTGACAGCGGCGGTGCCGCGTGCCTGACAGTGGCTAAAGCACACAGTGCCTGACAGCAGCGGTGCCGCGTGCCTGACAGTGGCTAAAGCACACAGTGCCTGACAGCAGCGGTGCCGCGTGCCTGACAGTGGCTAAAGCACACAGTGCCTGACAGCGGCGGTGCCTGGCAGCGGCCGCAGCACGCAGTGCCTGGCGGCAGCGGCTTAGCACGCAGTGCCTGGCGGCAGCGGCTTAGCACGCAGTGCCTGGCGGCAGCGGCTTAGCACGCAGTGCCTGGCGGCAGCGGCTTAGCACGCAGTGCCTGGCGGCAGCGGCTTAGCACGCAGTGCCTGGCGGCAGCGGCTTAGCACGCAGTGCCTGGCGGCAGCGGCTTAGCACGCAGTGCCTGGCGGCAGCGGCTTAGCACGCAGTGCCTGGCGGCAGCGGCTTAGCACGCAGTGCCTGGCGGCAGCGGCTTAGCACGCAGTGCCTGGCGGCAGCGGCTTAGCACGCAGTGCCTGGCGGCAGCGGCTTAGCACGCAGTGCCTGGCGGCAGCGGCTTAGCACGCAGTGCCAGGCGGCAGCGGCTTAGCACGCAGTGCCTGACAGTGGCTTAGCACACAGTTCCTGGCAGTGGCTTAGCACACAGTTTTTGGCAGTGGCTTAGCACACAGTGCCGGCAGTGGCTTAGCACACTTTTTTTTTTTTTTTTTTTACGAGGGAGGAGGAAATGCTAATGCACACCCGACGGCCCGTACCGCGGGTAGTGTGGGACTTTCACCTCACTAAAACCTCCCCCCCGTGCCGCGTGCCTGACAGTGGCTAAAGCACACAGTGCCTGACAGCAGCGGTGCCGCGTGCCTGACAGTGGCTAAAGCACACAGTGCCTGACAGCAGCGATGCCGCGTGCCTGACAGTGGCTAAAGCACACAGTGCCTGACAGCGGCGGTGCCGCGTGCCTGACAGTGGCTAAAGCACACAGTGCCTGACAGCGGCGGTGCCGCGTGCCTGACAGTGGCTAAAGCACACAGTGCCTGACAGCAGCGGTGCCGCGTGCCTGACAGTGGCTAAAGCACACAGTGCCTGACAGCAGCGGTGCCGCGTGCCTGACAGTGGCTAAAGCACACAGTGCCTGACAGCAGCGGTGCCGCGTGCCTGACAGTGGCTAAAGCACACAGTGCCTGACAGCAGCGGTGCCGCGTGCCTGACAGTGGCTATAGCACACAGTGCCTGACAGCAGCGGTGCCGCGTGCCTGACAGTGGCTAAAGCACACAGTGCCTGACAGCGGCGGTGCCGCGTGCCTGACAGTGGCTAAAGCACACAGTGCCTGACAGCAGCGGTGCCGCGTGCCTGACAGTGGCTAAAGCACACAGTGCCTGACAGCAGCGGTGCCGCGTGCCTGACAGTGGCTAAAGCACACAGTGCCTGACAGCAGCGGTGCCGCGTGCCTGACAGTGGCTAAAGCACACAGTGCCTGACAGCGGCGGTGCCGCGTGCCTGAAAGTAGCTAAAGCACACAGTGCCTGACAGCAGCGGTGCCGCGTGCCTGACAGTGGCTAAAGCACACAGTGCCTGACAGCGGCGGTGCCGCGTGCCTGACAGTGGCTAAAGCACACAGTGCCTGACAGCGGCGGTGCCGCGTGCCTGACAGTGGCTAAAGCACACAGTGCCTGACAGCAGCGGTGCCGCGTGCCTGACAGTGGCTAAAGCACACAGTGCCTGACAGCAGCGGTGCCGCGTGCCTGACAGTGGCTAAAGCACACAGTGCCTGACAGCGGCGGTGCCGCGTGCCTGACAGTGGCTAAAGCACACAGTGCCTGACAGCGGCGGTGCCGCGTGCCTGACAGTGGCTAAAGCACACAGTGCCTGACAGCGGCGGTGCCTGGCAGCGGCCGCAGCACGCAGTGCCTGGCGGCAGCGGCTTAGCACGCAGTGCCTGGCGGCAGCGGCTTAGCACGCAGTGCCTGGCGGCAGCGGCTTAGCACGCAGTGCCTGGCGGCAGCGGCTTAGCACGCAGTGCCTGGCGGCAGCGGCTTAGCACGCAGTGCCTGGCGGCAGCGGCTTAGCACGCAGTGCCTGGCGGCAGCGGCTTAGCACGCAGTGCCAGGCGGCAGCGGCTTAGCACGCAGTGCCAGGCGGCAGCGGCTTAGCACGCAGTGCCTGACAGTGGCTTAGCACACAGTTCCTGGCAGTGGCTTAGCACACAGTTTTTGGCAGTGGCTTAGCACACAGTGCCGGCAGTGGCTTAGCACACTTTTTTTTTTTTTTTTTTACGAGGGAGGAGGAAATGCTAATGCACACCCGACGGCCCGTACCGCGGGTAGTGTGGGACTTTCACCTCACTAAAACCTCCCCCCCGTGCCGCGTGCCTGACAGTGGCTAAAGCACACAGTGCCTGACAGCAGCGGTGCCGCGTGCCTGACAGTGGCTAAAGCACACAGTGCCTGACAGCAGCGATGCCGCGTGCCTGACAGTGGCTAAAGCACACAGTGCCTGACAGCGGCGGTGCCGCGTGCCTGACAGTGGCTAAAGCACACAGTGCCTGACAGCGGCGGTGCCGCGTGCCTGACAGTGGCTAAAGCACACAGTGCCTGACAGCGGCGGTGCCGCGTGCCTGACAGTGGCTAAAGCACACAGTGCCTGACAGCGGCGGTGCCGCGTGCCTGACAGTGGCTAAAGCACACAGTGCCTGACAGCGGCGGTGCCGCGTGCCTGACAGTGGCTAAAGCACACAGTGCCTGACAGCAGCGTTGCCGCGTGCCTGACAGTGGCTAAAGCACACAGTGCCTGACAGCGGCGGTGCCGCGTGCCTGACAGTGGCTAAAGCACACAGTGCCTGACAGCGGCGGTGCCGCGTGCCTGACAGTGGCTAAAGCACACAGTGCCTGACAGCAGCGGTGCCGCGTGCCTGACAGTGGCTAAAGCACACAGTGCCTGACAGCAGCGGTGCCGCGTGCCTGACAGTGGCTAAAGCACACAGTGCCTGACAGCGGCGGTGCCTGGCAGCGGCCGCAGCACGCAGTGCCTGGCGGCAGCGGCTTAGCACGCAGTGCCTGGCGGCAGCGGCTTAGCACGCAGTGCCTGGCGGCAGCGGCTTAGCACGCAGTGCCTGGCGGCAGCGGCTTAGCACGCAGTGCCTGGCGGCAGCGGCTTAGCACGCAGTGCCTGGCGGCAGCGGCTTAGCACGCAGTGCCTGGCGGCAGCGGCTTAGCACGCAGTGCCTGGCGGCAGCGGCTTAGCACGCAGTGCCTGGCGGCAGCGGCTTAGCACGCAGTGCCTGGCGGCAGCGGCTTAGCACGCAGTGCCTGGCGGCAGCGGCTTAGCACGCAGTGCCAGGCGGCAGCGGCTTAGCACGCAGTGCCTGACAGTGGCTTAGCACACAGTTCCTGGCAGTGGCTTAGCACACAGTTTTTGGCAGTGGCTTAGCACACAGTGCCGGCAGTGGCTTAGCACACTTTTTTTTTTTTTTTTTTTTACGAGGGAGGAGGAAATGCTAATGCACACCCGACGGCCCGTACCGCGGGTAGTGTGGTACTTTCACCTCACTAAAACCTCCCCCCCGTGCCGCGTGCCTGACAGTGGCTAAAGCACACAGTGCCTGACAGCAGCGGTGCCGCGTGCCTGACAGTGGCTAAAGCACACAGTGCCTGACAGCAGCGATGCCGCGTGCCTGACAGTGGCTAAAGCACACAGTGCCTGACAGCGGCGGTGCCGCGTGCCTGACAGTGGCTAAAGCACACAGTGCCTGACAGCGGCGGTGCCGCGTGCCTGACAGTGGCTAAAGCACACAGTGCCTGACAGCGGCGGTGCCGCGTGCCTGACAGTGGCTAAAGCACACAGTGCCTGACAGCAGCGGTGCCGCGTGCCTGACAGTGGCTAAAGCACACAGTGCCTGACAGCAGCGGTGCCGCGTGCCTGACAGTGGCTAAAGCACACAGTGCCTGACAGCAGCGGTGCCGCGTGCCTGACAGTGGCTAAAGCACACAGTGCCTGACAGCAGCGGTGCCGCGTGCCTGACAGTGGCTAAAGCACACAGTGCCTGACAGCGGCGGTGCCGCGTGCCTGACAGTGGCTAAAGCACACAGTGCCTGACAGCGGCGGTGCCGCGTGCCTGACAGTGGCTAAAGCACACAGTGCCTGACAGCGGCGGTGCCGCGTGCCTGACAGTGGCTAAAGCACACAGTGCCTGACAGCAGCGGTGCCGCGTGCCTGACAGTGGCTAAAGCACACAGTGCCTGACAGCAGCGGTGCCGCGTGCCTGACAGTGGCTAAAGCACACAGTGCCTGACAGCGGCGGTGCCGCGTGCCTGACAGTGGCTAAAGCACACAGTGCCTGACAGCGGCGGTGCCGCGTGCCTGACAGTGGCTAAAGCACACAGTGCCTGACAGCGGCGGTGCCGCGTGCCTGACAGTGGCTAAAGCACACAGTGCCTGACAGCGGCGGTGCCGCGTGCCTGACAGTGGCTAAAGCACACAGTGCCTGACAGCAGCGGTGCCGCGTGCCTGACAGTGGCTAAAGCACACAGTGCCTGACAGCAGCGGTGCCGCGTGCCTGACAGTGGCTAAAGCACACAGTGCCTGACAGCGGCGGTGCCGCGTGCCTGACAGTGGCTAAAGCACACAGTGCCTGACAGCGGCGGTGCCGCGTGCCTGACAGTGGCTAAAGCACACAGTGCCTGACAGCGGCGGTGCCGCGTGCCTGACAGTGGCTAAAGCACACAGTGCCTGACAGCGGCGGTGCCGCGTGCCTGACAGTGGCTAAAGCACACAGTGCCTGACAGCGGCGGTGCCGCGTGCCTGACAGTGGCTAAAGCACACAGTGCCTGACAGCGGCGGTGCCGCGTGCCTGACAGTGGCTAAAGCACACAGTGCCTGACAGCAGCGGTGCCGCGTGCCTGACAGTGGCTAAAGCACACAGTGCCTGACAGCAGCGGTGCCGCGTGCCTGACAGTGGCTAAAGCACACAGTGCCTGACAGCAGCGGTGCCGCGTGCCTGACAGTGGCTAAAGCACACAGTGCCTGACAGCAGCGGTGCCGCGTGCCTGACAGTGGCTAAAGCACACAGTGCCTGACAGCAGCGGTGCCGCGTGCCTGACAGTGGCTAAAGCACACAGTGCCTGACAGCGGCGGTGCCGCGTGCCTGACAGTGGCTAAAGCACACAGTGCCTGACAGCGGCGGTGCCGCGTGCCTGACAGTGGCTAAAGCACACAGTGCCTGACAGCGGCGGTGCCGCGTGCCTGACAGTGGCTAAAGCACACAGTGCCTGACAGCAGCGGTGCCGCGTGCCTGACAGTGGCTAAAGCACACAGTGCCTGACAGCGCCGGTGCCGCGTGCCTGACAGTGGCTAAAGCACACAGTGCCTGACAGCGGCGGTGCCGCGTGCCTGACAGTGGCTAAAGCACACAGTGCCTGACAGCGGCGGTGCCGCGTGCCTGACAGTGGCTAAAGCACACAGTGCCTGACAGCGGCGGTGCCGCGTGCCTGACAGTGGCTAAAGCACACAGTGCCTGACAGCGGCGGTGCCGCGTGCCTGACAGTGGCTAAAGCACACAGTGCCTGACAGCGGCGGTGCCGCGTGCCTGACAGTGGCTAAAGCACACAGTGCCTGACAGCAGCGGTGCCGCGTGCCTGACAGTGGCTAAAGCACACAGTGCCTGACAGCGGCGGTGCCGCGTGCCTGACAGTGGCTAAAGCACACAGTGCCTGACAGCGGCGATGCCGCGTGCCTGACAGTGGCTAAAGCACACAGTGCCTGACAGCGGCGGTGCCGCGTGCCTGACAGTGGCTAAAGCACACAGTGCCTGACAGCGGCGGTGCCGCGTGCCTGACAGTGGCTAAAGCACACAGTGCCTGACAGCGGCGGTGCCGCGTGCCTGACAGTGGCTAAAGCACACAGTGCCTGACAGCAGCGTTGCCGCGTGCCTGACAGTGGCTAAAGCACACAGTGCCTGACAGCGGCGGTGCCGCGTGCCTGACAGTGGCTAAAGCACACAGTGCCTGACAGCGGCGGTGCCGCGTGCCTGACAGTGGCTAAAGCACACAGTGCCTGACAGCAGCGGTGCCGCGTGCCTGACAGTGGCTAAAGCACACAGTGCCTGACAGCAGCGGTGCCGCGTGCCTGACAGTGGCTAAAGCACACAGTGCCTGACAGCGGCGGTGCCTGGCAGCGGCCGCAGCACGCAGTGCCTGGCGGCAGCGGCTTAGCACGCAGTGCCTGGCGGCAGCGGCTTAGCACGCAGTGCCTGGCGGCAGCGGCTTAGCACGCAGTGCCTGGCGGCAGCGGCTTAGCACGCAGTGCCTGGCGGCAGCGGCTTAGCACGCAGTGCCTGGCGGCAGCGGCTTAGCACGCAGTGCCTGGCGGCAGCGGCTTAGCACGCAGTGCCTGGCGGCAGCGGCTTAGCACGCAGTGCCTGGCGGCAGCGGCTTAGCACGCAGTGCCTGGCGGCAGCGGCTTAGCACGCAGTGCCTGGCGGCAGCGGCTTAGCACGCAGTGCTTGGCGGCAGCGGCTTAGCACGCAGTGCCTGGCAGCAGCGGCTTAGCACGCAGTGCCAGGCGGCAGCGGCTTAGCACGCAGTGCCTGACAGTGGCTTAGCACACAGTTCCTGGCAGTGGCTTAGCACACAGTTTTTGGCAGTGGCTTAGCACACAGTGCCGGCAGTGGCTTAGCACACTTTTTTTTTTTTTTTTTTTACGAGGGAGGAGGAAATGCTAATGCACACCCGACGGCCCGTACCGCGGGTAGTGTGGGACTTTCACCTCACTAAAACCTCCCCCCCGTGCCGCGTGCCTGACAGTGGCTAAAGCACACAGTGCCTGACAGCAGCGGTGCCGCGTGCCTGACAGTGGCTAAAGCACACAGTGCCTGACAGCAGCGATGCCGCGTGCCTGACAGTGGCTAAAGCACACAGTGCCTGACAGCGGCGGTGCCGCGTGCCTGACAGTGGCTAAAGCACACAGTGCCTGACAGCGGCGGTGCCGCGTGCCTGACAGTGGCTAAAGCACACAGTGCCTGACAGCAGCGGTGCCGCGTGCCTGACAGTGGCTAAAGCACACAGTGCCTGACAGCAGCGGTGCCGCGTGCCTGACAGTGGCTAAAGCACACAGTGCCTGACAGCGGCGGTGCCGCGTGCCTGACAGTGGCTAAAGCACACAGTGCCTGACAGCGGCGGTGCCGCGTGCCTGACAGTGGCTAAAGCACACAGTGCCTGACAGCGGCGGTGCCGCGTGCCTGACAGTGGCTAAAGCACACAGTGCCTGACAGCAGCGTTGCCGCGTGCCTGACAGTGGCTAAAGCACACAGTGCCTGACAGCGGCGGTGCCGCGTGCCTGACAGTGGCTAAAGCACACAGTGCCTGACAGCAGCGGTGCCGCGTGCCTGACAGTGGCTAAAGCACACAGTGCCTGACAGCAGCGGTGCCGCGTGCCTGACAGTGGCTAAAGCACACAGTGCCTGACAGCAGCGGTGCCGCGTGCCTGACAGTGGCTAAAGCACACAGTGCCTGACAGCGGCGGTGCCGCGTGCCTGACAGTGGCTAAAGCACACAGTGCCTGACAGCGGCGGTGCCGCGTGCCTGACAGTGGCTAAAGCACACAGTGCCTGACAGCGGCGGTGCCGCGTGCCTGACAGTGGCTAAAGCACACAGTGCCTGACAGCGGCGGTGCCGCGTGCCTGACAGTGGCTAAAGCACACAGTGCCTGACAGCGGCGGTGCCGCGTGCCTGACAGTGGCTAAAGCACACAGTGCCTGACAGCGGCGGTGCCGCGTGCCTGACAGTGGCTAAAGCACACAGTGCCTGACAGCGGCGGTGCCGCGTGCCTGACAGTGGCTAAAGCACACAGTGCCTGACAGCGGCGGTGCCGCGTGCCTGACAGTGGCTAAAGCACACAGTGCCTGACAGCGGCGGTGCCGCGTGCCTGACAGTGGCTAAAGCACACAGTGCCTGACAGCGGCGGTGCCGCGTGCCTGACAGTGGCTAAAGCACACAGTGCCTGACAGCGGCGGTGCCGCGTGCCTGACAGTGGCTAAAGCACACAGTGCCTGACAGCGGCGGTGCCGCGTGCCTGACAGTGGCTAAAGCACACAGTGCCTGACAGCGGCGGTGCCGCGTGCCTGACAGTGGCTAAAGCACACAGTGCCTGACAGCGGCGGTGCCGCGTGCCTGACAGTGGCTAAAGCACACAGTGCCTGACAGCGGCGGTGCCGCGTGCCTGACAGTGGCTAAAGCACACAGTGCCTGACAGCAGCGTTGCCGCGTGCCTGACAGTGGCTAAAGCACACAGTGCCTGACAGCGGCGGTGCCGCGTGCCTGACAGTGGCTAAAGCACACAGTGCCTGACAGCGGCGGTGCCTGGCAGCGGCCGCAGCACGCAGTGCCTGGCGGCAGCGGCTTAGCACGCAGTGCCTGGCGGCAGCGGCTTAGCACGCAGTGCCTGGCGGCAGCGGCTTAGCACGCAGTGCCTGGCGGCAGCGGCTTAGCACGCAGTGCCTGGCGGCAGCGGCTTAGCACGCAGTGCCTGGCGGCAGCGGCTTAGCACGCAGTGCCAGGCGGCAGCGGCTTAGCACGCAGTGCCAGGCGGCAGCGGCTTAGCACGCAGTGCCTGACAGTGGCTTAGCACACAGTTCCTGGCAGTGGCTTAGCACACAGTTTTTGGCAGTGGCTTAGCACACAGTGCCGGCAGTGGCTTAGCACACTTTTTTTTTTTTTTTTTTTTACGAGGGAGGAGGAAATGCTAATGCACACCCGACGGCCCGTACCGCGGGTAGTGTGGGACTTTCACCTCACTAAAACCTGCCCCCCGTGCCGCGTGCCTGACAGTGGCTAAAGCACACAGTGCCTGACAGCAGCGGTGCCGCGTGCCTGACAGTGGCTAAAGCACACAGTGCCTGACAGCAGCGATGCCGCGTGCCTGACAGTGGCTAAAGCACACAGTGCCTGACAGCGGCGGTGCCGCGTGCCTGACAGTGGCTAAAGCACACAGTGCCTGACAGCGGCGGTGCCGCGTGCCTGACAGTGGCTAAAGCACACAGTGCCTGACAGCGGCGGTGCCGCGTGCCTGACAGTGGCTAAAGCACACAGTGCCTGACAGCGGCGGTGCCGCGTGCCTGACAGTGGCTAAAGCACACAGTGCCTGACAGCGGCGGTGCCGCGTGCCTGACAGTGGCTAAAGCACACAGTGCCTGACAGCAGCGTTGCCGCGTGCCTGACAGTGGCTAAAGCACACAGTGCCTGACAGCGGCGGTGCCGCGTGCCTGACAGTGGCTAAAGCACACAGTGCCTGACAGCGGCGGTGCCGCGTGCCTGACAGTGGCTAAAGCACACAGTGCCTGACAGCAGCGGTGCCGCGTGCCTGACAGTGGCTAAAGCACACAGTGCCTGACAGCAGCGGTGCCGCGTGCCTGACAGTGGCTAAAGCACACAGTGCCTGACAGCGGCGGTGCCTGGCAGCGGCCGCAGCACGCAGTGCCTGGCGGCAGCGGCTTAGCACGCAGTGCCTGGCGGCAGCGGCTTAGCACGCAGTGCCTGGCGGCAGCGGCTTAGCACGCAGTGCCTGGCGGCAGCGGCTTAGCACGCAGTGCCTGGCGGCAGCGGCTTAGCACGCAGTGCCTGGCGGCAGCGGCTTAGCACGCAGTGCCTGGCGGCAGCGGCTTAGCACGCAGTGCCTGGCGGCAGCGGCTTAGCACGCAGTGCCTGGCGGCAGCGGCTTAGCACGCAGTGCCTGGCGGCAGCGGCTTAGCACGCAGTGCCTGGCGGCAGCGGCTTAGCACGCAGTGCCAGGCGGCAGCGGCTTAGCACGCAGTGCCTGACAGTGGCTTAGCACACAGTTCCTGGCAGTGGCTTAGCACACAGTTTTTGGCAGTGGCTTAGCACACAGTGCCGGCAGTGGCTTAGCACACTTTTTTTTTTTTTTTTTTTACGAGGGAGGAGGAAATACTAATGCACACCCGACGGCCCGTACCGCGGGTAGTGTGGTACTTTCACCTCACTAAAACCTCCCCCCCGTGCCGCGTGCCTGACAGTGGCTAAAGCACACAGTGCCTGACAGCAGCGGTGCCGCGTGCCTGACAGTGGCTAAAGCACACAGTGCCTGACAGCAGCGATGCCGCGTGCCTGACAGTGGCTAAAGCACACAGTGCCTGACAGCGGCGGTGCCGCGTGCCTGACAGTGGCTAAAGCACACAGTGCCTGACAGCGGCGGTGCCGCGTGCCTGACAGTGGCTAAAGCACACAGTGCCTGACAGCAGCGGTGCCGCGTGCCTGACAGTGGCTAAAGCACACAGTGCCTGACAGCAGCGGTGCCGCGTGCCTGACAGTGGCTAAAGCACACAGTGCCTGACAGCAGCGGTGCCGCGTGCCTGACAGTGGCTAAAGCACACAGTGCCTGACAGCAGCGGTGCCGCGTGCCTGACAGTGGCTAAAGCACACAGTGCCTGACAGCGGCGGTGCCGCGTGCCTGACAGTGGCTAAAGCACACAGTGCCTGACAGCGGCGGTGCCGCGTGCCTGACAGT
Source organism: Lasius platythorax (assembly GCA_963971435.1). Classification (NCBI taxonomy): domain Eukaryota; kingdom Metazoa; phylum Arthropoda; class Insecta; order Hymenoptera; family Formicidae; genus Lasius; species Lasius platythorax. The sequence goes on along the minus strand of OZ020538.1, from coordinate 15,156,483 downwards.
GGCTAAAGCACACAGTGCCTGACAGCAGCGGTGCCGCGTGCCTGACAGTGGCTAAAGCACACAGTGCCTGACAGCAGCGGTGCCGCGTGCCTGACAGTGGCTAAAGCACACAGTGCCTGACAGCGGCGGTGCCGCGTGCCTGACAGTGGCTAAAGCACACAGTGCCTGACAGCGGCGGTGCCGCGTGCCTGACAGTGGCTAAAGCACACAGTGCCTGACAGCGGCGGTGCCGCGTGCCTGACAGTGGCTAAAGCACACAGTGCCTGACAGCGGCGGTGCCGCGTGCCTGACAGTGGCTAAAGCACACAGTGCCTGACAGCAGCGGTGCCGCGTGCCTGACAGTGGCTAAAGCACACAGTGCCTGACAGCAGCGGTGCCGCGTGCCTGACAGTGGCTAAAGCACACAGTGCCTGACAGCGGCGGTGCCGCGTGCCTGACAGTGGCTAAAGCACACAGTGCCTGACAGCGGCGGTGCCGCGTGCCTGACAGTGGCTAAAGCACACAGTGCCTGACAGCGGCGGTGCCGCGTGCCTGACAGTGGCTAAAGCACACAGTGCCTGACAGCGGCGGTGCCGCGTGCCTGACAGTGGCTAAAGCACACAGTGCCTGACAGCGGCGGTGCCGCGTGCCTGACAGTGGCTAAAGCACACAGTGCCTGACAGCGGCGGTGCCGCGTGCCTGACAGTGGCTAAAGCACACAGTGCCTGACAGCAGCGGTGCCGCGTGCCTGACAGTGGCTAAAGCACACAGTGCCTGACAGCAGCGGTGCCGCGTGCCTGACAGTGGCTAAAGCACACAGTGCCTGACAGCAGCGGTGCCGCGTGCCTGACAGTGGCTAAAGCACACAGTGCCTGACAGCAGCGGTGCCGCGTGCCTGACAGTGGCTAAAGCACACAGTGCCTGACAGCAGCGGTGCCGCGTGCCTGACAGTGGCTAAAGCACACAGTGCCTGACAGCGGCGGTGCCGCGTGCCTGACAGTGGCTAAAGCACACAGTGCCTGACAGCGGCGGTGCCGCGTGCCTGACAGTGGCTAAAGCACACAGTGCCTGACAGCGGCGGTGCCGCGTGCCTGACAGTGGCTAAAGCACACAGTGCCTGACAGCAGCGGTGCCGCGTGCCTGACAGTGGCTAAAGCACACAGTGCCTGACAGCGCCGGTGCCGCGTGCCTGACAGTGGCTAAAGCACACAGTGCCTGACAGCGGCGGTGCCGCGTGCCTGACAGTGGCTAAAGCACACAGTGCCTGACAGCGGCGGTGCCGCGTGCCTGACAGTGGCTAAAGCACACAGTGCCTGACAGCAGCGGTGCCGCGTGCCTGACAGTGGCTAAAGCACACAGTGCCTGACAGCGGCGGTGCCGCGTGCCTGACAGTGGCTAAAGCACACAGTGCCTGACAGCGGCGGTGCCGCGTGCCTGACAGTGGCTAAAGCACACAGTGCCTGACAGCGGCGGTGCCGCGTGCCTGACAGTGGCTAAAGCACACAGTGCCTGACAGCGGCGGTGCCGCGTGCCTGACAGTGGCTAAAGCACACAGTGCCTGACAGCAGCGGTGCCGCGTGCCTGACAGTGGCTAAAGCACACAGTGCCTGACAGCAGCGGTGCCGCGTGCCTGACAGTGGCTAAAGCACACAGTGCCTGACAGCGGCGGTGCCGCGTGCCTGACAGTGGCTAAAGCACACAGTGCCTGACAGCAGCGGTGCCGCGTGCCTGACAGTGGCTAAAGCACACAGTGCCTGACAGCGGCGGTGCCGCGTGCCTGACAGTGGCTAAAGCACACAGTGCCTGACAGCGGCGGTGCCGCGTGCCTGACAGTGGCTAAAGCACACAGTGCCTGACAGCGGCGGTGCCGCGTGCCTGACAGTGGCTAAAGCACACAGTGCCTGACAGCGGCGGTGCCGCGTGCCTGACAGTGGCTAAAGCACACAGTGCCTGACAGCGGCGGTGCCGCGTGCCTGACAGTGGCTAAAGCACACAGTGCCTGACAGCGGCGGTGCCGCGTGCCTGACAGTGGCTAAAGCACACAGTGCCTGACAGCGGCGGTGCCGCGTGCCTGACAGTGGCTAAAGCACACAGTGCCTGACAGCGGCGGTGCCGCGTGCCTGACAGTGGCTAAAGCACACAGTGCCTGACAGCGGCGGTGCCGCGTGCCTGACAGTGGCTAAAGCACACAGTGCCTGACAGCGGCGGTGCCGCGTGCCTGACAGTGGCTAAAGCACACAGTGCCTGACAGCGGCGGTGCCGCGTGCCTGACAGTGGCTAAAGCACACAGTGCCTGACAGCGGCGGTGCCGCGTGCCTGACAGTGGCTAAAGCACACAGTGCCTGACAGCGGCGGTGCCGCGTGCCTGACAGTGGCTAAAGCACACAGTGCCTGACAGCGGCGGTGCCGCGTGCCTGACAGTGGCTAAAGCACACAGTGCCTGACAGCGGCGGTGCCGCGTGCCTGACAGTGGCTAAAGCACACAGTGCCTGACAGCAGCGTTGCCGCGTGCCTGACAGTGGCTAAAGCACACAGTGCCTGACAGCGGCGGTGCCGCGTGCCTGACAGTGGCTAAAGCACACAGTGCCTGACAGCAGCGGTGCCGCGTGCCTGACAGTGGCTAAAGCACACAGTGCCTGACAGCAGCGGTGCCGCGTGCCTGACAGTGGCTAAAGCACACAGTGCCTGACAGCAGCGGTGCCGCGTGCCTGACAGTGGCTAAAGCACACAGTGCCTGACAGCGGCGGTGCCGCGTGCCTGACAGTGGCTAAAGCACACAGTGCCTGACAGCGGCGGTGCCGCGTGCCTGACAGTGGCTAAAGCACACAGTGCCTGACAGCGGCGGTGCCGCGTGCCTGACAGTGGCTAAAGCACACAGTGCCTGACAGCGGCGGTGCCGCGTGCCTGACAGTGGCTAAAGCACACAGTGCCTGACAGCGGCGGTGCCGCGTGCCTGACAGTGGCTAAAGCACACAGTGCCTGACAGCGGCGGTGCCGCGTGCCTGACAGTGGCTAAAGCACACAGTGCCTGACAGCGGCGGTGCCGCGTGCCTGACAGTGGCTAAAGCACACAGTGCCTGACAGCGGCGGTGCCGCGTGCCTGACAGTGGCTAAAGCACACAGTGCCTGACAGCGGCGGTGCCGCGTGCCTGACAGTGGCTAAAGCACACAGTGCCTGACAGCGGCGGTGCCGCGTGCCTGACAGTGGCTAAAGCACACAGTGCCTGACAGCGGCGGTGCCGCGTGCCTGACAGTGGCTAAAGCACACAGTGCCTGACAGCGGCGGTGCCGCGTGCCTGACAGTGGCTAAAGCACACAGTGCCTGACAGCGGCGGTGCCGCGTGCCTGACAGTGGCTAAAGCACACAGTGCCTGACAGCGGCGGTGCCGCGTGCCTGACAGTGGCTAAAGCACACAGTGCCTGACAGCGGCGGTGCCGCGTGCCTGACAGTGGCTAAAGCACACAGTGCCTGACAGCGGCGGTGCCGCGTGCCTGACAGTGGCTAAAGCACACAGTGCCTGACAGCAGCGTTGCCGCGTGCCTGACAGTGGCTAAAGCACACAGTGCCTGACAGCGGCGGTGCCGCGTGCCTGACAGTGGCTAAAGCACACAGTGCCTGACAGCGGCGGTGCCGCGTGCCTGACAGTGGCTAAAGCACACAGTGCCTGACAGCAGCGGTGCCGCGTGCCTGACAGTGGCTAAAGCACACAGTGCCTGACAGCGGCGGTGCCTGGCAGCGGCCGCAGCACGCAGTGCCTGGCGGCAGCGGCTTAGCACGCAGTGCCTGGCGGCAGCGGCTTAGCACGCAGTGCCTGGCGGCAGCGGCTTAGCACGCAGTGCCTGGCGGCAGCGGCTTAGCACGCAGTGCCTGGCGGCAGCGGCTTAGCACGCAGTGCCTGGCGGCAGCGGCTTAGCACGCAGTGCCTGGCGGCAGCGGCTTAGCACGCAGTGCCTGGCGGCAGCGGCTTAGCACGCAGTGCCTGGCGGCAGCGGCTTAGCACGCAGTGCCTGGCGGCAGCGGCTTAGCACGCAGTGCCTGGCGGCAGCGGCTTAGCACGCAGTGCCTGGCGGCAGCGGCTTAGCACGCAGTGCCTGGCGGCAGCGGCTTAGCACGCAGTGCCTGGCGGCAGCGGCTTAGCACGCAGTGCCAGGCGGCAGCGGCTTAGCACGCAGTGCCTGACAGTGGCTTAGCACACAGTTCCTGGCAGTGGCTTAGCACACAGTTTTTGGCAGTGGCTTAGCACACAGTGCCGGCAGTGGCTTAGCACACTTTTTTTTTTTTTTTTTTTTACGAGGGAGGAGGAAATGCTAATGCACACCCGACGGCCCGTACCGCGGGTAGTGTGGGACTTTCACCTCACTAAAACCTCCCCCCCGTGCCGCGTGCCTGACAGTGGCTAAAGCACACAGTGCCTGACAGCAGCGGTGCCGCGTGCCTGACAGTGGCTAAAGCACACAGTGCCTGACAGCAGCGATGCCGCGTGCCTGACAGTGGCTAAAGCACACAGTGCCTGACAGCAGCGGTGCCGCGTGCCTGACAGTGGCTAAAGCACACAGTGCCTGACAGCGGCGGTGCCGCGTGCCTGACAGTGGCTAAAGCACACAGTGCCTGACAGCAGCGGTGCCGCGTGCCTGACAGTGGCTAAAGCACACAGTGCCTGACAGCGGCGGTGCCGCGTGCCTGACAGTGGCTAAAGCACACAGTGCCTGACAGCGGCGGTGCCGCGTGCCTGACAGTGGCTAAAGCACACAGTGCCTGACAGCAGCGGTGCCGCGTGCCTGACAGTGGCTAAAGCACACAGTGCCTGACAGCGGCGGTGCCGCGTGCCTGACAGTGGCTAAAGCACACAGTGCCTGACAGCGGCGGTGCCGCGTGCCTGACAGTGGCTAAAGCACACAGTGCCTGACAGCAGCGATGCCGCGTGCCTGACAGTGGCTAAAGCACACAGTGCCTGACAGCGGCGGTGCCGCGTGCCTGACAGTGGCTAAAGCACACAGTGCCTGACAGCGGCGGTGCCGCGTGCCTGACAGTGGCTAAAGCACACAGTGCCTGACAGCAGCGGTGCCGCGTGCCTGACAGTGGCTAAAGCACACAGTGCCTGACAGCGGCGGTGCCGCGTGCCTGACAGTGGCTAAAGCACACAGTGCCTGACAGCGGCGGTGCCGCGTGCCTGACAGTGGCTAAAGCACACAGTGCCTGACAGCAGCGGTGCCGCGTGCCTGACAGTGGCTAAAGCACACAGTGCCTGACAGCGGCGGTGCCGCGTGCCTGACAGTGGCTAAAGCACACAGTGCCTGACAGCGGCGGTGCCGCGTGCCTGACAGTGGCTAAAGCACACAGTGCCTGACAGCGGCGGTGCCGCGTGCCTGACAGTGGCTAAAGCACACAGTGCCTGACAGCGGCGGTGCCGCGTGCCTGACAGTGGCTAAAGCACACAGTGCCTGACAGCGGCGGTGCCGCGTGCCTGACAGTGGCTAAAGCACACAGTGCCTGACAGCGGCGGTGCCGCGTGCCTGACAGTGGCTAAAGCACACAGTGCCTGACAGCAGCGGTGCCGCGTGCCTGACAGTGGCTAAAGCACACAGTGCCTGACAGCAGCGGTGCCGCGTGCCTGACAGTGGCTAAAGCACACAGTGCCTGACAGCAGCGGTGCCGCGTGCCTGACAGTGGCTAAAGCACACAGTGCCTGACAGCAGCGGTGCCGCGTGCCTGACAGTGGCTAAAGCACACAGTGCCTGACAGCGGCGGTGCCGCGTGCCTGACAGTGGCTAAAGCACACAGTGCCTGACAGCGGCGGTGCCGCGTGCCTGACAGTGGCTAAAGCACACAGTGCCTGACAGCGGCGGTGCCGCGTGCCTGACAGTGGCTAAAGCACACAGTGCCTGACAGCGGCGGTGCCGCGTGCCTGACAGTGGCTAAAGCACACAGTGCCTGACAGCAGCGGTGCCGCGTGCCTGACAGTGGCTAAAGCACACAGTGCCTGACAGCGGCGGTGCCGCGTGCCTGACAGTGGCTAAAGCACACAGTGCCTGACAGCGGCGGTGCCGCGTGCCTGACAGTGGCTAAAGCACACAGTGCCTGACAGCGGCGGTGCCGCGTGCCTGACAGTGGCTAAAGCACACAGTGCCTGACAGCGGCGGTGCCGCGTGCCTGACAGTGGCTAAAGCACACAGTGCCTGACAGCGGCGGTGCCGCGTGCCTGACAGTGGCTAAAGCACACAGTGCCTGACAGCGGCGGTGCCGCGTGCCTGACAGTGGCTAAAGCACACAGTGCCTGACAGCAGCGGTGCCGCGTGCCTGACAGTGGCTAAAGCACACAGTGCCTGACAGCGGCGGTGCCGCGTGCCTGACAGTGGCTAAAGCACACAGTGCCTGACAGCGGCGATGCCGCGTGCCTGACAGTGGCTAAAGCACACAGTGCCTGACAGCGGCGGTGCCGCGTGCCTGACAGTGGCTAAAGCACACAGTGCCTGACAGCGGCGGTGCCGCGTGCCTGACAGTGGCTAAAGCACACAGTGCCTGACAGCGGCGGTGCCGCGTGCCTGACAGTGGCTAAAGCACACAGTGCCTGACAGCGGCGGTGCCGCGTGCCTGACAGTGGCTAAAGCACACAGTGCCTGACAGCAGCGATGCCGCGTGCCTGACAGTGGCTAAAGCACACAGTGCCTGACAGCGGCGGTGCCGCGTGCCTGACAGTGGCTAAAGCACACAGTGCCTGACAGCGGCGGTGCCGCGTGCCTGACAGTGGCTAAAGCACACAGTGCCTGACAGCGGCGGTGGGTACTTAGCTTCTCATTCAGGATAAACCTTTAGGATAAACCTTAAAGTTAAAGTTTATTCCTAAGGATTAACCATCCAGATACTGAGCCCTCCCACCACGTCAAGGTGTACCCGTGGGAGGGTTATCCGAGTCAAAATTTTGATGCAACTCTGACACTTTATAAATAAAATTTGCATTTGCTTAGCTGATCTATACGCTTACTTAATCCAGTAAATGAAATAATTATTTAAATTTTTAAAAGAACCTGTTTTTTAAAAATAGAAATTTAAACAGAATTTATAAAAGAAATTCATAAAAGTAGTTTTGTCTTATTCCATCTTTTTTTAACTAATTCAAAAGATCGAATTAATTCGCGTACGCGATTTATATAACACAATTAGTGTATAAAATAATAAATACCTCAGGATTGCTCCGCCGGTGCCCGATGCCTCTCCTAGGCCTCCTCCTCCTCTCAGATTGACAGGGTTGTTAAAGTCCGTTAACTAACACACGCGACACTCGCTTTAAAAGGCAATCCCGCACTTGTACGCGCGATACTTTTAACGGCACTCCCGCACTCCCGCACTAAAGATGTACCCGTAAGAAGATTTATCGTCACTTCGATTGTAACTTGATTAAACAAATATATTACGCGAAATACGTGTATGCGTTTCGAGAACTATTGTCGCGATATTTATAGTTGTATATTATGTGTGTGAAAGTTAATTATTCATTAATCACATCGTAATAGCAAATAATTTTCCGACATTGATCGCGATTGAGTTTAAAGAAGAATTATGTCGGAGCATTTCGCGTCACTACTTTTCTGTTCGAGTGTCACCGCGCGAATAATGACAAATCGAAGTATGTCAACATTAATAAACTATATACTGTGAAGGCCATATACCTTCGAATGACAACAAATTATTGTTGTCATTCGAAGGTATATGGCCTTCACCTGCCTTCACTCGCCTTGTCGCCTGGAAATATTTAACACACACACACATTTTATAATAGAAATTTACGTTGAATATTTTATATCGCGTATCTAATATTTTATATCGCGTATCTAATATGTAAATCAATATCGTAAATAAAGTCTTTGCGCTTTTTCGCCGACGACAATAAGTCGGTAATAAAAGGAGTGTTTCTTCTCTAAACGCAATCGCGATCAGTGTCGGCAAATTAATTGCTATTATGATGCGATTAATGAATAATTACCTTTTATAAATAATAAATGAGAGTCATATAAAGAAATTTCACTATTATTATGACAATTAATTAACTTTCGATAAATAACACATAACTGTATCACGATGATATGTAGATCTTTATCGAAGCGCATAGTATTCCGCGCAATCACTGAATATTTCAAGTAAGATTCGAAGCAGCAGAGATAAAAATTATAAATTATTGTTTTATTTCCCTAACAATACTTGAAGTTAAATACATTTGTAATATACTTTTTTATATTTTACTGATCTAACTGTAATGTTTTTCGGATTGAGAATGCACAATAAAATATGAATCGCAGAATCGAGTAATTAACGTAACAAAAGGACGCGTAATATACTAATCGTTTAATTAATAATTAATATACCTTAGATTTTATTTGCGACAATATATCGAATTTAATTTTATATTTCAAATTAAATTCGATATATTGTCGCAAATAAAATCTAAGGTTTATTAATTATTAATTAAACGATTAGTATATTACGCGTCCTTTTGTTACGTTAATTACTCGATTCTGCGATTCATATTTTATTGTGCATTCTCACTCCGAAAAACATAACAGTTAGATCAGTAAAATATAAAAAAGTATATTACAAATGTATTTAACTTCAAGTATTGTTAGGGAAATAAAACAATAATTTATAATTTTTATCTCTGCTGCTTCGAATCTTACTTGAAATATTCAGTGATTGCGCGGAATACTATGCGCTTCGATAAAGATCTACATATCATCGTGATACAGTTATGTGTTATTTATCGAAAGTTAATTAATTGTCATAATAATAGTGAAATTTCCCTATATGACTCTTATTTATTATTTATAAAAGGTAATTATTCATTAATCGCATCATAATAGCAATTAATTTGCCGACACTGATCGCGATTGCGTTTAGAGAAGAAACACTCCTTTTATTACCGACTTATTGTCGTCGGCGAAAAAGCGCAAAGACTTCATTTACGTTATTGATTTACATATTAGATACGCGATATAAAATATTAGATACGCGATATAAAATATTCAACGTAAATTTCTATTATAAAATGTGTGTGTGTGTTAAATATTTCGAGGCCTAAGTTATATTAAAATAGAAGACGTCCAACAAACGATTGTAAAATCGCACGATCGTCAACGAGCGTAAAATGTTTACGTTCATATGCCGGCAATGTAATAAATCGGCAATAGAAGGAGTTTCTCTCCTTCCTCGATCTAAACAATGCGCGTATCTAATATGTAAATCAATAACGTAAATAAAGTCTTTGCGCTTTTTCGCCGACGACAATAAGTCGGTAATAAAAGGAGTGTTTCTTCTCTAAACGCAATCGCGATCAGTGTCGGCAAATTAATTGCTATTATGATGCGATTAATGAATAATTACCTTTTATAAATAATAAATGAGAGTCATATAAAGAAATTTCACTATTATTATGACAATTAATTAACTTTCGATAAATAACACATAACTGTATCACGATGATATGTAGATCTTTATCGAAGCGCATAGTATTCCGCGCAATCACTGAATATTTCAAGTAAGATTCGAAGCAGCAGAGATAAAAATTATAAATTATTGTTTTATTTCCCTAACAATACTTGAAGTTAAATACATTTGTAATATACTTTTTTATATTTTACTGATCTAACTGTAATGTTTTTCGGATTGAGAATGCACAATAAAATATGAATCGCAGAATCGAGTAATTAACGTAACAAAAGGACGCGTAATATACTAATCGTTTAATTAATAATTAATATACCTTAGATTTTATTTGCGACAATATATCGAATTTAATTTTATATTTCAAATTAAATTCGATATATTGTCGCAAATAAAATCTAAGGTTTATTAATTATTAATTAAACGATTAGTATATTACGCGTCCTTTTGTTACGTTAATTACTCGATTCTGCGATTCATATTTTATTGTGCATTCTCACTCCGAAAAACATAACAGTTAGATCAGTAAAATATAAAAAAGTATATTACAAATGTATTTAACTTCAAGTATTGTTAGGGAAATAAAACAATAATTTATAATTTTTATCTCTGCTGCTTCGAATCTTACTTGAAATATTCAGTGATTGCGCGGAATACTATGCGCTTCGATAAAGATCTACATATCATCGTGATACAGTTATGTGTTATTTATCGAAAGTTAATTAATTGTCATAATAATAGTGAAATTTCCCTATATGACTCTTATTTATTATTTATAAAAGGTAATTATTCATTAATCGCATCATAATAGCAATTAATTTGCCGACACTGATCGCGATTGCGTTTAGAGAAGAAACACTCCTTTTATTACCGACTTATTGTCGTCGGCGAAAAAGCGCAAAGACTTCATTTACGTTATTGATTTACATATTAGATACGCGATATAAAATATTAGATACGCGATATAAAATATTCAACGTAAATTTCTATTATAAAATGTGTGTGTGTGTTAAATATTTCGAGGCCTAAGTTATATTAAAATAGAAGACGTCCAACAAACGATTGTAAAATCGCACGATCGTCAACGAGCGTAAAATGTTTACGTTCATATGCCGGCAATGTAATAAATCGGCAATAGAAGGAGTTTCTCTCCTTCCTCGATCTAAACAATGCGCGTATCTAATATGTAAATCAATAACGTAAATAAAGTCTTTGCGCTTTTTCGCCGACGACAATAAGTCGGTAATAAAAGGAGTGTTTCTTCTCTAAACGCAATCGCGATCAGTGTCGGCAAATTAATTGCTATTATGATGCGATTAATGAATAATTACCTTTTATAAATAATAAATAAGAGTCATATAGGGAAATTTCACTATTATTATGACAATTAATTAACTTTCGATAAATAACACATAACTGTATCACGATGATATGTAGATCTTTATCGAAGCGCATAGTATTATGCGCAATCACTGAATATTTCAAGTAAGATTCGAAGCAGCAGAGATAAAAATTATAAATTATTGTTTTATTTCCCTAACAATACTTGAAGTTAAATACATTTGTAATATACTTTTTTATATTTTACTGATCTAACTGTAATGTTTTTCGGATTGAGAATGCACAATAAAATATGAATCGCAGAATCGAGTAATTAACGTAACAAAAGGACGCGTAATATACTAATCGTTTAATTAATAATTAATATACCTTAGATTTTATTTGCGACAATATATCGAATTTAATTTTATATTTCAAATTAAATTCGATATATTGTCGCAAATAAAATCTAAGGTTTATTAATTATTAATTAAACGATTAGTATATTACGCGTCCTTTTGTTACGTTAATTACTCGATTCTGCGATTCATATTTTATTGTGCATTCTCAATCCGAAAAACATTACAGTTAGATCAGTAAAATATAAAAAAGTATATTACAAATGTATTTAACTTCAAGTATTGTTAGGGAAATAAAACAATAATTTATAATTTTTATCTTTGCTGCTTCGAATCTTACTTGAAATATTCAGTGATTGCGCGGAATACTATGCGCTTCGATAAAGATCTACATATCATCGTGATACAGTTATGTGTTATTTATCGAAAGTTAATTAATTGTCATAATAATAGTGAAATTTCCCTATATGACTCTTATTTATTATTTATAAAAGGTAATTATTCATTAATCGCATCATAATAGCAATTAATTTGCCGACACTATTCACGATTGCGTTTAGAGAAGAAACACTCCTTTTATTACCGACTTATTGTCGTCGGCGAAAAAGCGCAAAGACTTTATTTACGTTATTGATTTACATATTAGATACGCGCATTGTTTAGATCGAGGAAGGTGAGAAACTCCTTCTATTACCGATTAATTACATTGCCGGCATATGAACGTAAACATTTTACGCTCGTTGACGATCGTGCGATTTCACAATCGTTTGTTGGACTTCTTCTATTTTAATATAACTTTACTTTAACTAATATAAATCCAAGTAAATCCAATCAAAATTGATTTATTAAAATTTTTATAATAATACATAATTTATAATAAAATGTATTTTTTACAACAAAATAAAATTAGTTGAACATTTATTTATTATTATCATTACACATTGATAATTATTATTATTTATTATTAAATAATATATTTATTTATTATTACACATTTTAAATTTAATCAATTGATCACTTGGCTTAACATCAGCTAAAGCAAAGTTCAAAAACAGTTTCTACTAAATAAATTCTAAAACAAAAACGGATGAGCTATAATAAATCAGATTATCATCAACGAGCGATTTAAGAATCAGTTTTTACCATTACATGTATATTTTTAAAAATTAGCATATTTATCACAAAGTAAATTAGATAAAATTTATTAATTGACAAAATTGCTTTCTATATTTTTTCTTATTTAATTTGTTTTAACTTAATCTTGGAAAAGATGCATATTAAAAGTATTTATCAAAAGTTATTTTACATAATTTATTCTAGCTCATCCATTATAAAAGGCAACGGACCTATCTACAATTTACTATCTACAGCTACATTTTACTATCTACATCTACAATCTACTACAAATCCGTTGCCTCAAAATTAAAAAAGTTTGTCACTTACCGACACTGATGCGCAACAGCAGAGTTGTTGATATTGAAGCTACGTTGTCTGTAACACAAATATAAATTCCAAATTATAGCAGTGCTAAAAATAATTTATATTTCAAGAAATTGATTTTATTGTACTCGCCGAATTTTATATTCGATGCATACAATAATAAAAAAATATCTAAATATGGAATAATTTTATAAATTCTCTTTAATATATAGAATACTTAATTTTATAAATTCTAAAAGAACAATTTTTAAATAAAAAGGAAATTTTTATAAGATTTATATATAAGTTTCTCTTTCTCTCTGAGTCTCTTTTGTTTTAATCGTTCAAAAAAATGAACCTAATTAATGCGTGTATATACGCGACTTATAATAATTAATATACAAATAACGATACTCACCCTAGAGCTGCTCCGCCGGTGCCCGATGCCTCTCCTAGGCCTCCTCCTCCTCTCAGATTGACAGGGTTGTTAAAGTCCGTAGATCAACACACGCGACACTCGCTTTAAAAGGCAATCCCGCACTTGTACGCGCGATACTTTTAACGGCACTCCCGCACTCCCGCACTAAAGATTTACCCGTGAAAAGATTTATCGTCACTTCAATTGTTACTTGATTAAACAAATATATTACGTGAAATACGTGTATGCGTTTCGAGAACTATTGTCGCGATATTTATAGTTGTATATTATGTGTGTGAAAGTTAATTATTCATTAATCACATCATAATAGCAAATAATTTGCCGACATTGATCGCGATTTCGTTTAAAGAAGAATTATGTCGGAGCGTTTCGCGTCACTACTTTTCTGTTTGAGTGTCACCGCGCGAATAATGACAAATCGAAGTATGTCAACATTAATAAACTATATACTGTGAAGGCCATATACCTTCGAATGACAACAAATTATTGTCGCCTGGAAATATTTAACACACACATACATTTTATAATAGAATTTACGGTGAATATTCTATATTTTATATTTCAAATTAAATTCGATATACCGTCGCAAATAAAATCTAAGGTTTATTAATTATTAATTAAACGATTAGTATGTCATGCGATCTTTCTTTACGTTAATCACACGATTTTGCGATTCGTATTTTATTGTGCATTCTCAATCCGAAAAACATTACAGTTAGATCCCTGAAATTTAAAAAAATATATTCCAAATATATTTAACTTTAAGTACTGTTATAAAAATAAAACGATAATTTATAATTTTTATCTTTGTTGCTTCGACTTCTACTTGAAATATTCAGTGATTGAGCGGAATGATATGCGCTACGATAAAGATTTACATATCATCTTGATACAGTTATGTGTTATTTATCAAAAGTTAGTTAATTGTCATAATTATAGTGAAATTTTCCGATATAAATATGATTTATTATTTATAAAAGTTAATGATTCATTAATCAAATCGTAATAACAAATTATATGCCGACTTTGATCGCGATTGCGTTTAGAGACGAAACACTCTTCTTATTACCGTCTTATTGTTGTCTGCGATTAAGCGCAAAGACTTTATTTACGCTTGTTTACGTTGAAGATTTACATATTAGATACGCGCATCGTTTAGATCGAGGAAGGAAAGAAATTCCTTCTATTGCCGATTAATTACCGTTGCCGGCATATGAGCGTAAACATTTTACGCTCGTTGACGATTGTGCGATTTTACGATCGTTCGTTGGACTTCTATTTTAATATAACTTTACTTTAACTAAGATAAAGCCAAGTTTCCAATCAAAATTGATTCATTAAAATTTTTATAATAATATTTAATTTATAATAATATGTATTTTATAACAAAATAAAATTAATTAAACATTTATTTATTATTATTATTAAACATTGTTAATTATTATTATTTATTTTTAAATATTATATATATTTATAATTACAAATTACTAATTTAATTGATTAATCACTTGGCTTTACATCAGATAAAGCAAAGTTTAAAAACAGTTTCTACTAATCAAGTTTCTCTAAAACAAAAATGGATGAGTTGTAACAAATGTGAATAAGATATCGACGCGATATAAGAATTTATTATTACCATTACATGTAATTTTTAAAATTAGCACTAGCACGCAGCGCGCGCTACGCGCGCGCCTTCCATATCCATTACCACAGTAAACTTTATTCTCAATAAATATACGTGCAATAAATAGTAATTAAAATATCAAATTTATCATTTATAAGAATCTTTAAGGTAATTGTTTTTCAATTATGCTAATCAAAGTAGACTCTAAACAATATAAAGTTTTTTAATATAAAATGGAGATATAATATAAATAAGATTTAGTATAAATGTTGAGATCAAAAAGTTATATTCTAATACGCACACATTAGTACTGAAAATTAATATTTATTAACATTATACATATAATAAGTATTTATGAACGAATAACGTTATCCACGTAACGCCGTGCTTCGATACTTGAAATAATAATAATATTATAAAAAATATATAATATAATAATATTATATTGCAATAAAAGAACACACACTCTGGAAAAATGCATTAATTGTAAGATCGCACAAATCTATACTATGATTCATTCCTAACACTATGTTATAATCTATTCAATATTTAAAATGCGATAAAATTACTCAGCGTTCAATTCGAAGATAATTGGCATTACAGCCGACAGAAAATTCAAAACATGCAAGAAATAACTTTGATAAATAGTTGCCAACTCAAAACGCAAATTTATGATTAAAAAAAATTTATGATTAAAAATTTTTTAATCATAAATCACCTGCCGTGTGATAAATGTGATTATTAATAGTCAACATATTTTTTAAAAATAGAAGTTTTAAATTTAAAAATTTAATTATATATATTTATAATATATATATATATATTATAAATATTTATAAAAAACGACTTAAAAAACGATGTAATCAAATTTGATTAATTTGATATAAAGAATTTAATATATTTAATTATCCCTGAAAAATTATGCTACATTTTTGGAGCTTTATAGTAAAATATAAAATAACTATCCATAATGAAAAATATTTTTACTCTAAAAATAGAACATGTTTTGGCTGTTTAATAAGTTAATTATATACACATCTAAATATTACTTACTCTTCACTGTTTATAGCATCGAAATTATTTGCTGCCCTTTCGAGATCTCTCCTAATCAGCCGTAACAAAATATAATAACGCTGCAGTTGCTCGTAAGTTTTTTGCAAGACTTCTAACGTGCGTTTACTGTCCTGAGAAGAGATCCCTTCATTGATTCTTCATTGATTCTTCTTACTTTTCGTAATAATAAATTATTATTGAAATATTTAATTATAAATATTATTTTAAATATATTAAAGTAATACAATCACAACTGAGTCTTATGAACTGTCACCAAACGATCATCACTACTAATCTGACACGATACGAACTGTCATAATAACCGCGAAACTCGCCGCAATCTTGATCGCCAGCATCGACCGCCAATCTTACCTTTTTTATCGTTCTGTCACAATTGGCTGTCTAACCGCACTCACGGTATACGTAAACTGTCAACCGAACTGTCACCGAACTAACTGAACTCGACTGAACGTTCACCTCTCTCGACGTCATCGCGATCGCCAATCAGGAAAAAGGGTAACAATAGATTCGAGAAATGCGACTCTAAAACACACTTCATGCATTTCATGGATTTTTTCATTAAGGATAAGTATCCGTAATTCTAATTTAAATTTACGATCACTCCTCTCTGTCTAGATCTGGGGCTCGTACTACAACTTATTAACTCATTTACCATCGGTCATAATTAATTTAACATCTTGACACATCAATGAATATCGCCTAGTGTTGTTTACGCGGAATAATTACTTCGTCCGAACGAGAGCTTGTATTGTATGATTACGTGCTATCGTAGGTAAAATAAGAAATGCGAGGATATCTCATATACTTTACGTTTTTACATTCTGGCCCGGATGGACTTACCTTTTGCCGCTTCTGTAGAACGCCAGAAATCTTGCGCAGCTTACGTTTCTTCTGGCCAGTTTGGACTTACCCGGTGCCGTTACGACTGTCTTAGGCGCCCCTACGCTGGAATTTGCTCGCGCGCCCCAGCACGAAGCTGCAAAGGCAAATAAAAAATAGTCTTAAAAATTCCTGCTTTTAGCGCTATCCAGAATTACGTAGGACGTAGCAGGATAATGGTTCCGTTTTTTTTGCTTTTCTATATTTTTATATTTTTTTTCTTTTTTATATTTTTATATTTTTTTTATATTTTTAAATTTTTATATATATTTTTTATTTTTGTATTTGTTTTAATATTGTCAAGGGTTAATATATTTTATACCCTTTTTCTTAATAATATTTTGTAAAAAAATGAGATAAAAGCAATTTAAAAATTATGTTTTCTGGTCTTAGCGTTTGCGAATATTTCTATAATGTCTTTGTAATCGAAGTTGTTGGCCACTTCCTTCTCGATTGATAGGATTGCTAACCGTGTCTGTGTCATTGATCTTCTAAGATAATTTTTGTTTAATTTTAATTTCGAAAAAGTTGCCTCTAGCAAATTTTTTTCTCGCTGCCATGCCGTCACGCATTAAACGAGGTTCTACAAGCGGGTGGCATTGAGCTGAGTAAGGGCGGTCATCGCAGATCAAGCGGTCAATTTTCACATGTTTTTGGTCAATTTTCACACTTCAAAAATAATTAGCGCCTATTAAAATTTTGCGCCCCTCCAAATTTTGCGCTCTACGCTGAAGCGTATATTGCGTACTGCCTAGTAACGGCTCTGGACTTACCTTTCGCTTCTGGCCATATCTATTCTGGTATTCGATCTTTAACCAGAAGGACACTCTTTCTATTGCCGGCTGATTATCGGCAAATAAACGTAAAGATTTAACTTTGTTCATTTACGATAAGTTAAATTGCTCATTAAACGCGCGCGTCCTTCGAGTCATGAAAGATACACGAGTGTTCATTAAAATATTAATTAAAAAATTTCTTTCTTATAATTTTTTTTATTTAAAATTATCCACGAAATTATCCGGGAATTTACAAAAAATAGATGTTATATGATAAATTAATAGTTCTGAATCAGACAATTTTCGATTTTGTCTCGCGAATGTCCGGAATCGAATTGTATGATATAAATATGAAATTATAAACGTTTAAAAAACGAACAAATTTTGCAAGCGCAATTCTAAAATGTGTATTTATATTTGTATTTATCCGCGCAAAACCCGTATTTTTGTTCGTTGCCCGTAGTTGTTGTTATACCTTAAAAGTTTATTAAATAACATGCATAATGAATAATGTGAGATTCGAAAGCCATAATGAATTTCTTGCACAATCAATATAAGAATGCTTTTCTCATATTGTGTATACATATTTATAAAAAGTTTAATATCGATATTAATCTTGGTTATTATATATTATGTATACATCTCGTGCACATTGTTCGTATCAAAATTATATTTTATATATATATAGTATATATTTAAAAAAAATATATTTGCAATTAATATAAATACAATTAATGTAAAACTAATCAGCTTTAAGACAATCTATATAAAAAATTATCCGCGATAAAACATCCGGGAAATATCTTTTGCATGATCTCAAATCATTTTATAATAACTTTGCATCAACTGATGTAAAGTCAAGTTATTAATCAATATGGATGGATAAGCTATAAAAAAATTAGGATAAATGGGATAAGGTGCTACTCAGGGTGCTTCTCAGGGTGCTCCCACGATGGGCATAAGTTGAGTAGGGCTCCTACTCAACTTATGCCCATACCTGGCAATGGTAATGCCAGAACCTTTTTTTTTTTTTTTTTTTTTTACGAGGGAGGAGGAAATGCTAATGCACACCCGACGGCCCGTACCGCCGGGTAGTGTGGGACTTTCACCGCACTAAAACCTCCCCCCCGTGCCCGTACCTAGCAATGACAACGCCACGTGCCTGGAAGAGGCATTGCCACAGTGCCTGGCAGTGGCTTAGCACACAGTGCCTGACAGTGGCTTAGCACACAGTGCCTGACAGTGGCTTAGCACACAATGCCTGACAGTGGCTTTGCACACAGTGCCTGACAGTGGCTTAGCACACAGTGCCTGACAGTGGCGTTGCACACAGTGCCTGACAGTGGCTTAGCACACAGTGCCTGACAGTGGCTTTGCACACAGTGCCTGACAGTGGCTTTGCACACAGTGCCTGACAGTGGCTTTGCACACAGTGCCTGACAGTGGCTTTGCACACAGTGCCTGACAGTGGCTTAGCACACAGTGCCTGACAGTGGCGTTGCACACAGTGCCTGACAGTGGCTTTGCACACAGTGCCTGACAGTGGCTTAGCACACAGTGCCTGACAGTGGCTTAGCACACAGTGCCTGACAGTGGCTTAGCACACAGTGCCTGACAGTGGCTTAGCACACAGTGCCTGACAGTGGCTTTGCACACAGTGCCTGACAGTGGCTTTGCACACAGTGCCTGACAGTGGCTTTGCAC
>OZ020538.1:14875931-15137277 GCA_963971435.1 Lasius platythorax | reverse complement strand
CAAAGTTCAAAAACAGTTTCTACTAAATAAATTCTATAACAAAAACGGATGAGCTATAATAAGTCAGAATATCATCGACGAGCGATTTAAGAATCAGTTTTTACCATTACATGTATATTTTTAAAAATTAGCATATTTATCACAAAGTAAATTAGATAAAATTTATTAATTGACAAAATTGCTTTCTATATTTTTTCTTATTTAATTTGTTTTAACTTAATCTTGGAAAAGATCCATATTAAAAGTATTTATCAAAAGTTATTTTACATAATTTATTCTAGCTCATCCATTATAAAAGGCAACGGACCTATCTACAATTTACTATCTACATCTACATTTTACTATCTACATCTACAATCTACTACAAATCCGTTGCCTCAAAATTAAAAAAGTTTGTCACTCACCGACACTGATGCGCAACAGCGGAGTTGTTGATATTGAATAAGCTACGTTGTCTGTAACATACAAATATAAAATCCAAATTATAGCAGTGCTAAAAATAATTAATATTTCAAGAAATTGATTTTATTGTACTCGCCGAATTTTATATTCGATGCATACAATAATAAAAAAATATCTAAATATGGAATAATTTTATAAATTCTCTTTAATATATAGAATACTTAATTTTATAAATTCTAAAAGAACAATTTTTAAATAAAAAGGAAATTTTTATAAGATTTATATATAAGTTCCTCTTTCTCTCTGAGTCTCTTTTGTTTAAATCGTTCAAAAAAATGAACCTAATTAATGCGTGTATATACGCGACTTATAATAATTAATATATAAATAACGATACTCACCCTAGAGCTGCTCCGCCGATGCCCGATGCCTCTCCTAGGCCTCCTCCTCCTCTCAGATTGACAGGGTTGTTAAAGTCCGTTAACTAACACACGCGACACTCGCTTTAAAAGGCAATCCCGCACTTGTACGCGCGATACTTTTAACGGCACTCCCGCACTCCCGCACTAAAGATGTACCCGTAAGAAGATTTATCGTCACTTCGATTGTAACTTGATTAAACAAATATATTACGCGAAATACGTGTATGCGTTTCGAGAACTATTGTCGCGATATTTATAGTTGTATATTATGTGTGTGAAAGTTAATTATTCATTAATCACATCGTAATAGCAAATAATTTTCCGACATTGATCGCGATTGAGTTTAAAGAAGAATTATGTCGGAGCATTTCGCGTCACTACTTTTCTGTTCGAGTGTCACCGCGCGAATAATGACAAATCGAAGTATGTCAACATTAATAAACTATATACTGTGAAGGCCATATACCTTCGAATGACAACAAATTATTGTTGTCATTCGAAGGTATATGGCCTTCACCTGCCTTCACTCGCCTTGTCGCCTGGAAATATTTAACACACACACACATTTTATAATAGAAATTTACGTTGAATATTTTATATCGCGTATCTAATATTTTATATCGCGTATCTAATATGTAAATCAATAACGTAAATAAAGTCTTTGCGCTTTTTCGCCGACGACAATAAGTCGGTAATAAAAGGAGTGTTTCTTCTCTAAACGCAATCGCGATCAGTGTCGGCAAATTAATTGCTATTATGATGCGATTAATGAATAATTACCTTTTATAAATAATAAATGAGAGTCATATAAAGAAATTTCACTATTATTATGACAATTAATTAACTTTCGATAAATAACACATAACTGTATCACGATGATATGTAGATCTTTATCGAAGCGCATAGTATTCCGCGCAATCACTGAATATTTCAAGTAAGATTCGAAGCAGCAGAGATAAAAATTATAAATTATTGTTTTATTTCCCTAACAATACTTGAAGTTAAATACATTTGTAATATACTTTTTTATATTTTACTGATCTAACTGTAATGTTTTTCGGATTGAGAATGCACAATAAAATATGAATCGCAGAATCGAGTAATTAACGTAACAAAAGGACGCGTAATATACTAATCGTTTAATTAATAATTAATATACCTTAGATTTTATTTGCGACAATATATCGAATTTAATTTTATATTTCAAATTAAATTCGATATATTGTCGCAAATAAAATCTAAGGTTTATTAATTATTAATTAAACGATTAGTATATTACGCGTCCTTTTGTTACGTTAATTACTCGATTCTGCGATTCATATTTTATTGTGCATTCTCACTCCAAAAAACATAACAGTTAGATCAGTAAAATATAAAAAAGTATATTACAAATGTATTTAACTTCAAGTATTGTTAGGGAAATAAAACAATAATTTATAATTTTTATCTCTGCTGCTTCGAATCTTACTTGAAATATTCAGTGATTGCGCGGAATACTATGCGCTTCGATAAAGATCTACATATCATCGTGATACAGTTATGTGTTAGTTATCGAAAGTTAATTAATTGTCATAATAATAGTGAAATTTCCCTATATGACTCTTATTTATTATTTATAAAAGGTAATTATTCATTAATCGCATCATAATAGCAATTAATTTGCCGACACTGATCGCGATTGCGTTTAGAGAAGAAACACTCCTTTTATTACCGACTTATTGTCGTCGGCGAAAAAGCGCAAAGACTTCATTTACGTTATTGATTTACATATTAGATACGCGATATAAAATATTAGATACGCGATATAAAATATTCAACGTAAATTTCTATTATAAAATGTGTGTGTGTGTTAAATATTTCGAGGCCTAAGTTATATTAAAATAGAAGACGTCCAACAAACGATTGTAAAATCGCACGATCGTCAACGAGCGTAAAATGTTTACGTTCATATGCCGGCAATGTAATAAATCGGCAATAGAAGGAGTTTCTCTCCTTCCTCGATCTAAACAATGCGCGTATCTAATATGTAAATCAATAACGTAAATAAAGTCTTTGCGCTTTTTCGCCGACGACAATAAGTCGGTAATAAAAGGAGTGTTTCTTCTCTAAACGCAATCGCGATCAGTGTCGGCAAATTAATTGCTATTATGATGCGATTAATGAATAATTACCTTTTATAAATAATAAATAAGAGTCATATAGGGAAATTTCACTATTATTATGACAATTAATTAACTTTCGATAAATAACACATAACTGTATCACGATGATATGTAGATCTTTATCGAAGCGCATAGTATTATGCGCAATCACTGAATATTTCAAGTAAGATTCGAAGCAGCAGAGATAAAAATTATAAATTATTGTTTTATTTCCCTAACAATACTTGAAGTTAAATACATTTGTAATATACTTTTTTATATTTTACTGATCTAACTGTAATGTTTTTCGGATTGAGAATGCACAATAAAATATGAATCGCAGAATCGAGAAATTAACGTAACAAGAGGACGGGTAATATACTAATCGTTTAATTAATAATTAATAAACTTTAGATTTTATTTGCGACAATATATCGAATTTAATTTTATATTTCAAATTAAATTCGATATATTGTCGCAAATAAAATCTAAGGTTTATTAATTATTAATTAAACGATTAGTATATTACGCGTCCTTTTGTTACGTAAATTACTCGATTCTGCGATTCATATTTTATTGTGCATTCTCAATCCGAAAAACATTACAGTTAGATCAGTAAAATATAAAAAAGTATATTACAAATGTATTTAACTTCAAGTATTGTTAGGGAAATAAAACAATAATTTATAATTTTTATCTCTGCTGCTTCGAATCTTACTTGAAATGTTCAGTGATTGCGCGGAATACTATGCGCTTCGATAAAGATCTACATATCATCGTGATACAGTTATGTGTTATTTATCGAAAGTTAATTAATTGTCATAATAATAGTGAAATTTCTTTATATGACTCTTATTCATTATTTATAAAAAGTAATTATTCATTAATCGCATCATAATAGCAATTAATTTGCCGACACTATTTACGATTGCGTTTAGAGAAGAAACACTCCTTTTATTACCGACTTATTGTCGTCGGCGAAAAAGCGCAAAGACTTTATTTACGTTATTGATTTACATATTAGATACGCGCATTGTTTAGATCGAGGAAGGTGAGAAACTCCTTCTATTACCGATTAATTACATTGCCGGCATATGAACGTAAACATTTTACGCTCGTTGACGATCGTGCGATTTCACAATCGTTTGTTGGACTTCTTCTATTTTAATATAACTTTACTTTAACTAATATAAATCCAAGTAAATCCAATCAAAATTGATTTATTAAAATTTTTATAATAATACATAATTTATAATAAAATGTATTTTTTACAACAAAATAAAATTAGTTGAACATTTATTTATTATTATCATTACACATTGATAATTATTATTATTTATTATTAAATAATATATTTATTTATTATTACACATTTTAAATTTAATCAATTGATCACTTGGCTTAACATCAGCTAAAGCAAAGTTCAAAAACAGTTTCTACTAAATAAATTCTAAAACAAAAACGGATGAGCTATAATAAATCAGATTATCATCAACGAGCGATTTAAGAATCAGTTTTTACCATTACATGTATATTTTTAAAAATTAGCATATTTATCACAAAGTAAATTAGATAAAATTTATTAATTGACAAAATTGCTTTCTATATTTTTTCTTATTTAATTTGTTTTAACTTAATCTTGGAAAAGATGCATATTAAAAGTATTTATCAAAAGTTATTTTACATAATTTATTCTAGCTCATCCATTATAAAAGGCAACGGACCTATCTACAATTTACTATCTACAGCTACATTTTACTATCTACATCTACAATCTACTACAAATCCGTTGCCTCAAAATTAAAAAAGTTTGTCACTTACCGACACTGATGCGCAACAGCAGAGTTGTTGATATTGAAGCTACGTTGTCTGTAACACAAATATAAATTCCAAATTATAGCAGTGCTAAAAATAATTTATATTTCAAGAAATTGATTTTATTGTACTCGCCGAATTTTATATTCGATGCATACAATAATAAAAAAATATCTAAATATGGAATAATTTTATAAATTCTCTTTAATATATAGAATACTTAATTTTATAAATTCTAAAAGAACAATTTTTAAATAAAAAGGAAATTTTTATAAGATTTATATATAAGTTTCTCTTTCTCTCTGAGTCTCTTTTGTTTTAATCGTTCAAAAAAATGAACCTAATTAATGCGTGTATATACGCGACTTATAATAATTAATATACAAATAACGATACTCACCCTAGAGCTGCTCCGCCGGTGCCCGATGCCTCTCCTAGGCCTCCTCCTCCTCTCAGATTGACAGGGTTGTTAAAGTCCGTAGATCAACACACGCGACACTCGCTTTAAAAGGCAATCCCGCACTTGTACGCGCGATACTTTTAACGGCACTCCCGCACTCCCGCACTAAAGATTTACCCGTGAAAAGATTTATCGTCACTTCAATTGTTACTTGATTAAACAAATATATTACGTGAAATACGTGTATGCGTTTCGAGAACTATTGTCGCGATATTTATAGTTGTATATTATGTGTGTGAAAGTTAATTATTCATTAATCACATCATAATAGCAAATAATTTGCCGACATTGATCGCGATTTCGTTTAAAGAAGAATTATGTCGGAGCGTTTCGCGTCACTACTTTTCTGTTTGAGTGTCACCGCGCGAATAATGACAAATCGAAGTATGTCAACATTAATAAACTATATACTGTGAAGGCCATATACCTTCGAATGACAACAAATTATTGTCGCCTGGAAATATTTAACACACACATACATTTTATAATAGAATTTACGGTGAATATTCTATATTTTATATTTCAAATTAAATTCGATATACCGTCGCAAATAAAATCTAAGGTTTATTAATTATTAATTAAACGATTAGTATGTCATGCGATCTTTCTTTACGTTAATCACACGATTTTGCGATTCGTATTTTATTGTGCATTCTCAATCCGAAAAACATTACAGTTAGATCCCTGAAATTTAAAAAAATATATTCCAAATATATTTAACTTTAAGTACTGTTATAAAAATAAAACGATAATTTATAATTTTTATCTTTGTTGCTTCGACTTCTACTTGAAATATTCAGTGATTGAGCGGAATGATATGCGCTACGATAAAGATTTACATATCATCTTGATACAGTTATGTGTTATTTATCAAAAGTTAGTTAATTGTCATAATTATAGTGAAATTTTCCGATATAAATATGATTTATTATTTATAAAAGTTAATGATTCATTAATCAAATCGTAATAACAAATTATATGCCGACTTTGATCGCGATTGCGTTTAGAGACGAAACACTCTTCTTATTACCGTCTTATTGTTGTCTGCGATTAAGCGCAAAGACTTTATTTACGCTTGTTTACGTTGAAGATTTACATATTAGATACGCGCATCGTTTAGATCGAGGAAGGAAAGAAATTCCTTCTATTGCCGATTAATTACCGTTGCCGGCATATGAGCGTAAACATTTTACGCTCGTTGACGATTGTGCGATTTTACGATCGTTCGTTGGACTTCTATTTTAATATAACTTTACTTTAACTAAGATAAAGCCAAGTTTCCAATCAAAATTGATTCATTAAAATTTTTATAATAATATTTAATTTATAATAATATGTATTTTATAACAAAATAAAATTAATTAAACATTTATTTATTATTATTATTAAACATTGTTAATTATTATTATTTATTTTTAAATATTATATATATTTATAATTACAAATTACTAATTTAATTGATTAATCACTTGGCTTTACATCAGATAAAGCAAAGTTTAAAAACAGTTTCTACTAATCAAGTTTCTCTAAAACAAAAATGGATGAGTTGTAACAAATGTGAATAAGATATCGACGCGATATAAGAATTTATTATTACCATTACATGTAATTTTTAAAATTAGCACTAGCACGCAGCGCGCGCTACGCGCGCGCCTTCCATATCCATTACCACAGTAAACTTTATTCTCAATAAATATACGTGCAATAAATAGTAATTAAAATATCAAATTTATCATTTATAAGAATCTTTAAGGTAATTGTTTTTCAATTATGCTAATCAAAGTAGACTCTAAACAATATAAAGTTTTTTAATATAAAATGGAGATATAATATAAATAAGATTTAGTATAAATGTTGAGATCAAAAAGTTATATTCTAATACGCACACATTAGTACTGAAAATTAATATTTATTAACATTATACATATAATAAGTATTTATGAACGAATAACGTTATCCACGTAACGCCGTGCTTCGATACTTGAAATAATAATAATATTATAAAAAATATATAATATAATAATATTATATTGCAATAAAAGAACACACACTCTGGAAAAATGCATTAATTGTAAGATCGCACAAATCTATACTATGATTCATTCCTAACACTATGTTATAATCTATTCAATATTTAAAATGCGATAAAATTACTCAGCGTTCAATTCGAAGATAATTGGCATTACAGCCGACAGAAAATTCAAAACATGCAAGAAATAACTTTGATAAATAGTTGCCAACTCAAAACGCAAATTTATGATTAAAAAAAATTTATGATTAAAAATTTTTTAATCATAAATCACCTGCCGTGTGATAAATGTGATTATTAATAGTCAACATATTTTTTAAAAATAGAAGTTTTAAATTTAAAAATTTAATTATATATATTTATAATATATATATATATATTATAAATATTTATAAAAAACGACTTAAAAAACGATGTAATCAAATTTGATTAATTTGATATAAAGAATTTAATATATTTAATTATCCCTGAAAAATTATGCTACATTTTTGGAGCTTTATAGTAAAATATAAAATAACTATCCATAATGAAAAATATTTTTACTCTAAAAATAGAACATGTTTTGGCTGTTTAATAAGTTAATTATATACACATCTAAATATTACTTACTCTTCACTGTTTATAGCATCGAAATTATTTGCTGCCCTTTCGAGATCTCTCCTAATCAGCCGTAACAAAATATAATAACGCTGCAGTTGCTCGTAAGTTTTTTGCAAGACTTCTAACGTGCGTTTACTGTCCTGAGAAGAGATCCCTTCATTGATTCTTCATTGATTCTTCTTACTTTTCGTAATAATAAATTATTATTGAAATATTTAATTATAAATATTATTTTAAATATATTAAAGTAATACAATCACAACTGAGTCTTATGAACTGTCACCAAACGATCATCACTACTAATCTGACACGATACGAACTGTCATAATAACCGCGAAACTCGCCGCAATCTTGATCGCCAGCATCGACCGCCAATCTTACCTTTTTTATCGTTCTGTCACAATTGGCTGTCTAACCGCACTCACGGTATACGTAAACTGTCAACCGAACTGTCACCGAACTAACTGAACTCGACTGAACGTTCACCTCTCTCGACGTCATCGCGATCGCCAATCAGGAAAAAGGGTAACAATAGATTCGAGAAATGCGACTCTAAAACACACTTCATGCATTTCATGGATTTTTTCATTAAGGATAAGTATCCGTAATTCTAATTTAAATTTACGATCACTCCTCTCTGTCTAGATCTGGGGCTCGTACTACAACTTATTAACTCATTTACCATCGGTCATAATTAATTTAACATCTTGACACATCAATGAATATCGCCTAGTGTTGTTTACGCGGAATAATTACTTCGTCCGAACGAGAGCTTGTATTGTATGATTACGTGCTATCGTAGGTAAAATAAGAAATGCGAGGATATCTCATATACTTTACGTTTTTACATTCTGGCCCGGATGGACTTACCTTTTGCCGCTTCTGTAGAACGCCAGAAATCTTGCGCAGCTTACGTTTCTTCTGGCCAGTTTGGACTTACCCGGTGCCGTTACGACTGTCTTAGGCGCCCCTACGCTGGAATTTGCTCGCGCGCCCCAGCACGAAGCTGCAAAGGCAAATAAAAAATAGTCTTAAAAATTCCTGCTTTTAGCGCTATCCAGAATTACGTAGGACGTAGCAGGATAATGGTTCCGTTTTTTTTGCTTTTCTATATTTTTATATTTTTTTTCTTTTTTATATTTTTATATTTTTTTTATATTTTTAAATTTTTATATATATTTTTTATTTTTGTATTTGTTTTAATATTGTCAAGGGTTAATATATTTTATACCCTTTTTCTTAATAATATTTTGTAAAAAAATGAGATAAAAGCAATTTAAAAATTATGTTTTCTGGTCTTAGCGTTTGCGAATATTTCTATAATGTCTTTGTAATCGAAGTTGTTGGCCACTTCCTTCTCGATTGATAGGATTGCTAACCGTGTCTGTGTCATTGATCTTCTAAGATAATTTTTGTTTAATTTTAATTTCGAAAAAGTTGCCTCTAGCAAATTTTTTTCTCGCTGCCATGCCGTCACGCATTAAACGAGGTTCTACAAGCGGGTGGCATTGAGCTGAGTAAGGGCGGTCATCGCAGATCAAGCGGTCAATTTTCACATGTTTTTGGTCAATTTTCACACTTCAAAAATAATTAGCGCCTATTAAAATTTTGCGCCCCTCCAAATTTTGCGCTCTACGCTGAAGCGTATATTGCGTACTGCCTAGTAACGGCTCTGGACTTACCTTTCGCTTCTGGCCATATCTATTCTGGTATTCGATCTTTAACCAGAAGGACACTCTTTCTATTGCCGGCTGATTATCGGCAAATAAACGTAAAGATTTAACTTTGTTCATTTACGATAAGTTAAATTGCTCATTAAACGCGCGCGTCCTTCGAGTCATGAAAGATACACGAGTGTTCATTAAAATATTAATTAAAAAATTTCTTTCTTATAATTTTTTTTATTTAAAATTATCCACGAAATTATCCGGGAATTTACAAAAAATAGATGTTATATGATAAATTAATAGTTCTGAATCAGACAATTTTCGATTTTGTCTCGCGAATGTCCGGAATCGAATTGTATGATATAAATATGAAATTATAAACGTTTAAAAAACGAACAAATTTTGCAAGCGCAATTCTAAAATGTGTATTTATATTTGTATTTATCCGCGCAAAACCCGTATTTTTGTTCGTTGCCCGTAGTTGTTGTTATACCTTAAAAGTTTATTAAATAACATGCATAATGAATAATGTGAGATTCGAAAGCCATAATGAATTTCTTGCACAATCAATATAAGAATGCTTTTCTCATATTGTGTATACATATTTATAAAAAGTTTAATATCGATATTAATCTTGGTTATTATATATTATGTATACATCTCGTGCACATTGTTCGTATCAAAATTATATTTTATATATATATAGTATATATTTAAAAAAAATATATTTGCAATTAATATAAATACAATTAATGTAAAACTAATCAGCTTTAAGACAATCTATATAAAAAATTATCCGCGATAAAACATCCGGGAAATATCTTTTGCATGATCTCAAATCATTTTATAATAACTTTGCATCAACTGATGTAAAGTCAAGTTATTAATCAATATGGATGGATAAGCTATAAAAAAATTAGGATAAATGGGATAAGGTGCTACTCAGGGTGCTTCTCAGGGTGCTCCCACGATGGGCATAAGTTGAGTAGGGCTCCTACTCAACTTATGCCCATACCTGGCAATGGTAATGCCAGAACCTTTTTTTTTTTTTTTTTTTTTTACGAGGGAGGAGGAAATGCTAATGCACACCCGACGGCCCGTACCGCCGGGTAGTGTGGGACTTTCACCGCACTAAAACCTCCCCCCCGTGCCCGTACCTAGCAATGACAACGCCACGTGCCTGGAAGAGGCATTGCCACAGTGCCTGGCAGTGGCTTAGCACACAGTGCCTGACAGTGGCTTAGCACACAGTGCCTGACAGTGGCTTAGCACACAATGCCTGACAGTGGCTTTGCACACAGTGCCTGACAGTGGCTTAGCACACAGTGCCTGACAGTGGCGTTGCACACAGTGCCTGACAGTGGCTTAGCACACAGTGCCTGACAGTGGCTTTGCACACAGTGCCTGACAGTGGCTTTGCACACAGTGCCTGACAGTGGCTTTGCACACAGTGCCTGACAGTGGCTTTGCACACAGTGCCTGACAGTGGCTTAGCACACAGTGCCTGACAGTGGCGTTGCACACAGTGCCTGACAGTGGCTTTGCACACAGTGCCTGACAGTGGCTTAGCACACAGTGCCTGACAGTGGCTTAGCACACAGTGCCTGACAGTGGCTTAGCACACAGTGCCTGACAGTGGCTTAGCACACAGTGCCTGACAGTGGCTTTGCACACAGTGCCTGACAGTGGCTTTGCACACAGTGCCTGACAGTGGCTTTGCACACAGTGCCTGACAGTGGCTTTGCACACAGTGCCTGACAGTGGCTTTGCACACAGTGCCTGACAGTGGCTGTGCACACAGTGCCTGACAGTGGCTTAGCACACAGTGCCTGACAGTGGCGTTGCACACAGTGCCTGACAGTAACTTTGCACACAGTGCCTGACAGTGGCTTAGCACACAGTGCCTGACAGTGGCTTAGCACACAGTGCCTGACAGTGGCTTAACACACAGTGCCTGACAGTGGCTTAGCACACAGTGCCTGACAGTGGCTTTGCACACAGTGCCTGACAGTGGCGTTGCACACAGTGCCTGACAATGGCGTTGCACACAGTGCCTGACAGTGGCTTAGCACACAGTGCCTGACAGTGGCTTTGCACACAGTGCCTGACAGTGGCTTAGCACACAGTGCCTGACAGTGGCTTTGCACACAGTGCCTGACAGTGGCTTTGCACACAGTGCCTGACAGTGGCTTAGCACACAGTGCCTGACAGTGGCGTTGCACACAGTGCCTGACAGTGGCTTTGCACACAGTGCCTGACAGTGGCTTTGCACACAGTGCCTGACAGTGGCTTAGCACACAGTGCCTGACAGTGGCGTTGCACACAGTGCCTGACAGTGGCTTTGCACACAGTGCCTGACAGTGGCTTTGCACACAGTGCCTGACAGTGGCTTAGCACACAGTGCCTGACAGTGGCTTAGCACACAGTGCCTGACAGTGGCTTAGCACACAGTGCCTGACAGTGGCTTTGCACACAGTGCCTGACAGTGGCTTTGCACACAGTGCCTGACAGTGGCGTTGCACACAGTGCCTGACAGTGGCGTTGCACACAGTGCCTGACAGTGGCTTAGCACACAGTGCCTGACAGTGGCTTTGCACACAGTGCCTGACAGTGGCTTAGCACACAGTGTCTGACAGTGGCTTAGCACACAGTGCCTGACAGTGGCTTAGCACACAGTGCCTGACAGTGGCTTAGCACACAGTGCCTGACAGTGGCTTTGCACACAGTGCCTGACAGTGGCTTAGCACACAGTGCCTGACAGTGGCTTTGCACACAGTGCCTGACAGTGGCTTAGCACACAGTGCCTGACAGTGGCTTTGCACACAGTGCCTGACAGTGGCTTAGCACACAGTGCCTGACAGTGGCGTTGCACACAGTGCCTGACAGTGGCTTTGCACACAGTGCCTGACAGTGGCTTAGCACACAGTGCCTGACAGTGGCTTTGCACACAGTGCCTGACAGTGGCGTTGCACACAGTGCCTGACAGTGGCTTTGCACACAGTGCCTGACAGTGGCTTAGCACACAGTGCCTGACAGTGGCGTTGCACACAGTGCCTGACAGTGGCTTTGCACACAGTGCCTGACAGTGGCTTAGCACACAGTGCCTGACAGTGGCGTTGCACACAGTGCCTGACAGTGGCTTTGCACACAGTGCCTGACAGTGGCTTTGCACACAGTGCCTGACAGTGGCGTTGCACACAGTGCCTGACAGTGGCTCAGCACACAGTGCCTGACAGTGGCTTTGCACACAGTGCCTGGCAGTGGCGTTGCACACAGTGCCTGGCAGTGGCGTTGCCCGTACCAGGCAATGGCTGAAGAGAAGATCCCCAGAACTCGGGGAGTTGTTGTACCCAATAAACTTGGGTACGGACCACTCTTAGCACCCAATCCTACAGCGGATTGGGTGAGCCCCCCCACCACGACAAGGTGGTGGTCCACGGGGGGGGCAATGCCCGTACCTAGCAATGGCTTACCCGTACCAGGCAATGGCGGTGCCCGTACCTGGCAATGGCTTTGCCCGTACCAGGCAATGGCGGATTGTGCATTCTTAATCCGAAAAACATTACAGATAAATCGGTGAAATATAAAAAAAAATATTCCAAATGTATTTAAATTCAAGTTTTGTTAGAGAAATTAAACGATAATTTATAATTCTAATCTCTGTTGCTTCGAATCCAACTTGAAATATTTAGTGATTGCGCGAAATAATATGCGCTTCAATAAAGATCTACATATCATCGTGATACCATCTTCGACATGATGCTTACAGAATGGTGTACAAAAGAATACTGACGGATTGTGAAATCAAAATAAATCATAACGGAGCGAGATAAGATGAGCCGATGAATAACAAACCGTTTATATATGTAGTCGAATAATCAAAGTGAAAAAAATTATATAATTAGATCGTAACGGAATAAATAACGAAAATGGGACATAAAGTATATAATTATAATTAAAATATAATTTTAATAACAGCAGAATTAATAAATTTACGTTTTTATCAGTATCAAATAAATATATACGATTTATTCAAATATCCAATAATGCGAATAATCTTATAATGTGTGTGACAGCATTAAAACTTCGACCTAATATGTAAATTATAATACACATATGTAATTTTCATTTTAAAATTAAAATATAACGTCAAGAATATGTAATATACAACTGAAGAATATTTCTTATAGATTATAAATTATAAATACTATTAAAATACAATTTTATATAAATTATAATTTTACTACATTTATAAATAAAATATATGATATATAGTAAATTAAGGTAAAGGCTCTGTTATACTTACATATCAGGAGATGTGGAATAGGCAAGTGAGAGTCGGGCGCAAGGTATAAAGCGCTAAGACTTCGCTTGTAATCTTCTTTAAATTCATTTGAAAGTTGTGTTCCTTTCTTAGGACCATCTTCGACATGATGCTTACAGAATGGTGTACAAAAGAATACTGACGGATTGTGAAATCAAAATAAATAATAAAGGAGCGAGGTATGATGAGCCGATGAATAACAGATCGTTAATATATGTAGTCGGGTAATCAAAGTAAAATAAATTATTTAATTAGTTCGTAACGGAATAAATAACGAAAATGAAACATAAAGTAAATGATTGTGATTAAAATATAATTTTAATAGCAGTAGAGTTAATAAATCGACGTTTTCATTAGTATCAAATAAATATATACGATTTATTCAAATATCCAATAATGCGAATAATCTTATAATGTGTGTGACAGCATTAAAACTTCGACCTAATATGTAAATTATAATACACATATGTAATTTTCATTTTAAAATTAAAATATAACGTCAAGAATATGTAATATACAACTGAAGAATATTTCGTATAGATTATAAATTATAAATACTATTAAAATACAATTTTATATAAATTATAATTTTACTACATTTATAAATAAAATATATGATATATAGTAAATTAAGGTAAAGGCTCTGTTATACTTACATATCAGGAGATGTGGAATAGGCAAGTGAGAGTCGGGCGCAAGGTATAAAGCGCTAAGACTCCGCTTGTAATCTTCTTTGAATTCATTTGAAAGTTGTGTTCCTTTCTTAGGACCATCTTCGACATGATGCTTACAGAATGGTGTACAAAAGAATACTGACGGATTGTGAAATCAAAATAAATAATAAAGGAGCGAGGTATGATGAGCCGATGAATAACAGATCGTTAATATATGTAGTCGGGTAATCAAAGTAAAATAAATTATTTAATTAGTTCGTAACGGAATAAATAACAAAAATGAAACATAAAGTATATGATTATGATTAAAATATAATTTTAATAGCAGTAGAGTTAATAAATCGACGTTTTCATTAGTATCAAATAAATATATACGATTTATTCAAATATCCAATAATGCGAATAATCTTATAATGTGTGTGAAAGCATTAAAACTTCGACCTAATATGTAAATTATAATACACATATGTAATTTTCATTTTAAAATTAAAATATAACGTCAAGAATATGTAATATACAACTGAAGAATATTTCGAATAGATTATAAATTAAAAATACTATTAAAATACAATTTCATATAAATTATAATTTTACTACATTTATAAATAAAATATATGATATATAGTAAATTAAGGTAAAGGCTCTGTTATACTTACATATCAGGAGATGTGGAATAGGCAAGTGAGAGTCGGGCGCAAGGTATAAAGCGCTAAGACTTCGCTTGTAATCTTCTTTAAATTCCTTTGAAAGTTGTATTCCTTTCTTAGGACCATCTTCGACATGATGCTTACAGAATGGTGTACAAAAGAATACTGACGGATTGTGAAATCAAAATAAATAATAAAGGAGCGAGGTATGATGAGCCGATGAATAACAGATCGTTAATATATGTAGTCGGGTAATCAAAGTAAAATAAATTATTTAATTAGTTCGTAACGGAATAAATAACGAAAATGAAACATAAAGTATATGATTATGATTAAAATATAATTTTAATAGCAGTAGAGTTAATAAATGGACGTTTTCATCAGTATCAAATAAATATATACGATTTATTCAAATATCCAATAATGCGAATAATCTTATAATGTGTGTGACAGCATTAAAACTTCGACCTAATATGTAAATTATAATACACATATGTAATTTTCATTTTAAAATTAAAATATAACGTCAAGAATATGTAATATACAACTGAAGAATATTTCTTATAGATTATAAATTATAAATACTATTAAAATACAATTTTATATAAATTATAATTTTACTACATTTATAAATAAAATATATGATATATAGTAAATTAAGGTAAAGGCTCTGTTATACTTACATATCAGGAGATGTGGAATAGGCAAGTGAGAGTCGGGCGCAAGGTATAAAGCGCTAAGACTTCGCTTGTAATCTTCTTTAAATTCATTTGAAAGTTGTGTTCCTTTCTTAGGACCATCTTCGACATGATGCTTACAGAATGGTGTACAAAAGAATACTGACGGATTGTGAAATCAAAATAAATAATAAAGGAGCGAGGTATGATGAGCCGATGAATAACAGATCGTTAATATATGTAGTCGGGTAATCAAAGTAAAATAAATTATTTAATTAGTTTGTAACGGAATAAATAACGAAAATGAAACATAAAGTATATGATTATGATTAAAATATAATTTTAATAGCAGTAGAATTAATAAGTTGACGATTTTATCAGTATCAAATTAATATATACGATTTATTCAAATATCCAATAATGCGAATAATTTTATAGTGTGTGTGACAGCATTAAAACTTCGACCTAATATGTAAATTATAATACACATATGTAATTTTCATTTTCAAAATAAAATATAACGTGAAGAATATGTAATGAACAACTGAAGAATATTTCTTATAATTTATAAATTATAAATACTATTAAAATACAATTTTATATAAATTATAATTTTACTGCATTTATAATTAAAATATAAGATATATAGAAAATTACAATAAAGGTTCTGTTATACTTACATATCAGGAGATGTAGAATAGGCAATGAGAGTCGGGCGCAAGGTCTAAAGCACTAAGACTTCGCTGGTAATTCTTTTTAAATAAATTTGAAAGTTGTGGTCCTTTCTTAGGACCATCTTCGACATGATGCTTACAGAATGGTGTACAAAAGAATACTGACGAATTGTGAAATCATAATAAATAATAAAGGAGCGAGATAAGATGAACCGATTAATAACAGATCGTTAATATATGTAGTCGAATAGTCAAAGTGAAATAAATTATTTAATTAGATCGTAACGGAATAAATAACGAAAATGGGACATAAAATATATGATTAGAATTAAAATATAATTTTAATAACAGTAGAATTAATAAATTGAAGATTTTATCAGTATCAAATAAATATATACGCTTTATTCAAATATCAAATAATGCGGATAATTTTATAATGTGACAGCATTGAAACTTCAATTTAATATGCAACTTATAATACACATATATAATTTTTAATTTTCAAAATAAAATATAACGTGAAGAATTTGTAATGAACAACTGAAGAATATTTCTTATAGATTATAATTTATAAATACTATTAAAATACAATTTTATATAAATTATAATTTTACTACATTTTTTAAATAAAATATATGATATATAGTAAATTAAAGTAAAGGCTCTGTTATACTTACATATCAGGAGATGTGGAATAGGCAAGTGAGAGTCGGGCGCAAGGTATAAAGCGCTAAGACATCGCTTGTAATCTTCTTTAAATTCATTTGAAAGTTGTGTTCCTTTCTTAGGACCATCTTCGACATGATGCTTACAGAATGGTGTACAAAAGAATACTGACGGATTGTGAAATCAAAATAAATAATAAAGGAGCGAGGTATGATGAGCCGATGAATAACAGATCGTTAATATATGTAGTCGGGTAATCAAAGTAAAATAAATTATTTAATTAGTTCGTAACGGAATAAATAACGAAAATGAAACATAAAGTATATGATTATGATTAAAATATAATTTTAATAGCAGTAGAGTTAATAAATCGACGTTTTCATTAGTATCAAATAAATATATACGATTTATTCAAATATCCAATAATGCGAATAATCTT
Organism: Lasius platythorax; assembly: GCA_963971435.1. NCBI lineage: Eukaryota > Metazoa > Arthropoda > Insecta > Hymenoptera > Formicidae > Lasius > Lasius platythorax. The sequence continues at coordinate 15,119,640 of OZ020538.1, read as the reverse complement.
ATAATGTGTGTGACAGCATTAAAACTTCGACCTAATATGTAAATTATAATACACATATGTAATTTTCATTTTAAAATTAAAATATAACGTCAAGAATATGTAATATACAACTGAAGAATATTTCTTATAGATTATAAATTATAAATACTATTAAAATACAATTTTATATAAATTATAATTTTACTACATTTATAAATAAAATATATGATATATAGTAAATTAAGGTAAAGGCTCTGTTATACTTACATATCAGGAGATGTGGAATAGGCAAGTGAGAGTCGGGCGCAAGGTATAAAGCGCTAAGACTTCGCTTGTAATCTTCTTTAAATTCATTTGAAAGTTGTGTTCCTTTCTTAGGACCATCTTCGACATGATGCTTACAGAATGGTGTACAAAAGAATACTGACGGATTGTGAAATCAAAATAAATAATAAAGGAGCGAGGTATGATGAGCCGATGAATAACAGATCGTTAATATATGTAGTCGGGTAATCAAAGTAAAATAAATTATTTAATTAGTTCGTAACGGAATAAATAACGAAAATGAAACATAAAGTATATGATTATGATTAAAATATAATTTTAATAGCAGTAGAGTTAATAAATCGACGTTTTCATTAGTATCAAATAAATATATACGATTTATTCAAATATCCAATAATGCGAATAATCTTATAATGTGTGTGACAGCATTAAAACTTCGACCTAATATGTAAATTATAATACACATATGTAATTTTCATTTTAAAATTAAAATATAACGTCAAGAATATGTAATATACAACTGAAGAATATTTTTTATAGATTATAAATTATAAATACTATTAAAATACAATTTTATATAAATTATAATTTTACTACATTTATAAATAAAATATATGATATATAGTAAATTAAGGTAAAGGCTCTGTTATACTTACATATCAGGAGATGTGGAATAGGCAAGTGAGAGTCGGGCGCAAGGTATAAAGCGCTAAGACTTCGCTTGTAATCTTCTTTAAATTCATTTGAAAGTTGTGTTCCTTTCTTAGGACCATCTTCGACATGATGCTTACAGAATGGTGTACAAAAGAATACTGACGGATTGTGAAATCAAAATAAATAATAAAGGAGCGAGGTATGATGAGCCGATGAATAACAGATCGTTAATATATGTAGTCGAATAGTCAAAGTGAAATAAATTATTTAATTAGATCGTAACGGAATAAATAACGAAAATGGGACATAAAATATATGATTAGAATTAAAATATAATTTTAATAACAGTAGAATTAATAAATTGAAGATTTTATCAGTATCAAATAAATATATACGCTTTATTCAAATATCAAATAATGCGGATAATTTTATAATGTGACAGCATTGAAACTTCAATTTAATATGCAACTTATAATACACATATATAATTTTTAATTTTCAAAATAAAATATAACGTGAAGAATTTGTAATGAACAACTGAAGAATATTTCTTATAGATTATAATTTATAAATACTATTAAAATACAATTTTATATAAATTATAATTTTACTACATTTTTAAATAAAATATATGATATATAGTAAATTAAAGTAAAGGCTCTGTTATACTTACATATCAGGAGATGTGGAATAGGCAAGTGAGAGTCGGGCGCAAGGTATAAAGCGCTAAGACATCGCTTGTAATCTTCTTTAAATTCATTTGAAAGTTGTGTTCCTTTCTTAGGACCATCTTCGACATGATGCTTACAGAATGGTGTACAAAAGAATACTGACGGATTGTGAAATCAAAATAAATAATAAAGGAGCGAGGTATGATGAGCCGATGAATAACAGATCGTTAATATATGTAGTCGGGTAATCAAAGTAAAATAAATTATTTAATTAGTTCGTAACGGAATAAATAACGAAAATGAAACATAAAGTATATGATTATGATTAAAATATAATTTTAATAGCAGTAGAGTTAATAAATCGACGTTTTCATTAGTATCAAATAAATATATACGATTTATTCAAATATCCAATAATGCGAATAATCTTATAATGTGTGTGACAGCATTAAAACTTCGACCTAATATGTAAATTATAATACACATATGTAATTTTCATTTTAAAATTAAAATATAACGTCAAGAATATGTAATATACAACTGAAGAATATTTCTTATAGATTATAAATTATAAATACTATTAAAATACAATTTTATATAAATTATAATTTTACTACATTTATAAATAAAATATATGATATATAGTAAATTAAGGTAAAGGCTCTGTTATACTTACATATCAGGAGATGTGGAATAGGCAAGTGAGAGTCGGGCGCAAGGTATAAAGCGCTAAGACTTCGCTTGTAATCTTCTTTAAATTCATTTGAAAGTTGTGTTCCTTTCTTAGGACCATCTTCGACATGATGCTTACAGAATGGTGTACAAAAGAATACTGACGGATTGTGAAATCAAAATAAATAATAAAGGAGCGAGGTATGATGAGCCGATGAATAACAGATCGTTAATATATGTAGTCGGGTAATCAAAGTAAAATAAATTATTTAATTAGTTCGTAACGGAATAAATAACAAAAATGAAACATAAAGTATATGATTATGATTAAAATATAATTTTAATAGCAGTAGAGTTAATAAATCGACGTTTTCATTAGTATCAAATAAATATATACGATTTATTCAAATATCCAATAATGCGAATAATCTTATAATGTGTGTGACAGCATTAAAACTTCGACCTAATATGTAAATTATAATACACATATGTAATTTTCATTTTAAAATTAAAATATAACGTCAAGAATATGTAATATACAACTGAAGAATATTTTTTATAGATTATAAATTATAAATACTATTAAAATACAATTTTATATAAATTATAATTTTACTACATTTATAAATAAAATATATGATATATAGTAAATTAAGGTAAAGGCTCTGTTATACTTACATATCAGGAGATGTGGAATAGGCAAGTGAGAGTCGGGCGCAAGGTATAAAGCGCTAAGACTTCGCTTGTAATCTTCTTTAAATTCATTTGAAAGTTGTGTTCCTTTCTTAGGACCATCTTCGACATGATGCTTACAGAATGGTGTACAAAAGAATACTGACGGATTGTGAAATCAAAATAAATAATAAAGGAGCGAGGTATGATGAGCCGATGAATAACAGATCGTTAATATATGTAGTCGGGTAATCAAAGTAAAATAAATTATTTAATTAGTTTGTAACGGAATAAATAACGAAAATGAAACATAAAGTATATGATTATGATTAAAATATAATTTTAATAGCAGTAGAATTAATAAGTTGACGATTTTATCAGTATCAAATTAATATATACGATTTATTCAAATATCCAATAATGCGAATAATTTTATAGTGTGTGTGACAGCATTAAAACTTCGACCTAATATGTAAATTATAATACACATATGTAATTTTCATTTTCAAAATAAAATATAACGTGAAGAATATGTAATGAACAACTGAAGAATATTTCTTATAATTTATAAATTATAAATACTATTAAAATACAATTTTATATAAATTATAATTTTACTGCATTTATAATTAAAATATAAGATATATAGAAAATTACAATAAAGGTTCTGTTATACTTACATATCAGGAGATGTAGAATAGGCAATGAGAGTCGGGCGCAAGGTCTAAAGCACTAAGACTTCGCTGGTAATTCTTTTTAAATAAATTTGAAAGTTGTGGTCCTTTCTTAGGACCATCTTCGACATGATGCTTACAGAATGGTGTACAAAAGAATACTGACGAATTGTGAAATCATAATAAATAATAAAGGAGCGAGATAAGATGAACCGATTAATAACAGATCGTTAATATATGTAGTCGAATAGTCAAAGTGAAATAAATTATTTAATTAGATCGTAACGGAATAAATAACGAAAATGGGACATAAAATATATGATTAGAATTAAAATATAATTTTAATAACAGTAGAATTAATAAATTGAAGATTTTATCAGTATCAAATAAATATATACGCTTTATTCAAATATCAAATAATGCGGATAATTTTATAATGTGACAGCATTGAAACTTCAATTTAATATGCAACTTATAATACACATATATAATTTTTAATTTTCAAAATAAAATATAACGTGAAGAATTTGTAATGAACAACTGAAGAATATTTCTTATAGATTATAATTTATAAATACTATTAAAATACAATTTTATATAAATTATAATTTTACTACATTTTTTAAATAAAATATATGATATATAGTAAATTAAAGTAAAGGCTCTGTTATACTTACATATCAGGAGATGTGGAATAGGCAAGTGAGAGTCGGGCGCAAGGTATAAAGCGCTAAGACATCGCTTGTAATCTTCTTTAAATTCATTTGAAAGTTGTGTTCCTTTCTTAGGACCATCTTCGACATGATGCTTACAGAATGGTGTACAAAAGAATACTGACGGATTGTGAAATCAAAATAAATAATAAAGGAGCGAGGTATGATGAGCCGATGAATAACAGATCGTTAATATATGTAGTCGGGTAATCAAAGTAAAATAAATTATTTAATTAGTTCGTAACGGAATAAATAACGAAAATGAAACATAAAGTATATGATTATGATTAAAATATAATTTTAATAGCAGTAGAGTTAATAAATCGACGTTTTCATTAGTATCAAATAAATATATACGATTTATTCAAATATCCAATAATGCGAATAATCTTATAATGTGTGTGACAGCATTAAAACTTCGACCTAATATGTAAATTATAATACACATATGTAATTTTCATTTTAAAATTAAAATATAACGTCAAGAATATGTAATATACAACTGAAGAATATTTCTTATAGATTATAAATTATAAATACTATTAAAATACAATTTTATATAAATTATAATTTTACTACATTTATAAATAAAATATATGATATATAGTAAATTAAGGTAAAGGCTCTGTTATACTTACATATCAGGAGATGTGGAATAGGCAAGTGAGAGTCGGGCGCAAGGTATAAAGCGCTAAGACTTCGCTTGTAATCTTCTTTAAATTCATTTGAAAGTTGTGTTCCTTTCTTAGGACCATCTTCGACATGATGCTTACAGAATGGTGTACAAAAGAATACTGACGGATTGTGAAATCAAAATAAATAATAAAGGAGCGAGGTATGATGAGCCGATGAATAACAGATCGTTAATATATGTAGTCGGGTAATCAAAGTAAAATAAATTATTTAATTAGTTCGTAACGGAATAAATAACGAAAATGAAACATAAAGTATATGATTATGATTAAAATATAATTTTAATAGCAGTAGAGTTAATAAATCGACGTTTTCATTAGTATCAAATAAATATATACGATTTATTCAAATATCCAATAATGCGAATAATCTTATAATGTGTGTGACAGCATTAAAACTTCGACCTAATATGTAAATTATAATACACATATGTAATTTTCATTTTAAAATTAAAATATAACGTCAAGAATATGTAATATACAACTGAAGAATATTTTTTATAGATTATAAATTATAAATACTATTAAAATACAATTTTATATAAATTATAATTTTACTACATTTATAAATAAAATATATGATATATAGTAAATTAAGGTAAAGGCTCTGTTATACTTACATATCAGGAGATGTGGAATAGGCAAGTGAGAGTCGGGCGCAAGGTATAAAGCGCTAAGACTTCGCTTGTAATCTTCTTTAAATTCATTTGAAAGTTGTGTTCCTTTCTTAGGACCATCTTCGACATGATGCTTACAGAATGGTGTACAAAAGAATACTGACGGATTGTGAAATCAAAATAAATAATAAAGGAGCGAGGTATGATGAGCCGATGAATAACAGATCGTTAATATATGTAGTCGAATAGTCAAAGTGAAATAAATTATTTAATTAGATCGTAACGGAATAAATAACGAAAATGGGACATAAAATATATGATTAGAATTAAAATATAATTTTAATAACAGTAGAATTAATAAATTGAAGATTTTATCAGTATCAAATAAATATATACGCTTTATTCAAATATCAAATAATGCGGATAATTTTATAATGTGACAGCATTGAAACTTCAATTTAATATGCAACTTATAATACACATATATAATTTTTAATTTTCAAAATAAAATATAACGTGAAGAATTTGTAATGAACAACTGAAGAATATTTCTTATAGATTATAATTTATAAATACTATTAAAATACAATTTTATATAAATTATAATTTTACTACATTTTTAAATAAAATATATGATATATAGTAAATTAAAGTAAAGGCTCTGTTATACTTACATATCAGGAGATGTGGAATAGGCAAGTGAGAGTCGGGCGCAAGGTATAAAGCGCTAAGACATCGCTTGTAATCTTCTTTAAATTCATTTGAAAGTTGTGTTCCTTTCTTAGGACCATCTTCGACATGATGCTTACAGAATGGTGTACAAAAGAATACTGACGGATTGTGAAATCAAAATAAATAATAAAGGAGCGAGGTATGATGAGCCGATGAATAACAGATCGTTAATATATGTAGTCGGGTAATCAAAGTAAAATAAATTATTTAATTAGTTCGTAACGGAATAAATAACGAAAATGAAACATAAAGTATATGATTATGATTAAAATATAATTTTAATAGCAGTAGAGTTAATAAATCGACGTTTTCATTAGTATCAAATAAATATATACGATTTATTCAAATATCCAATAATGCGAATAATCTTATAATGTGTGTGACAGCATTAAAACTTCGACCTAATATGTAAATTATAATACACATATGTAATTTTCATTTTAAAATTAAAATATAACGTCAAGAATATGTAATATACAACTGAAGAATATTTCTTATAGATTATAAATTATAAATACTATTAAAATACAATTTTATATAAATTATAATTTTACTACATTTATAAATAAAATATATGATATATAGTAAATTAAGGTAAAGGCTCTGTTATACTTACATATCAGGAGATGTGGAATAGGCAAGTGAGAGTCGGGCGCAAGGTATAAAGCGCTAAGACTTCGCTTGTAATCTTCTTTAAATTCATTTGAAAGTTGTGTTCCTTTCTTAGGACCATCTTCGACATGATGCTTACAGAATGGTGTACAAAAGAATACTGACGGATTGTGAAATCAAAATAAATAATAAAGGAGCGAGGTATGATGAGCCGATGAATAACAGATCGTTAATATATGTAGTCGGGTAATCAAAGTAAAATAAATTATTTAATTAGTTCGTAACGGAATAAATAACAAAAATGAAACATAAAGTATATGATTATGATTAAAATATAATTTTAATAGCAGTAGAGTTAATAAATCGACGTTTTCATTAGTATCAAATAAATATATACGATTTATTCAAATATCCAATAATGCGAATAATCTTATAATGTGTGTGACAGCATTAAAACTTCGACCTAATATGTAAATTATAATACACATATGTAATTTTCATTTTAAAATTAAAATATAACGTCAAGAATATGTAATATACAACTGAAGAATATTTTTTATAGATTATAAATTATAAATACTATTAAAATACAATTTTATATAAATTATAATTTTACTACATTTATAAATAAAATATATGATATATAGTAAATTAAGGTAAAGGCTCTGTTATACTTACATATCAGGAGATGTGGAATAGGCAAGTGAGAGTCGGGCGCAAGGTATAAAGCGCTAAGACTTCGCTTGTAATCTTCTTTAAATTCATTTGAAAGTTGTGTTCCTTTCTTAGGACCATCTTCGACATGATGCTTACAGAATGGTGTACAAAAGAATACTGACGGATTGTGAAATCAAAATAAATAATAAAGGAGCGAGGTATGATGAGCCGATGAATAACAGATCGTTAATATATGTAGTCGAATAGTCAAAGTGAAATAAATTATTTAATTAGATCGTAACGGAATAAATAACGAAAATGGGACATAAAATATATGATTAGAATTAAAATATAATTTTAATAACAGTAGAATTAATAAATTGAAGATTTTATCAGTATCAAATAAATATATACGCTTTATTCAAATATCAAATAATGCGGATAATTTTATAATGTGACAGCATTGAAACTTCAATTTAATATGCAACTTATAATACACATATATAATTTTTAATTTTCAAAATAAAATATAACGTGAAGAATTTGTAATGAACAACTGAAGAATATTTCTTATAGATTATAATTTATAAATACTATTAAAATACAATTTTATATAAATTATAATTTTACTACATTTTTAAATAAAATATATGATATATAGTAAATTAAAGTAAAGGCTCTGTTATACTTACATATCAGGAGATGTGGAATAGGCAAGTGAGAGTCGGGCGCAAGGTATAAAGCGCTAAGACATCGCTTGTAATCTTCTTTAAATTCATTTGAAAGTTGTGTTCCTTTCTTAGGACCATCTTCGACATGATGCTTACAGAATGGTGTACAAAAGAATACTGACGGATTGTGAAATCAAAATAAATAATAAAGGAGCGAGGTATGATGAGCCGATGAATAACAGATCGTTAATATATGTAGTCGGGTAATCAAAGTAAAATAAATTATTTAATTAGTTCGTAACGGAATAAATAACGAAAATGAAACATAAAGTATATGATTATGATTAAAATATAATTTTAATAGCAGTAGAGTTAATAAATCGACGTTTTCATTAGTATCAAATAAATATATACGATTTATTCAAATATCCAATAATGCGAATAATCTTATAATGTGTGTGACAGCATTAAAACTTCGACCTAATATGTAAATTATAATACACATATGTAATTTTCATTTTAAAATTAAAATATAACGTCAAGAATATGTAATATACAACTGAAGAATATTTCTTATAGATTATAAATTATAAATACTATTAAAATACAATTTTATATAAATTATAATTTTACTACATTTATAAATAAAATATATGATATATAGTAAATTAAGGTAAAGGCTCTGTTATACTTACATATCAGGAGATGTGGAATAGGCAAGTGAGAGTCGGGCGCAAGGTATAACGCGCTAAGACTTCGCTTGTAATCTTCTTTAAATTCATTTGAAAGTTGTGTTCCTTTCTTAGGACCATCTTCGACATGATGCTTACAGAATGGTGTACAAAAGAATACTGACGGATTGTGAAATCAAAATAAATAATAAAGGAGCGAGGTATGATGAGCCGATGAATAACAGATCGTTAATATATGTAGTCGGGTAATCAAAGTAAAATAAATTATTTAATTAGTTCGTAACGGAATAAATAACGAAAATGAAACATAAAGTATATGATTATGATTAAAATATAATTTTAATAGCAGTAGAGTTAATAAATCGACGTTTTCATTAGTATCAAATAAATATATACGATTTATTCAAATATCCAATAATGCGAATAATCTTATAATGTGTGTGACAGCATTAAAACTTCGACCTAATATGTAAATTATAATACACATATGTAATTTTCATTTTAAAATTAAAATATAACGTCAAGAATATGTAATATACAACTGAAGAATATTTTTTATAGATTATAAATTATAAATACTATTAAAATACAATTTTATATAAATTATAATTTTACTACATTTATAAATAAAATATATGATATATAGTAAATTAAGGTAAAGGCTCTGTTATACTTACATATCAGGAGATGTGGAATAGGCAAGTGAGAGTCGGGCGCAAGGTATAAAGCGCTAAGACTTCGCTTGTAATCTTCTTTAAATTCATTTGAAAGTTGTGTTCCTTTCTTAGGACCATCTTCGACATGATGCTTACAGAATGGTGTACAAAAGAATACTGACGGATTGTGAAATCAAAATAAATAATAAAGGAGCGAGGTATGATGAGCCGATGAATAACAGATCGTTAATATATGTAGTCGAATAGTCAAAGTGAAATAAATTATTTAATTAGATCGTAACGGAATAAATAACGAAAATGGGACATAAAATATATGATTAGAATTAAAATATAATTTTAATAACAGTAGAATTAATAAATTGAAGATTTTATCAGTATCAAATAAATATATACGCTTTATTCAAATATCAAATAATGCGGATAATTTTATAATGTGACAGCATTGAAACTTCAATTTAATATGCAACTTATAATACACATATATAATTTTTAATTTTCAAAATAAAATATAACGTGAAGAATTTGTAATGAACAACTGAAGAATATTTCTTATAGATTATAATTTATAAATACTATTAAAATACAATTTTATATAAATTATAATTTTACTACATTTTTAAATAAAATATATGATATATAGTAAATTAAAGTAAAGGCTCTGTTATACTTACATATCAGGAGATGTGGAATAGGCAAGTGAGAGTCGGGCGCAAGGTATAAAGCGCTAAGACATCGCTTGTAATCTTCTTTAAATTCATTTGAAAGTTGTGTTCCTTTCTTAGGACCATCTTCGACATGATGCTTACAGAATGGTGTACAAAAGAATACTGACGGATTGTGAAATCAAAATAAATAATAAAGGAGCGAGGTATGATGAGCCGATGAATAACAGATCGTTAATATATGTAGTCGGGTAATCAAAGTAAAATAAATTATTTAATTAGTTCGTAACGGAATAAATAACGAAAATGAAACATAAAGTATATGATTATGATTAAAATATAATTTTAATAGCAGTAGAGTTAATAAATCGACGTTTTCATTAGTATCAAATAAATATATACGATTTATTCAAATATCCAATAATGCGAATAATCTTATAATGTGTGTGACAGCATTAAAACTTCGACCTAATATGTAAATTATAATACACATATGTAATTTTCATTTTAAAATTAAAATATAACGTCAAGAATATGTAATATACAACTGAAGAATATTTCTTATAGATTATAAATTATAAATACTATTAAAATACAATTTTATATAAATTATAATTTTACTACATTTATAAATAAAATATATGATATATAGTAAATTAAGGTAAAGGCTCTGTTATACTTACATATCAGGAGATGTGGAATAGGCAAGTGAGAGTCGGGCGCAAGGTATAAAGCGCTAAGACTTCGCTTGTAATCTTCTTTAAATTCATTTGAAAGTTGTGTTCCTTTCTTAGGACCATCTTCGACATGATGCTTACAGAATGGTGTACAAAAGAATACTGACGGATTGTGAAATCAAAATAAATAATAAAGGAGCGAGGTATGATGAGCCGATGAATAACAGATCGTTAATATATGTAGTCGGGTAATCAAAGTAAAATAAATTATTTAATTAGTTCGTAACGGAATAAATAACGAAAATGAAACATAAAGTATATGATTATGATTAAAATATAATTTTAATAGCAGTAGAGTTAATAAATCGACGTTTTCATTAGTATCAAATAAATATATACGATTTATTCAAATATCCAATAATGCGAATAATCTTATAATGTGTGTGACAGCATTAAAACTTCGACCTAATATGTAAATTATAATACACATATGTAATTTTCATTTTAAAATTAAAATATAACGTCAAGAATATGTAATATACAACTGAAGAATATTTTTTATAGATTATAAATTATAAATACTATTAAAATACAATTTTATATAAATTATAATTTTACTACATTTATAAATAAAATATATGATATATAGTAAATTAAGGTAAAGGCTCTGTTATACTTACATATCAGGAGATGTGGAATAGGCAAGTGAGAGTCGGGCGCAAGGTATAAAGCGCTAAGACTTCGCTTGTAATCTTCTTTAAATTCATTTGAAAGTTGTGTTCCTTTCTTAGGACCATCTTCGACATGATGCTTACAGAATGGTGTACAAAAGAATACTGACGGATTGTGAAATCAAAATAAATAATAAAGGAGCGAGGTATGATGAGCCGATGAATAACAGATCGTTAATATATGTAGTCGAATAGTCAAAGTGAAATAAATTATTTAATTAGATCGTAACGGAATAAATAACGAAAATGGGACATAAAATATATGATTAGAATTAAAATATAATTTTAATAACAGTAGAATTAATAAATTGAAGATTTTATCAGTATCAAATAAATATATACGCTTTATTCAAATATCAAATAATGCGGATAATTTTATAATGTGACAGCATTGAAACTTCAATTTAATATGCAACTTATAATACACATATATAATTTTTAATTTTCAAAATAAAATATAACGTGAAGAATTTGTAATGAACAACTGAAGAATATTTCTTATAGATTATAATTTATAAATACTATTAAAATACAATTTTATATAAATTATAATTTTACTACATTTTTAAATAAAATATATGATATATAGTAAATTAAAGTAAAGGCTCTGTTATACTTACATATCAGGAGATGTGGAATAGGCAAGTGAGAGTCGGGCGCAAGGTATAAAGCGCTAAGACATCGCTTGTAATCTTCTTTAAATTCATTTGAAAGTTGTGTTCCTTTCTTAGGACCATCTTCGACATGATGCTTACAGAATGGTGTACAAAAGAATACTGACGGATTGTGAAATCAAAATAAATAATAAAGGAGCGAGGTATGATGAGCCGATGAATAACAGATCGTTAATATATGTAGTCGGGTAATCAAAGTAAAATAAATTATTTAATTAGTTCGTAACGGAATAAATAACGAAAATGAAACATAAAGTATATGATTATGATTAAAATATAATTTTAATAGCAGTAGAGTTAATAAATCGACGTTTTCATTAGTATCAAATAAATATATACGATTTATTCAAATATCCAATAATGCGAATAATCTTATAATGTGTGTGACAGCATTAAAACTTCGACCTAATATGTAAATTATAATACACATATGTAATTTTCATTTTAAAATTAAAATATAACGTCAAGAATATGTAATATACAACTGAAGAATATTTCTTATAGATTATAAATTATAAATACTATTAAAATACAATTTTATATAAATTATAATTTTACTACATTTATAAATAAAATATATGATATATAGTAAATTAAGGTAAAGGCTCTGTTATACTTACATATCAGGAGATGTGGAATAGGCAAGTGAGAGTCGGGCGCAAGGTATAAAGCGCTAAGACTTCGCTTGTAATCTTCTTTAAATTCATTTGAAAGTTGTGTTCCTTTCTTAGGACCATCTTCGACATGATGCTTACAGAATGGTGTACAAAAGAATACTGACGGATTGTGAAATCAAAATAAATAATAAAGGAGCGAGGTATGATGAGCCGATGAATAACAGATCGTTAATATATGTAGTCGGGTAATCAAAGTAAAATAAATTATTTAATTAGTTCGTAACGGAATAAATAACGAAAATGAAACATAAAGTATATGATTATGATTAAAATATAATTTTAATAGCAGTAGAGTTAATAAATCGACGTTTTCATTAGTATCAAATAAATATATACGATTTATTCAAATATCCAATAATGCGAATAATCTTATAATGTGTGTGACAGCATTAAAACTTCGACCTAATATGTAAATTATAATACACATATGTAATTTTCATTTTAAAATTAAAATATAACGTCAAGAATATGTAATATACAACTGAAGAATATTTTTTATAGATTATAAATTATAAATACTATTAAAATACAATTTTATATAAATTATAATTTTACTACATTTATAAATAAAATATATGATATATAGTAAATTAAGGTAAAGGCTCTGTTATACTTACATATCAGGAGATGTGGAATAGGCAAGTGAGAGTCGGGCGCAAGGTATAAAGCGCTAAGACTTCGCTTGTAATCTTCTTTAAATTCATTTGAAAGTTGTGTTCCTTTCTTAGGACCATCTTCGACATGATGCTTACAGAATGGTGTACAAAAGAATACTGACGGATTGTGAAATCAAAATAAATAATAAAGGAGCGAGGTATGATGAGCCGATGAATAACAGATCGTTAATATATGTAGTCGGGTAATCAAAGTAAAATAAATTATTTAATTAGTTCGTAACGGAATAAATAACGAAAATGAAACATAAAGTATATGATTATGATTAAAATATAATTTTAATAGCAGTAGAGTTAATAAATCGACGTTTTCATTAGTATCAAATAAATATATACGATTTATTCAAATATCCAATAATGCGAATAATCTTATAATGTGTGTGACAGCATTAAAACTTCGACCTAATATGTAAATTATAATACACTTATGTAATTTTCATTTTAAAATTAAAATGTAACGTCAAGAATATGTAATATACAACTGAAGAATATTTCTTATAGATTATAAATTATAAATACTATTAAAATACAATTTTATATAAATTATAATTTTACTACATTTATAAATAAAATATATGATATATAGTAAATTAAAGTAAAGGCTCTGTTATACTTACATATCAGGAGATGTGGAATAGGCAAGTGAGAGTCGGGCGCAAGGTATAAAGCGCTAAGACTTCGCTTGTAATCTTCTTTAAATTCATTTGAAAGTTGTGTTCCTTTCTTAGGACCATCTTCGACATGATGCTTACAGAATGGTGTACAAAAGAATACTGACGGATTGTGAAATCAAAATAAATAATAAAGGAGCGAGGTATGATGAGCCGATGAATAACAGATCGTTAATATAAGTAGTCGGGTAATCAAAGTAAAATAAATTATTTAATTAGATCGTAACGTAATAAATAACGAAAATGAGACATAAAGTATATGATTATAATTAAAATTCAATTTTAATAACAGTAGAATTAATAAATTTACGATTTTATCAGTTTCAAATAAATATATACGATTTATTCAAATATCCAATAATGCGAACAATTTTATAATGTCCGTGACAGTATTAAAACTTCGTCCTAATATGTAAATTTTGATACAGATATGTAGCAAATTTCTATAAGGTATGTGTCATATCCTATAGAAATTTTCTAGTGATATGGAACGAATTAATGACGGGCAGTGTACCCGTTATAAATGCACGCAAAAAAAAAATAAAAGCTTGGTAGAAAGGAAAAAGAGAGGAAGAGGTTAGGGGATACAAGCATTAAATGCTGGAGAAATGCTGCAAGAACAGGTACGACTGCTAAAAATTATAAATAGATTTTTGCTTATGATTAGTCAATTTAACATCTTAACCGCGGGAAAACATTCCGCGGTTGCGCCACGTAGCGGCGCGGCTCTGTACCGCTGCCTCGTAGCATAGGCGCTTGCGAGAAAGCTTCGCTCGCCTAGTTGCCTGTGTTCAGGCGTTTTAGTGGGGCCGCTTAGGCCGCCACACATACCAATACATTTAGAATATGTGCCGAAAGCCATTATACCTGGCATGATTGAATTTTCACGAATACATGAGACTAATCCAATCATATTTGGAAAATCATGTTTAAATTGAATGGTACTTGTTTGATGTCCAGGACGATTCGTATCGAAAGTTCTCACAGCATTTTTGAAGCCACACCATTTCTCTTCCTGAATTTACAAATTGAACACTAAGAGAGGCTTCTATTTCATCTATTCTGAAAAAAGATACTCTTACATTCAAATCTCAAATAAATGTAAATAGAAAATAAATGTAATTAGAAAAGTTATTTAATTTTTAGCTTAATATCTCCCCTCCTCTCTTCACATTATATATATATATATATATATATATATATATATATATATATATACATACATAAATAACCTTATATCGAGTTAATATACAAATATGAAAAAATTAGATAACGCTGTTAATGACTAAATCTATATAGAAATTGAAGAATGTTGTCAAAAATATAGAAAAATTCTAATAGAACAGTTCTACATTAAAAAAATAAAAATTCATTAAAAACACGTTAATAACACAACGCTCAAACTTCTCAAGAGTGACATTAAAATTATGAAAAAAATAATAAACACTGCTAATGAATAAATCTATATAGAAAATAAATATAATATATATGATAGAGTTCTTTATTTTAATTTACTATAAATTAAAATAAAGAACTTAGAATTAAAATATATAATATATCATATATTTTAATTATAAATGTATTATAATTATAATTTATATAAAATTGTCTAATTTTCTTTCAGCATTAATGTACTCTTGTGAGCTTAATTCGTCCAAATCGAGATTCTCTATCCTGCTTAAAGCAGCATATAAATATATATATATATATATTTGTATATACACACACATATACCCCCCCCCCTCACACACACACAAAGTTAACGAGATTAGATTTAGTATAACTTTCCATTTATTTTTAATTTACGATACATTAATGGCATTTTGTATAATATTCTGCCTGTACATTTAACAGATACAGGGTCAAATCCGAAACAGCATGCTGTATTATGCTGATGAACAAAATTTTACGGTTTTCAATTTCATTAACTTTTGCATTTATATGATTCCCCTTCTGTTCCCTGAAAGGGAAAATTCTTGTTCAATATCGTTATTCATTACTTTTTATTTCACATATTGCACACATATTGTTAAAATTTAGTCTAATTGTTTACTCTAAAATGTACTTTCTAAAGTTAGATGGGTGAAATTAAAATTCCTTTTCATCCGTTATATTTTATGCAGCTTCTTTTGATCTTGCATATCAATTAACTTCTCAAAATAATTACATTAATTTTCTGTGAGATAGCAGAGTCATATCTCTGCGTTCGCAAAAAAATTTGTTTCTGAAACTTTGCGTCGATTTCCTCAAATATTCTCAAAACTTTAACGAGCATATAATCAGTAACGATACCAATCGCTTAATCTTCCATAACGATTACATTTTTATCATTGAAATGCGACTGCTGGTCTTCTTGGGGACGAGTTTCCTCGACATTAGGACTGTCATCGCTGTCCGAGGACGAGCTGTCCTGCGGAATGTCGATGCCGTGAGTCAACAGGCTGGTTATCCTCTCAACGTCGACGGTATCGTCTTGCTCATGGATCTTCTTCAGGGCATTGGACACTATACAAAGGTCGCCTCGCAATTCGCTGACTACAGCCGTAATCTTCTGGGCATCTGTTAACACTTCCACTGACTGGGTGTACGGATTGTAGCGTATCCCGAATGGTCGTTGAATCTGATTGGCAAATGCTCTGGAAATAATATAAATAGAAATATAATCACATTTGTTCTTATTTGATTTCGAAGAAAAAGGGGACACATAAACAAAAAGATCAGCGAGATATGTATAACGTCGCAAGGGAAAACACTTGCCGCATTTTCTCTTTTGCTTCCTCTATGCTGTCCGTATAATAATACGCATTCTGGAACGCGGTGATGATGCATTCCTGTTTGCACGTGACGTCCGGTTCGAATCTTATGGTCTTTTCGGGCGCGGATACCGCGTGTCTCAATTCCGCCACCGACGAAAGCAGACCGGCTCCATAAACGCGAAACATACCATCCTGTTTACACAATCCAAACTCCACGGTGAAGAAGTATAGCTGGAAAAGATACAGGTCATGCAAACGATAAAAAATAAAATATCTTTATATTCAAAGACTCTTACAGTTGCCAATTTATCTATGTCTTCATCCGATGCACCGAGAGAAGACAGACCAAGTTCTTGAGAAAATTGCGCGAAACTTGGATTGGCAAGTAGGGGCATGTGGCCCAGCAGTTCATGACAACAATCTCTGTAAATTAAAGAGTATTGTTAATTACTTTATATCGATGGTATAATGCAAAAAAATCATAATTAGGAAAGTATATTTCATTATAAATACTTATTTTGCATATTATTTATATATTACTTGCACTTTTATAAAAGACATGTCATGTACTCACGGTTCCGGCGTGTAAAATGGATCGGAAGAGTGTCGAATATATTGGGTACAGTGGAAGACTCGAAAAGCAAGTCCAGAAAGGAAATCTCGCGGAGTGAGATAACCCGCGACCGGACGAAGTTGAAATCCTGTCGTTCCTACAAATATCGATTTTCGTTTAAACACGTCGTCCTTATTGTCGTAAAACATGATAATATAATTATACAGCAATCTCTCATACTCACGCTTTAGAAAAACGTTCACATCCTGTAATTGCGGTATATTGTTTTCTCTAAGAGAGACAAGATTACAAAATATTTTATATGAAGCTATTCTTATAAATCACGCGACACATCTATATTTACATATTTTTTTAAATAAAATTATACTTGAATATGAAGCATCATTTTATAAAATATAAAAGATTGTAATGTGTATATGCACACTTTTTGTAAATGGATAATTATTTATTTTTAACAAAATTATGTTTGAATAGATTTTATGTTAATTATCTCTTTGTTATATACCTGTATCCGCAATACTTCACTAACTTCGGCCAATTTTCCAGATATTCTTTGCACGCATATTTTTGATAGAGTTGGTGCAGTTCACGGAAAACAGTTCCCCTAAGCAAAAGTATTTAAGTAATTAAGTCGATACATATAATTATATATTTTATAGTTTTTTTATAATATATTATATGTATACACATATAGGAGTATGTGTGTGCGTGCGTCCGTGCGTTCGTGTGTGTGTGTATTTGTGTGTGCATCTGTAGTTTCTTATATTACATTATTATATATTATGTGATTATATATTACACATATGTGTTATTATATATTATGTGATGTTTTATGTTATATATTAAATATGTATTTTTAATATCTGCGACATATTTTGGATGATGTTTCTTAAGCGTTATTAGACAAATTAATTATTGTTATCAAATCACTCAAATGTTTGACTTCTGCCGAAAAGCTCTCGTTCTGATTAAGTTTGTTGAAGTTGTAATGTTTGTTTCGTAAATCGTTGCATTCAAGTCAGAGAGATTGCATTAGCCGAGTTGCTACTCGATACCGTGTCGAGGATAAATCAAATTGACGCAATTAAGGGTGCATTCAGCGTGCCAATCTTACTTCGATTCGCGCTACAATGAGACGTAGGAAGAGCAAGAGAGAGCGAGAGCGAGAGCGAGAGAGAGAGAGAGAGAGAGAGAGAGAGAGAGAGAGAGAGAGAGAGAGAGAGAGAGAGAGAGAGAGAGAGAGAGAGAGAGAGAGAGAGAGAGCCAGAAAGCAAAATATAATAATATTTATTTAACTTAGCTTTTTGCCAAGAAGTGGACTTGGTTTACAAAATTCCTTAACCACACATACCTTTCATACTCACATTTATTCCTCTTATACCTCTAAGACTAGTTTATTTTATCACAGTCTTTCTAGAAAGCAAAATATAGAATCGATTCTTTTCAGCAAAAGAATCGTCAATTGTCGTCAATAATTTTTAACTTTTACTTTAAGCCGTTAAAATGAAAGGCTTCTTATATTATAATTTCAGTTTCAAAAATAATAACACCACAAAACGTCTTTATATTAGAAATTCATTTAATACGTAAGCATCTTACGTTGCCGGACACCCTGTATACAAAAAGACAGAAATCGTGTTATCGACACTTCGTGCACATAGCACGGAACGCAACCGAAAATGTGCACATTGTGAGTTACCATTGAGAACATTCGTGGACATTGGCTACGTAGTTCAATGTGCACGTTTCTTATGTCCACAGAGGGCGTATCGCTTTCAGGGATCACCTAAAACCGGGCCGTGACGTCTCTCAGGCTATCAGAAATATAATTTCCGTGTACGGATTGATACGGATTTAATTATATATTTCAACTGTGCACGTACTCTTTCTATTTTAGCATATATATTACAGACATCAATATTATTATTGGAATTTTTTAAGAAGACTTTTGCTACTATAGATGTCAATAGCATTAAATTTTTCTACAACCGTGTTTGGATGCGCGTGTTTATATGCAGCAACATCAGCTGATCAGCTGATCGTTTATTTTGGATCAGAGACAGAATATATGTAAATTTAGTGAAGTAATAAAACGCCATTAGCGAACTATCATATTTCATTATTAGCTAATTTCATCTATCGTGAGAAACTTCTGTAATAAGAATTAATAAGGAGGTTATTATGTGAAACTTAGATATATGTATAAAGAGTGAACTTTGAGATTAAGAGAAGATTATTTCTTATCATAAAGATATAAATTACGTAGAACTATAAACGAACAATATTGGCAAAAAGCCTTGTCAGCCATGTCAGCCTTATCAGAGAATATTACAATCAAGCAACCCATAAGACGTTTGGAAATACAAATTAGTAACTTTAATGTTGCTATTCCACACCATGTAGATTTATTAAAGCGACACAAGAACAATATTAAAAAAGTAAGTATATAAATATATAAATTTTATATCTTTTTTTATATTTAAAAAATTTCTCATGCATATGTATAAGCAAATTTTATCTCTGCAGTATCAAAATCAACATGATTGGGAACGAGTACGGAAAGAACATATAAATGTCTCTCGTATTATTAAACAATTGAAGGAATTATTATATCAAATGGAAACTCTCAGAGCACAAGTTCTCGATGATGACATTGATAAATTTGATAAATTGACGACACATGCACGGACTAGTATCATGCGCGCAATTGAGGAATATTTAGGTAAGAAACTTAATACAATATATAATATTCTCTCTTAATTGTGATTAACATAAAATTCTAAGAATTAATATAGGTATAAATATTAATTGCAGAAATGGAATTAGATCCATCAAAATTGTCATCCACATCATCAAAGAATGAAATTCAAGAAACAGAATATCCATTCGATGATAATGATATTCAATTGCAAATAGAACGAGAAGATTTACAACATCAGCAAACATGTCTACATGTCTGGAATTGTCTACAAGAGGAAATACAACAATTACATGAGCTCTTTGCTGAATTTAATAAAGTTGTACATGTAAGAATATAATTTCAATTTGGAGATTTACACAATATAATTTAAAATCATAATTTATATATATAAGAAAACAGCTCTTAAATTTTTCCTTACTTTAGCTTTTGAAAACAGAAAAAACATCCTATATGCTTTATTACTATTAAATATATATATGAATTTTTTTTTACAAACAGCATCAGAAAGAAATGGTGGACAATATGGAAGAAAATATTGAAGAAACTCAAATAAATGTGAATGAAGGTACAAGATATCTAGAAGTAGCCTCTAAATATAAAGTCGCTGCGTACCCAATAGCAGGCGCTATGTTAGGCACATGTATCGGAGGACCAATAGGTTTATTAGCTGGAATGAAAATTGGTGGTCTTGCTGCTCTAAGCTGTGGCATTTTAGGTAAGTGTTCTGTAAATTTATATAAAATTAATGGGATATTAAATTTTAATTTTTTGAAATTACATAAGACAAATAATGGATGAAGATGGATAAAGGGAACATATTTTTCTTTAGGTTTTACAGGTGGATCATTATTAAAAAAGAAACAGATAGAATCACAAAAACGAGAAATATGTGAAAATACATCAGCAATTAATCTCAAAAATGTTAAGAAATCTGTCTCTTGCCCTGACAATTTAAAAGAAGATAAAAAACATTCATGACAGAACATGACTTTGTCGACATGTGATATGATCAATTTTAAACATAAAAAAAAATGCACTGTTATATAATTTTAAATTGCTAAAAGATATTTGCACATTTTCTATTTCTAGTAAATATGTCCTTTATTTGTACATAAATACTGTGTAACTTTACAAAGCTACATGGTTTAAGAATCTTTTTGAGAGAAATCTTAACACTTTTACTATTTATAATTTTATATACTTAAAAAATATTGACTAGTCTATCTATTAAATCTTGTTGAATCTACAATTGGCTAACTAATCTATGAATCAATCTTTATTAGAATATGTATGGTCTATTTAGTAATATATTTTCGTAGAAATTGAGTAAATATACGCACACATGGCCAAAATCAGGTTAAGGATAAGCACATATCTCTTTTATAAAGCAATGACTTTTTTTGTATGCCTTTCGCGTGCCTTATAAATTACTTCAGACTATAAAAGATATACTCTGCAAAATACTTTTCAAAGCTGCTTGTAATTGCTTACCTAGAAATTAATATAACTATGGCTGCATTCTTAAATGAAACTTAACACATTATATATATGTATTATGCACATTTGTGTGTGAAGTGATTATGTTAACAAAATTTAACTTTTGTGGAATTGTATATTTTACATTTTAAATACATAGAACTGGATTGTTTTAAAGGATATCATTTTTTTTCACACTTATTATAAATCAAGATATAAAATACAAAATATAAAAACATCTTACATTGACCAAATTACAAAAACTATTTATAAATATTTTAATATATAAGATATATGATATGCATTTGTAATAATTGATCAAAACTACCAGAAGTGATAGACATATGTATATAATAGATAATGTGGGATAATAATATTTTTAAAAGATTTGAATTCTCTACAAAAGGCACCCAATACAGTATATTTAGTAAGTAATAAAATACATCGGTGTTAGACAATAGTACAATACTGAAATAATTGTGTTATTAAATGTAATATATACATTTTATTCTCATAATGGAAATATTTAATTCTAAGGACTAAAGAGCGTTCTACTTAAAAAAATATTAATAAATATCTAAGAGAACGTGTGTAATATTAAGTGACTATCGGCATATTTTCTTATAAGGTACTATTTTGTTATTGTTATTTCAACATCCCTCCATTCAAAAGCAACACCAAACACACATTCACAGACTTGTGGAAAATAGAAATTGTTTACTTTCTTTTGTTTAGTTTTACTTTCGAAGATCGGGATGCTCAGCCAGGTGCACCGATGTATGGCATATTCATGTCATAATTTAAATTCGTGTAAACGCAATTGATTTACTTCTGAAAAATTATTGTAAAACTACGATCAAATAAAATTTATAATAAAATAGGGTGCATCGGACTGTGCCAAAATTCTTTGTAACACTCTATGATCTACATTTACACTTCTAAATACTTGAGACTTCTGTCCTCACACAAAAGATAATGATATGAAATAAACAGTTTGGTCAGTATCTATAAGGTATACTTACAATACCTTGACAGACCTTGGCAATATGGATGGCTAATTAATCGACTTACTTGGAAGCAGTGTAACAATGCAGAATTCACATATCGGGGTGAACAGCTATTATTTCAATGTCGCATTTACTCAAATTAAAAGAATTAGATGATTACTATAAAGATTCACAAAATTGATTTTATTTTCTTTCCTTCATGGAATATAATTTCCTTTAAAATTGCTTAAAATTGCAAGTTATATAGTTGTTTTTAACAATAACATGTATTATACTTACAAGGCAGATATCTCTCTGGTTAGCCATTATTGCAGATAAGAAATCACGAGTAATTCTGCATAGTTGAACTAATCGATTTATTAATAGACATTGGAATATGGAGTGTGGATTGTCTTAAGGCAAGCTTACCATTTTAATTGACCTTAAGCTGTTCCAAAACATTTATCCACACCTATATATTAAAATAACTTTATTCTTAAAACATAATAGAGAGTACTCTGTAACAGAAATTTGGCTTTTGAGTACAGGCCAGAGTTAGATTTACATTTATGACGGATAATAAAAAATTTTACAAATGACTGACATAAAAAGAATATATAATGTATATATATATATAATCTGGAAATAATATATAGACTATTGATTATATTATTTGTGGCTACACATTGTATAAACCTTTGATATTACATTATATTACAAATTAGTATGTATATGTGCGCATTGATTTGACACACATTCCTGAACATATAATCCACAATCAAAACTTGTTAGATTCATTATCAAGATAGCATGATAATTAAGGAAAATATATATTTTCTCTAATTTCTGTACGATTCGCGCATCCCTAAGATCATATATTTTCCTTAATACAGTAAGCGCGAACACAATGTGGAGTTAAAATATTATATTTATCAACTATAATATATATAAATAAAAGTGTATAAAATTGTCATAAGTTATTGGGGATGATTCACAAAATTTTCCACCACTGTAATCAGGAATGCCAATATAAATGAGAATAGCGACCCGTGCATATCATTTATGGTATTATAGCATACCTCGATATAATCATACATTTGATAGAACGTATCTATCTAGCATCGTGTCTTGAGCACGTTGATAAAATTAATGAGACGGAATAAGAAAATACATGTTGCTATTACTTCAGAAACCAGTTATCAGTGAGCTTCATAAGTAATAGCTCAATAGCTATATGATCATATAGATCTGTGAATTTCGAAGCGTATCAAAAGATAAATTTACAGAGACAGATTCACTTGAAAGTTAAATGTTAAAATTCAGTACCTATCATTTCTGTAGCTATAAGATAAGAGAATCTACGTTTATATGTAATGCGATTACAAGTTCCGTAGCTGGGCACACGTGTTAAGCGTAATGCGGCGACCTATCGGATTGCATGCGGCTTTATATTTTTTTTCCTCACGTCGCATTAAACTATAATATGCTCACAAGAATGCGATGTATTCGATAGTACGCGTGCGACGATATTACCTCATTGTACTTAATTAAATATGTGTTACGTCTCTGTAATCATAACACAAACTTGCAAGTGAATCAATTATAGTCGCCTTTTCGCGATATTCTCTGTATATTGAGAAAGATTCATAGATTAATAGACATGTCTTGGTCATAAGATGTGAGATTCGTGTCTGTCGAAGAAGCGGGGGTAACCGTTGCCGCTGTTCCGCTAGTTGGTGATTGTAGAGGGGTCGAGGTCGTAGGTAAAGACGTAGGACTTTCCAAGGTTGAATTCCAGGGACTTCTTTCGGTGCTATCACCCCCATCATCCGACACGATGGAGATATCAGCGATAATACCACTTTCTATAGGATAAATATTAGCATTACAGATCGGTATCAAATAAAATCATTGCAGTCAAAACGTAATACTCACCAACGCTGCACTGGCTGTTTAATGTAGTACTACGATGATGCGGTCGTGGACTTGTATCTAATCCAAGATTAAGCGTAGTAGGAGGACCGCTGCTTCCACCACTGCTCGAGGATGAACTAACGGAAATTACGCTGTGTGGTCTTCTGCTGCAGCGACTGGAGTCCTCCGCCATTGACACCGCTATAGAGTTTCTAAATCTGGGTGCTGTGCGAGAAAAATTCAAATTTTTACCTTATATATTCGAGATCATCGACGTAAACGAATATATTCGATAGCCCGCAAATTTGCTGTACTTACTCTTAGAGAGTTGAGCTACACTGATAGAACGATCGTTAATCTGATCTGCGCTAGGCCTTATATCTAAACACGGCTTATTGCCAATGCCCATGCTCGACATCTCCGCCAGGCGCACTTCTAAAAAAAGTGAAACACCATCGATTGCAATTCGCTGTCCCAATTCTTTTTTTTTCCAAGATTAATGAAACAAAGATAGCGAATTACCTCTGTTTCTAAGCGCCTGTTTCCACAAAAGGTTGCTAAGCTCCTCGGTCCAGGCTTTCTTGATGTCTTCACTTGCGCACTGCAGCGTATATGTATCGCCCGGTTTCCTTTTGCGGAACCAGATTTCGAATTTTGTGGGCGAATCCGCGATAACGGCGGTCAAGCCAATGTCCGTCGTTTTAATGCTATGTTTATATATGTAAATATCAAGGTTCTGAAAGAAAGTATGTATACATAAATATTTAATAAAATAAGAAAAAAACAGTATGCCTACAATTGAATATGAAACGACATTCACAAAATTTTACCTTTCTATCAGGAAATCTTCTTGCCTTACTGAAGAGTATAAGATCTTCGAACAAAAAGACTTGTCGCAGACACTTCTTGCCTTTTCCTTGCCAGACTAAAAACTCGTTTTGCCGCAATAATCTGCCTTGTTCTTTTACATTTACCTATAAAATTATATACATTATATACATTATAAATTATATATATATATATATATATATATATATATATATATATATATATATAAACTATATATATTATAAATATTATAATATTTATGAAAATCATTATTAGAACTATATGAGAACGAGAGATTTATTTAATTATTAAAGTAGATGATTATTGATTTAATTTTATTAATTTCCTTATGTTCTAATCACATAAAAAAATGTAACGTACGTCACAATCGCGAAGCGAATCCATTGCCAAAAGATCATTTCCATGTCGAAGTTGAAATCGCACCATTTGCTCGGCAGCCCTTAAATCCGCTTCACCTTCGACTATCGGTTTCATACTATCCTCCTTCTCCTCCTTCTCTTCTTTGCCAGACAATTGTTCCGATAGATCTGTGCCGGCTTTAACTAGCTGCTGAAGTAGCAAAGCATATTTTCCCATCCGTTGGACTGGTTTCAATAAATAGCTAGCCAGGTCCATTTTATCCCCCAACTCTAGTTGCTTCTGTTTGAAGAAACTTGTGCCGTATTCCGCCATCAGTGAATCCGAATTTGGTTTGTTTTTATTGTACAAGGCGTAAAGGTAAAATTTTTTCTCCTGTATTAAGAGAAATTTATATATATATTAATTAACATTTATTAAAATATTTATAAGATATTTCAGATAAAGTATCTTTTTGATGTCCTACAATTATCAAGAATTGATATAGTTATACTTACGTGTCTGAGAAAACATTGTCCCACAAGCATAGGCGATTGCTCGCATTGCTCCAATTCACGTAGAAAGTGTTGACTGTGAAATTCGTATATCTTCTCGACATTCCCGAAGATTACGTTTCTTTGTCCTCTAAGAGCCTGCGGGATGTCCTCTCGCACGAGTTCCGGGATATAGTTCTTCGCAAGAAAATTTAAACGTGTTACTCGGTATATGCGATAATAAATAACAAAATTACGCATGAGTAAACTTTAATGACGTATCACATGACAATTACCTCTATTATGTACTCGAGTGATTTCACGTAGTCTCGTTCAGTCTGTATCATCTCCCTCATTATGAGCAGTATTGTTCTGCAAGGTGAAATTCTTCATTAATGGCACGACCGTGTAATAACAACGATGGCATAAAGGAAATTATACGGAAGAACAATGAATCGTTATTTCAATGATACAGCAGTAAAATGTCACGCGTAGGACATTATAATGCTTGTTATAATTTTATCATTCTATTTTACGATTAATGAGATATTTTTATTATACTCTCAATTAGTTTTTATTAGTATTGATTCTTTATGCGTATCGACAATTCTAACTAAAAACTGAGTCCTATGATATGCGAACAACATAAATATAAATATATTTTCTATTAAAAATGTATAGTGATATGTGAATAATCGTACTTTTTTGCCTTCATTCCTGGCGCGATGCTGGCTGATCTGTGAAGATGCGAATTTACCGGTGGCTTAACCAGCCTTCTCGGAGCCGGACTTCGCGGAGGTGTTCGTGGTGGCGAGCAGTCCAAAAGTTGCTCAGCACTTTCCCGTAGTTCGGCGATGTTGTCCAACACCGGTCGACCACTGCTACCAGCTGATCCGACGCTTTCCATCGGACAAGCGTAAGAAGCACTGCTGTCACTATCATCCCAGGATGTCCCTGTGGAACATGTGTAATTCCAATTTATACATATATTTTTTGCAACGATCGTAAGGAAGAAGGAATCTTACTTTTTGCTAAAGTGTCATCCCAGGAGGTCGACTCGGAAGCAGCGAAGGACCTTCTTCTCGCTGGACTTCCCGGGGCGGACGTAGTCCTAGCGATCTCAAGGGCTTCCGCGCATTTATTTCGCGCGATACGACATTGCTCCAAAAGAACTTCGTTACCGAGCTTCTCCGCCAGAGCCATCATCTCGGTGAAGTGTTCGGGTGGCAGAGGCGGCCTCGCCATCAGGAATTGCTGGGATCTCCTCTCGCTTGCTAGACGAGCCTCCTGCGCCCATTCGTAGGCGCGATCCTGAAGGAGACAGCATCTCGACGTGTCCTCCAAGTACTCCCGTCTATCTTCCAAGCGGGAGCCGAATCCTCGTAGATGCTGCTTCAAAGATCTCGCGAGCTCGCGAAGTCCGCTCGCGCTCGCCGCCTCAGCAAGGTCGCTTCCTTTGTCCAGGTGTCTCTGTAACACGAAGAGAGAGATACAAATCAGTGATAAATAAGTATACCTGTAGTTTTCGATCGTAATCTGAGCACGAACATTGGTCCGGTAAGTTCGTAATTAATTTCTTGCATCGCTTATTTACTCTCAAAGCTCCGTCTGAAGCTCTATCTAGAATTTCATTTAGAATTTTGCGAGCAATAGGCTATAACGGAAGTCAGCCGAATATTTCACCCACCAACTCATAAAGGACGCGATAAAGGACAAGGGTCTTCTTCCATCTCTCGAAATGAGACGATATCTCGATATCCCTCCTGGTACCGCAGAGCTGCAGAGCTCCCGCGGCGTCTAACAGACCCGTTCCTAATGGAGGGGCCCCATAAATCGACATATGGGGGTAAATAATGTCACGATAAGCCAGGGGGATCGTGCGGCCGCCACTATCCTATAGAGGTCTACAACACGCTTGTAGAGGGATGGGTAACACGCGCATTTACACGGAAAACCCCGCGTGCACGCACGGAATCGCATCCCGACGCGATGATACACGTACTCTCGCATTCGCGCGAGCGTGAAATCCACTTAGACACGGCTCGACTACATCCTGGAACACGGATTGCTCGATCGAGTGTCCGTGACGAAAGACGCTCCTTGTATCTCATCCCACGATCGCTCGAGATACATATAATGACACGAGATCGAAGAGAGAGAATCATCGTCGCGGATAGAAATCACGTCGATATCATAATACGATGTAACGCGACTGAGAAAGATTTCACCGGTTTATTTATTAGATATAAATAAATGACGCTTTAATATGCGATCGACGACGCGCGAAATGAAATCGGATGGATGCTTAAAGAAAAGGCGCAAGAGGCTTCTATACAAGGAAGAAAGTATTTCGCACGTAACACATCGGTCGATACAGGAGATACACGTCATATTATATCCCTGATAAAATATCATGTCTCCCGCAGTGTTGAGACACTTTAATATCGTAAGTAGAAAGTATAACACGTAACTGCTTTAGACATGTTATGCCGATGTGAATCGAAGGGAAATACGAAGAGTTCGAGTATGAATGATCCGGGGAAGAGTGACGTAAGCTATTAAAAGTATTATTACTTTTATTGCACTCTATGTGATGGTCTAAGCTGTAATGTGTAAAAATTGCAAATGCGATTTAAACGGACCACAGTTATCATATAAGTATTTAAATATTTCATTTAAAATTCGCATTCAAATAAGGTGCGGTAAAATTCATACAAATAATAAAGACATTTCTTTTATTATTTTTCAAAACGTTGATATATTTTTGAAAGTTGATCTGTTAAGAATAAATTCACAGCAATAAATATATATAAAAAAAAGTCTTTGACATATTATTATCAATTGCACATTAATTTCTCAAGTATGGCTAGAATTAATTAACTTATTAATTTAGCGATAAATTGCGATATATATCCCATAAATATTTATAATCAATCAAATTGCTTTCTTAAGAATATAATTACATGAAATGGCTATGTCTGTTTTTTTACGACTTGCTCTATCGATCGCGAACACAGTTTGGAGGGCTCCTCACCCATCACGATGGCATTCGTTCATTTATGTGCACGTGGCTGATCCCCCCCAAAATTCTCAAATTATCGGAGTTACTTTTCTCCTGTTGAAGCATGACACTCGTGAGAAAATTATATAACACGTGCAATATTATATTTTTTCACGCCAGTAGCACCCTTAAGTATTGAATAGCGTGCCTTGCTGGCATTACTTATACGCATCGATACAATATGGTATAACAAATATTTTCTAATTAATTTATCATATTATTTTATAGATATGTGAGGAATACATTTTATTGATCAATTTATTAATAACAGCACGTTTATTAGCAAAACACATCTATTTAATTTTTTACTGTAATATAAATAATTTGTTTCTTTTAATATTACTTGCATCATGTAATAATCAAGATAGCATTTTCAGGAAGAAAATCGCTACTTTAGAAAAAAAAGTTTGAGATATATAAATTTAATTCCGTTCCAGTAATCGCCGTTATGCAATGTAATTACGGACACTGGTCCAAACTGGATTCTGCAAAATGTCGATTAAAATTGTAAATCAACATTCTTCGCACGTGTCGACAATATTTTTCAATCTCCGTGTATGGTTCGCTCACTTTTCAATCAGAATATCGAATCCTTCTATCGAAACGAATTGATTTGCGTCCGGTCCATACTTCTGATTATAAGTGGTTTACAGAGTGCGTAAATTATTACCTCGAGGGTTGTGATGCTATCTTTCTCTCTCTCTTTCTTCTTGAATCGTTTAATCAGAGGGACCATTTCAACACAGGGTATAATCCTCTTCTCATAAGCGTGCGACTCTCTTACGCACTGTGGGTTGTTGCGCGTGCATAGGGGCGATTATTAAATTTCACGTATCCAGCGGCGAATATCTCGCAGCAAAATCCTTCAAAGATTCATATAGTGTCGCAGTGTGTATTCTGTATTTCCGCTTCCCAGCTTAATTGTTTATCTACACGAGAGAAAACCAACCCGCATTGTTATATGAAAGTCTGCCAATGACTTGTTAATTTATTATCGCGCCCTCATTGTAATACGCATATCTAGATGCAGTGCAAATCCAAGATCGTCGGAATATTTCAAAGAATATAATCTCAACTGCCGAAATCGATATATTAAAATCAATCGCGTTATTATTAAAGTCAGTCACGCGGTTTCGTGTTTACCACGAATCATTATTCCTCGCGCTCGCGCGTCTCAATCACGTGCTCGAAGCGTGATCGTGCTATTGTCATTACCTACGTGGCCCTTTTTTTTTTGTGAACGTCAATCGCGTTCTTACGATTGTGGTGTATTTTGTGAATCTCGCCGTATTCTTTACGCACGGTATTAGCGATCGCGAAGTGTGTTTCTACTGATATCTCGGATACTGTCCGTACCGAGTGATAAGAACCGATACTCAGGATCTCCGTCCGTGCAAACCGCAACTGCATCATCATTCGAAGTAAGTCGCACGTAACGTGCCTCAAATATTTTATTATAAAACTTCATTAAATAAATCAAGTAAGGTAAATAAAATTCATTAAAGTTCATTAAATAAATATACGCTTGTAAACTAGAAACTGTGTTGATTTTCGATTCGAGAGCTTTCCGAAAGTATGCTTATTTTACTGTACTTATGTATTTAAAAGACCATCAGGAAAATACCATAAAAGATAAGACACACGATGTACACAATATAAAAAAACAAGATTGGCATGATTGTTTAAATTGTATAACAACTTTCTCAAGTAATTGTATATTAAATATAAATGAGTTGTATGTATAATCAAGCACGAAGGATTATGATAATTGTATTTAAATGGTCTAAATTAGTGCATTACTGCCTATAAAAAAAATACAAATCTATGCAAAATACATCGATTATAAATGTTGAACTTAATGCACATCGAGATCATTGTTCATTGACAGTTAAAATGTGTTATACTGAAATTATTTTACACGACAATTATTATTATATAACGCGAAATTGAATACGAAAATTCCTTAGTATAACACGCTTGTGGTTTGTTATTACGATGGAATGTAAAAAGGCGCCTCTCGGAGCATAATTGTTGGAGCGTGAAACCAGATTAGAGCTAAAACGTGAGCAACCTCGCGGATACGTAGATTGCCTGCGAACCGGCGTGTGTGTGTGTGTGTGTGTGTGTGTGTGTGTGTGTGTGTGTGTGTGTGTGTGTGTGCGCGCGCGCGCGCGCGTGTGCATCCATTAATTCTTACTATCGTTAATTATCATAATAAATTATCAATTAATATAAAAAACTTTGCGAGCGCAAAGACCTCTGCAGCACTGTGATGAACACTCGGTGCCGATTATACTTTCTAATTATGGCAACACATGAACGGCATATCGTATCTATCAAGGATGGAAAGTCCTATTGTAGGCAGAGGTTACTCCCGGTGTCAGAAGGAATCGGCTGCGACATATCTCTTCGAATACAAGCGTCATGAAAGTACCTAATTAACATATCCTCGACTAAGATATGTGCAATCTTTCATAAGCACGGGCGCGCATAACGATTCGCGATCGACGGCTGGAAATAATTACACACGTGTATTAATCTTTGGTATCGTTTGTGAATTTCATTATAACACGGACATAAGCAAACGCGCGGATTTGCGAAAGACAAGCCGGAAAAAAACTGAAGAGTACGCAGCGATAAAAGTGTAAGTCACGAGATATTATACTTATAACATCCTGCGGTGTAATTAATTACAGACGAGCTCTATGGATCGGTAGAGTTGGACTATGATTCACACGTGATTGTTTGATCACGGTGGTCTCATAAGATCTGATATAATTGGCCACATGTGTCATACTTTATATGCAGCAATGGTATGCTAACAAGTTGAATTCCATTTTGTGATTCAAGCGCATCACGAGTTATTTGTTTCTACTGCAAGCTGTTCGTTTGTAAGCACGGTTACAAGCACTTGATCAAAAGTATGATCATTTATATACATGTATAAGATCAAGATCATAATATAACTTTAAATATATTTAAGTAAACTTTAAATTGTTTATAATTAAATTATTTACTCGATTTAAAATTCACAAAATTTTTCAAGTGCTTGAAACACTTGGTTGAATAGTGTAATATAGATTACAAAATATATAAATAACTGCACAAGT
This sequence comes from Lasius platythorax, assembly GCA_963971435.1. Taxonomy (NCBI): domain Eukaryota; kingdom Metazoa; phylum Arthropoda; class Insecta; order Hymenoptera; family Formicidae; genus Lasius; species Lasius platythorax. The sequence continues at coordinate 15,086,947 of OZ020538.1, read as the reverse complement.
TAAAGCAATTCCTTTTGATAGCATCATGCGATGCCAACACATCATGAGTGAGTTGGCTGCGTCGATTTAAATTGACCTATCCTTTCCTGATCTTACTCGATGTTACAGTTCCCAAATCTTATTCTTCTTATACAGTAAGAAATAAAAATGACATAAGACATAAATGCAATATTGTCCGATTGTTGTCGCATACTGCGATCAAAGCGACTTAAAGCGATTCTCAATCTTCCTCTCTATCAGTCCTTACGTGCTCCATTAAGCAACGTTAATTAACCGTTAAAGTAATCATTCACTATTGCTAGTCATGGGCGGGCTCTTACGTCGAGCATACTTCTTGGCTGCGACTCACACTGATTCTTTCAACCGGTACTTGCAATATTTTTCTAACTGTTTAACGAATGATAAGATGACACCATTCGAAGACGCGGATGTGAGCTGACGAGTAGTTAACTGTCAAACGGTTTTCCTAGTTCGACCGGCTCTCTTCTTGCAAACAATTGCGGGAACTTTCCTATTGATATGCCGAACATCGGTTTCTCATCAGCAACAGGTTGTTGACCAATGTGGAATGTCACGTAAGAAAGTTGCAGCAAGATGCGGATGAATCGGATGTGTTTAAGAATGCATTGTAGTAAGCGTTATCAACAATGACTTTCTTTGCACATCCGCAAGATACAAATGTATGACATGTAAAAATAGATTGGTCAATAGATCCTGCTGTACCAGTTGCAAACATTCAGAAAGCAGTCTTTATAATGATAATCGTTGAGAAAAAAGGATGAATAGTTCAGTGGCAAAGTAGAAAACGAGATTTATTATAAAACAGATAATTTCGTTGTATAGAGTTTGTTTTGCTGATAAATGCCATGCTGTACGTGTACTGCAAATAAAATGATAAAATCAAATCGTCATTATTGAAAAATTACTTTCCCGTAAATGTGCTAGAAAGTTTATTTGACCGAAGAAATAAAGTACTCTTTGAAGTATATAATTGCAATTTTATAAATTGCAGGTATAATATATTTACGCTAGCGGCATTAACTATTTATGGCTGGAACTTTCATTGCGATAAATCACGCGAGAATCTTGCCGTACGCTTAGAACTCGAATAGCAAACGTTATTCGAGTCTCGAAAGTTATGTTAACGCGACTTCCTTTCTCATTCCGGATACAAATTTCGGATGACGACGATGCAACTTCTCGTTTTCAATCCAGATAGTCGAGAGAATTTCATTCTTTGTATTCAAGACGACGAATCCAACGCCAGTTCCAGCGGCAACAAATTACCTGTCACGATACTTTCTCCTACTGCAATCCTATTGCATACTAAGAAAAGGTAGAGTTACGCGGGACACGGTCAGATAAGATGCATCATCTTATTCGCGAGTACCCACGAACGTTTCGCTTTGTCACATTGGACTGGATTTATGATCGGAGCAGATAAGGTAAATAAATAAATCTCAAGAAGAGATAAAGTCAAAAGACTATTGAATATTCATGAAATTACAAGTAAATATAGCGATGCTCAGCATAAAAGATTTAATTATATCTACAACATGTTAATTTCTTAATGCAATTATTTCCACACAATCACAGTTACAGTAACTAAAAGAATACCTGAAACTTTATATGTTAATAAACTGTAACGAAACTTTACTTATAAAAATAGCAAAATTTGCATTGTAAACAAAATAAGCACAGGCACTATATGTTTGTAAACCTAGAAAGAGATTAAATTTATCTTTCCTCCATATCTATGCATGTTACGATCAATGACTGCCACACGACGTTAAACATTTCTTTTATTGCATAAAAAAAATTGTGACAGAAAATGTAACGATGTAACTGAGTAAATATAAACGTGCAGGCATTTTTTTATTAATGAAAAACAGAACAGGATCTAACATGAATGAGCATACGCGATGCATTAATTTGCATAATTTGAGCAGAAAGGCAGAAAACATCGAGGTTAATAAGGCATTATTTTAAATAAGAAAATAAAAACGCGTAACCGAGATGTACAGTGATGTGTTTCATACATAACAGCACTTCGCTTACGATTGCATATGACGATCGTATAATTTATTAAGCTATAAAATATGACACGGCGTACCTAGGTCTGACATTTAAAGACAGAGAAAGTATATTATTGCATATAGTCACACCATTTTATAATAGTTTTCAATAACATCTATATAAAAGTTCTCTCCTTAAATATGTATTACATGCATATAACATATAAAATATCTCCCTTTTGCTATTTTTTTTTACCTATATACTATAACCTCCCATGATATTTATCATTTCATTTTAAATAATAATAAAAATTATCTATATAATAAAAAATATTAATAAAAATGATAATAAAAATTATCAATAAAAATATGTAGTTACCAATATTTTATTTAGATATATATGATGTGATTGTGTACTATCGCAATAAAATCCATTGAATGCATCCTCTGTTTAAATCATTTAAAAAAACGTGCATTCAAATTTCATCATAAATACGCAGCAACGCATATAAGACATCGGTTTGATCGTTTCGACACCAACCGTGTTATTGCAAAGTTCAAGAGTACTTTTATTACTTTCCCTCCTGCCCTTCCCGCACGAGATCGACCACTTTCACTTCTTCTCTTCCTGCTTTTTTGAGCGCGCGCCGCGCGATTAGCTGCAGAAATGCAGGTATTCGCGATGAAAACTGGTACCGGTCGCACGTGAAATCGATAATCGCTATAGCCACGAATGGTGCAAGTGTCTCGAGATATCGCATTCCACGACGGCAAAGGTCGTATCTCTCGACTAGTCGTCTGCGTTCGCCGCCACGTGAACTCTCTCTCTCTCTCCCTACATATTTCGATGTCCGTCTCTCCCATCAACATGAAGCGCTTGTCTTTAATTGTTGCAAGACTTTACTTTCTGTACCCGGCAGATCTTTTAAAGCCAAAAGCTGTAAAATTTCAACCAAGTCGTAGTTTTATACGGAAAATATCGCACATTCGAAAAATTACGTGACCTTTTCCAGCCTTGGTAGAAAACTAACTCGAGATATGCGTCATAAGATGCAATCGTTAGACTATCATATATGTAAATAAGCTCTCATTAGGCTTTTATTCATGGTGTCTCATCAGGATTATTGGAGGCGAGTGGCCGCTAAGTTGTAACTTCAACCGCGAGTGTTGGTTCCCTATGTTTTCGCAAAGTAAAATTATTGTAATACTCGTAGTTCCTCTCAAGTAAAATATCATTTAGTGATTGAGAACTTGCCTATGGAAAAGCTTTCTGAAAGTCTTTTAAAAGACTTTAATGCAGAACACGAATAAAACGATTTACATTCACAATTCTTTATATTTGTTATAAACTTATCACATCTCTCTTCATTGATATGAAGATTCGTGATTACTCCCGAACATGTTTTACGGCATCATATTCCATTCTCAGAAATCACTACTTCGCTAGAATAGAAATTCCTGAAGGCCATTTTCATCGGTAGGAAGACACGCTAGAACTATATAGTGTGAGAAAAGATCGATCCGAATCAAATCGAGGTCGATTCATACTCGGAGCATGATCGATCGATCCGATCTATACTTCGCTTTATGCGCTTCGCGATTTCCATCCATGATTTTTATTGTTCACTTTATTGATTGGCCATGATTCCTTATTGCCGATATAGATGCAGATAGGAACTATGCATATAAATCGTTCGTGAGAAGTCCAGTGCCTTTGCGACACTCAAAATGATCTTGTTACCGATATATCCCTGTATTCTATACATTCCGCGCATAATCGAGTAATGCGATCTGGAAACAGATTTCGTAAAACATAATCGCACCAAATCCTATCATATATTCACATAAATCATGATAAACACTTTGATACTGTGTCAGATACAGTATCAGATTGTTATGTTATATTATGATTTTTTTTATGTTATAATATATACGCTATATATAAAATAATATATACGCTATAAAAAAAAAATATAAATATATATATATATATATATATATATATATATATATATATAGAGAGAGAGAGAGAGAGAGAGTTATGACAGTAAAAAAAATATGCTAGAATTATAACGATTTTACGCATGATAAATAGAAAGTTCTAATTTTGCGAACCGCAATTCTAACTATTTCTAATTTTATAAATCGTTTAGTATTTACAATTATCTTTTATAAAATTCTGCCGCGAGCTGAGAGCCGAAGATACCAACGAGAATCGTGAGAAGTCTAGCGCTGCAACCGCACTCGTGGTCACATTTTTTTGTCGAAGATAACCACGTGATGGGAAGAATGATTTTACGAGAGCACGTTTCTCGCGCTGAAACGTATATAAAGAGTGATTTATGACCGGACGGGACACGCGGGAAGATGAGGAGGACGCACCCTTAGTGGTTGCATACTCGATTCTCGATCTGTAAGCCACGACGCATTATTTATGCACAACACACACGGGGTGTCGTTTTTCAGTCGTGCACCTTTACGGGCTTCTTACATGCACTTTGGACCGGAAGAACCGCAAGACTGCATTCGAATGTTTGACTTTTGTGGTTGATTTGCGTGTCATCACGCTATGAAAAGTACCATTAAAACGACAGGAATATACTAGCAAACAAAGATGTATTACAAGTATCAGTTAAATTCAACCTGACTTTTATTAGATTGTTTTGTTCACATATAGATATACTATACTATCATATATACTGAAAAGAAGATAAGAAATTGGAAATGGAAGAAAATTTCGAATATCGAGATTTAATCTTTCACTTTGCCTACGGAAAAATTTTTAAAATGTGTTAAAATTTATATAACTTGTTACAAGAAAAATGCACATCAAATTAAAGAGATAAAAACAAATATACATAATGTACATAGACATAATTAATATCCATAAACATTTTATGGATTCAAAATGTTATGAGTATTTCATATTCGCATCTTTTTATCTCCTATATTACATATAATTCTATTTGTAATAATTAAAATATTCTTTGTAGTACTACAAAAAAATTTCTTTAGTATCTTTCACAATATCATTATAGAATAAAATTTGTACGTTTTATTGACGCCTAAAGTATATGTTTGTTTGCCTCGCTGGAACTAAATCTTGTACCAAATGTTTTGTATATTCGAGACCTACCACGACTGCATAACGCTATTCTAACGGTCCGGAAAATGTTTGGCATTCATGACGAAACAAATATTACCACAAAGCGCATTGGCACAATGAGGCATAAAAGACTCTTGCATCTGTCATCTCATTGCTTGGGGAGTAGCGCTAGCTTGTCAAAAACCTTGACGGCGCGTTCCGCGTTTAGCGCGAAAGTTTACAGCTGCCAGATGATCCTTGCGCAGAATGAAAAGCGAGAGCTGCTGCAATCGATAGATCATACATACGCATAACAGCGTTAAGAGGCGATCAGAGTATGAATGGCCATAAATAGTTTTCATATAAACAACCTCTTAGATTATTACAGCCATAAATCTTGTATAATGTGCTTATAGACGTACCTATTGTGGAGTTAACTATATATTAAAGTTCTTTGGAACACTTTTTTTGTGTCGTATCAATATAGTTATATCATAAATTATGTAGTTATGTCATAAAAATTAGTTACGTTATATTATTAATATTATTACGTTATTAATTTTATGTTAAATATTTTATTTTATTTTTAATTATTTTATATCACATGATGAATAATTATTATACGTTTGATGAAGATATAATATCGCACAAATTATGATTTAAATATAATTATAATATAATATTGCAGATTATAATTTATGAAGGTTTGTACTGTTTTGTAGAGAATCATTAAATTCCAATATGTCACGAGAAAAAGCAGTCGAATAACTATTCAATCAAATATAATTCGAGTAATTATAAGAGGATATATGTGTGTGAGAATGAAGTATACAATTATCGCTTTGTAGTTTGCTCTACAAGCACCCTCTCTCTTTCTATATTTGATTCAATATTGCCCACTCCAGTATTTAAAGAGTAAAAGCATGAAACATATGTCGACATAGCGACTGCTGCGTTGATGGCAAAATATAATACGGAAATCATGCTCTGGCATGCTCGAGTTTCATCGACATGTATGACCATTAATTGTGACCACATCTGGCAACGGTTCAAAATCATTATCCCGCACAATGGAAAATAAGTAGTCTAAATGTGCCACATAATACTTTGCTTTCTATAAAATGAGATATATAAACCTGTATCGCATTATTGCGTATCCCACACTTTGTCTTCATTTTTACATTTACTCACACTTTTATCGCCTTTCAGAGCTATTAAAAAAATATATGCTGTAATTAATATTCAAAAAAGATATAATTACTCAATATCACGTTATTCAATAGTAATTTCTTCATATTTATATTCTTACAATTTCTATCGTGAAGCAAAGTAAAAAAATATATTCCATGTTTTGTAATATCTTTTCACATTTTCTTATGCTTGATTAATTCTGCTACTCTCGATATAGCGTTATCCTATAAATTAATCATTAATCGAATTGAAATAAAATGTTCTGTAGATAGACAAAATCATATTAATTTTGTCATTCTGACCCGTTTTTAACGATGTCCCGCCTCACTTTTCTTTCTTCTATCAAGATCTTTCTCTCCACAAGCTGTTACGAGATGACAATTCTACGCGTTAGTCCTGGTTGCACGTGACTTGCACGTCCTATGCATCGCTCAGTTATTCTTAGACTGTAAAACGTTTATTTTTCTCGGCTTAAAAGGTTTCGAACTGTGAGGTCTACCCGCGCTCTAATAACTCGACGATGTTATGCACATCGCCAGCGACGCGTATACACAGGCCATAAATTCCCCAGCCAAGATTCCTTCACACTCCTAGTGGTAATGAAATCCATAGTATTATTCGGAGTCTCTTTCTTATGCAATTCTTGCGACAATGATTAATAACTGATTATCGTGTACGTTCCCAAGTGAACGATTACTGATAATAATCGTTCTGACACAACCTTGATAACTATAATAATTATTATTAAGATGTAAAGATCTCTTGTCTCATTTCTTCTAAGAATACAGAAATCTCACAGAAAAAGAAAGAGGATATATATATTACAAAATTATTATTATTACAAAAATATATTTTCCAATTAATTTAATTATTAATACAAAATAAATTTTATTAATAAACGTAATTTTAGTTTGAGGCTCAAGTCAAAATATTTAATATTAAAATTCTTACGTTTCATCAATCGAGCGATATGCTACGTCCGTTTATTCGCGATAGTATCTGAGATTTAAGCATTTCTTTAAAAAATAAGCAACGATATCTTAATCCACTTAAGAGCTTGTGCAAACTAAAGATTCTATCTTCAGTTGCGATGAATAAGATGGTGTTGCGATCAAACACGTATGGCTTATTACGAGATAATAATAATACCGCGAACAGCATTGCATACATTAAATTCAATGATAAAAGTTATATCACTCACAATAAATTTTCACGCGCGAACGCTCCGCCGACAGATTGGATCAGTTCAACGAGCGTCACGATTGAATTTGCCTCTCCAGGGACTACGACTAATTCAATTTCTAGCGAGTATCGCGAAATACTCAAACGCATCGGTCATGGTTAAATGGATAATCCTGCTCGTCGGTGCTGTCAGTCAAATCGCCGTGTCACGGCTGACAGATAATATCACGATGCTCTGCTTTCCAATTACATAGCATGTAGTTACTATGGATAGTGTTAAAAAATTTCAATAAAGTTATACTTTTAGCAAAGGATTGTCTTCTATCACTATAATATATAATTTATAACAAGTACATTTATCACATAATATTTTATAATTTTTCAATAATTAGTATCATATTTTTGCACTTGCATAATATATTTGCACTATTAGTACTATCATAAGTTCCAAAAAGAGAGAGAACTCTCGACGATATCTTGGATAAGATTTTCATGTTCAGAGATATTAGTTATACCTTGCACTTTACTTGAGTAATTATAGATCTAGGAGCGCGAGCAGATTGCAATTATGTACTGCGTGTATCGACGGAAGTATCTGAGATTGTTTGACCAATTTGATGCGGATCAAACACACTCAGTCTCGTGGATTCAAACACGATACCAAAGAAGCTATCACTGTGTTTACTGTAGGTGAGACGAGAGTATCGACGTTTACATAAGCGTCTCTGATGTAATTGATCACGAACGCGGTGACTCTCTCGGGCGGACCGGCGCGGCGCGTAGCCTGCAGATTGCATTATAGTGCGATTTATCCGTCGATGATTCGCGCAGAAGGAAAAAAACGAACGTAGCGTGAGCGTGGGATACAATCTGCTCGCCCTGACTTAATTGTCTAGCGCGAAGCAGCCTGTAATCCGTCTCTGATTGAGTTCGGTTTAACGACCATCGAGCAAAAAAGACTTCCTCACAATGACCGCGCCTATACTTCACGACGCGGAATTCCTAGCCTCGGATAGATGATATTCCGCGAGTGTCCTAGCAGCGAGCAGTTACCGCTCCATATACGGAATCTCTTAAAAGCATCCGCTCGGAGTGCATAGGGTTCAAGTACACCGATTACTTTGCATTCGTCAGATGACGGCGCTGAATTGACGGCAATCGCGGGTAAAGGGAAGGCTGAAGAGTGATTCAGGATTATGCATTAAAAGCCGTTTCACTTCCACTCGCTTCAGCTCAATCTACTAACTCTCCCGGTCATCAGGAAGCAGTTACTCTTATATCCAATTATGCTTTCTCAAGAGCGTGAGCGTTTTAATCTTAATGCAATTTAGCTTCCAGTCACATCTTCACTTTCATCTATAATCTTTTCGAATAAATAAAAATATCGTCTTCTTCTTACTAAATTATTTATTAGTCATTTTTACTTTAAAAAATTAGAAGAATTTTTTTTTGCTCTCTAGATTACTTGAATCGGTCAATAAACTTCCAACGATGCATCAAATAGTGCGTGACACGCCAAATAGTGCATATTATGGCGAACACATAGATGCTGATTTCGAAAGGGAAAATATCTCATCACCCAGTAGCATTATTATTTCCTTATCTATCGCGACATATTTTTTTCCCTCAACAGTGGCAAGGCTTTAACGGTATATTCGAAAACGAGTCACGTGGCCTCCAAGAGGCCTTCGCACACGTCTGCGGTATACCATACTGATATTGGGGCCTTAGAGCTCCGGCTCGCCATGCCCGACCCGTATACTGTTCATGCGACACGAATAATAACTAACGGCAAAGTATATTGCGAACACGCTGGCATCTGAATATCACGCTTTGTCACGCAAATAAGTACGGACTTACGCGCTAATACGCGCCGTGTACTTACAGCGGATACATTTATTACGGTACGCAGCCGCAACGAAAATGCATAGTTGCAAGGAGACGCAAGGTCCGTGCACGTAGGAAAACGCGATGATTGATGAACCAGTCGAGAGTTATTCGTACCGTCCACGTAGCATGATGGTAATGTGTATATGAAAGCGCGAGAGAGAATATATTTTTACTGTGCTAAATACCGGAATGAGTCGGGTGAAATTGTTAAAATCGTCGTAGCCGGAAAAAATACAAATGTAAGTGACCGTTGATGAATTATGCCGCTTCATTTTAAGCACTTTCATCTTAACAGAATTTGCGAACAGTCCTCTATAAACCATGCATGTCGCGTTTATGAGAAATTATAATGAAATGCATTATTTTATGTGACAATTTTGATCACATCGACTTCTCATCAAATTATTATCTTATATATAAGCAGCTCTCAAATATACATATTGTATATTCAAATGATGTACATATATTTGTAAATTGAATAAAATCCCTCGCAAATATTGAGATGGAGATATAAAGTATTAAAATAGTTATATTATCGATTTTTATACCGTGAAAGAGCACGAAGTTTTATTTAGAGTTCAAGTAAAAATACCTTTAAATACCTTTAAATACTTTTAAATATCTTTAAATATCTTCCAGATCTATTTCTTTCTTGCACGTCATACAGGAAATGATCGAATAGAACTATTATATCTTGATTTACACTTTTTTAGTCATCGTGACAAAGTAGCTACTCTTGAATAAAATAGTCCACCGCCTTCACGCTTCTCTCTCTCTCTCTCGATGATATAAATCTCTTAACCATTGTCCTACATTATTATAATATCGGCGTCAGACATCCTGTTTGACATGACATGGCTCGATTCAGGCGTGCATTAATTATCATCGACGTGCTGCCGATAATCGACAGATAATAGCATTGCCTACATACGGGCACACGATCGGGAACAGGAACACGTAGGATGCTTTTTTTCGTCAACGCTTTTCTTTCGCCTTGACATTTCGTAGACATGTCTGAGCGCACTTTTACGATTACATTAATAATCCAAGTGTCTGAATCTCATAAATGTAAATGCCAGATATAAAAAAGCATTCTTTTTCATTCATTATATGTTATAGTTTCATATAAAATTTTCGCATTTTTGTTATTGCGTGAATAATTCGTTAATGTGTACACAATTTTGTACATTCTAAAGATCTCTGGATATGTCAAAACATGCATTGCACGCCCAAACCACCAAAACTGTCTCTGCGTTAAAGAATCATCAAAAGAACAAAGCGGAATGTTTTAACAAAGCACTCTTACTTTCCTAACTAGGCATCTGCAAATAATTAAGTATAGCGTAGTATACTCATAAAGTAGTAGTAGACTCATAAACGTCTTTCTCGGGGGCTCGTCATTTCAGCGAGATGCGTCGCAGCATGCATGCACGCACACGCTATATTTATCGTGACAGACAAACGGATGCGTAATAGAAGTGCCGCGAGACTGTCTCATTAATTAGACGCAAAATCGACGGGAATTTTCTTCGGGCTCTATCTGTGGAAACGAAAGCGAAAGGCTGAATTGACACGGAGAGGAGATTGTTTCGAAGGATAACTGGCATATATATGTATACCTAGCGATACCTATATATTATGTAATTGCAGCAGTCGGACAAATTGAACATGAATTTTAATAAGACTCGAGCGGTACTTGTTCTTTTTTGTGTATATTTACGCAACGAATGACCATCTATTACGCGAAGTATAATGCCAAAGTAAATGATAAATTACACCGTAAATAAAATCGTTATTTTCCTCGTACAATTTCTCGCAATCTTTATCCACAACGCAGGACGTAATATATCTTATAATCTGATAATAAAAAAAAATGCTATTATATTCTTACTGTTCTTATGACCAATCAAAATATTGATAAGTATCCAACAAGATGTTATAAGCAAAAATTATAAATTGATTTTAGATTTCGGTAGAAAAAGTTGTGCAATAAGTTACGAGGCCGCACATTGGCAGTGGAAAATATTTTCTTTCAGCTTTTCATGTCTAACGCAAAGAATCCACGATGAATCCGCGGCAAGGCGACGTTTGGCTTACGTTGTGTTACGTTGGCGCTGTTTCGAGCTCACATTTAATCATACGGCGCTATCGCAGCAGCAGAAACGTGAGAGCGAGAGTTTACCTTGAAATAGCACAGTGACGTGCGCAATTAAAATGTGCGCGAACGGATGCAATTCCGTGCGACAGCTGCACCCGTTGGTGCGCTAAAGGGAGGACGTGAACCGCGAGGAAAGCGAAAGAGAATAATGATCGGGGCAGCATAGGGAAGACGCAGCGCAGAAGAGAATGTTGACCAGCCGCAACGCTAAAAATATATGGGCGTAAAGCGATGACTCCGCGCGCCTCCCTGACATCCGCTGCCGAATCCGCTTTTACCCTCGAAATTACTCGGCGTACCTCTGACAGGAATTTTTGGCACGCGTGCAAAGCGGGTGAAACAAGGGAGGAAAATTCCGCAACCTTAGTCTCGAATAGCTGTTCTCATACGCAAGCCCTCAAATATAGTACGGCGGTAAGTCGAAAGGAATCTCCATAGGAGCAGTGAAAAATTATCACTTGTTACTCCCGTTTACTCAACGCATTTATCCCTGCACCCTGAATTGGAATGCTGCAAATCAGGATTGTTACTGTATCATAGGTATGTCTCTTATCTTGAATTAAAAAAAAAAAATCTTTTTATAGATAATGACACATTTTAATTCTTCTTGAAATTAAAATATAAATTTTACAAATTGTGTGAGCAATCTTAAAATAATGAATTTGAATTATTTATAACAAAAAACTTGTCAGAAAAAGAACATTCTCTTTACTCCAAAAGCTCTACAATAAATAAAAATAAAGATTCCTATATAATCGTCAATATCAACATAAACGAGAAAAAGAGAGAGAGAGAGGGATATCATCATAAAATATTTCCATCAGAGTTCTTTAATTAAAACGCAAATTTTTGAATTGTTTCGAATGTAATCCCAAATGTGATCTCGGTAAACGAAATTATATGTCACTATCATATAACTAACGACATATTGCAAATTTCGGTGCGATGCGGAACAGCACAAATTGTACGTACCGATATGCTTGACTTTAAAAAAGTGCAATGCCCCTCGTTACGCAAAAACATTCGCGACGTGCACTCACTTACCAGCTCTCGCGTATGTTTCCTGAAATAGTGCGGTCTCGAAAGAAGTTTGCCGAGATTGAAAACTCGTTCGCGCAACGGCAGGTACGTAATGAGCAGTTTGATCCAAAAGGTTGATTAATATAAAAACTGAACTACGCCCGCAATTACAGTTGCGTACACGCGTAAGATGCAGCGAGGAGATGTAACGCGTTTCACATTTGACCGCATTTTTGCTCGCAGCGGGGTGACTCGCATAAATCACGTGAATCACGTGTGAGTCGTTGTGTAATTCGAAATTACGTTCGGTCGCAGAAGGTAATTGTGCAACGTATCGATAACCGGACGAGCATCGCGACGCAACCGATCGACGTTTTCACTCGTTATTAGACCATAATTATATGTATTACGCAGGCACATGTATTATATTTAAAGACGCGCCGTCCGCAAGCGCGTAGAATATTAAACGCGAATTACGGAAAATTATGGAAAAAGAAGTTGCGGATTCCGCGCGTTTATTATTTCCGCGAGATTACAACCTATACTTGATCATAATTTTTCTGATAATGAAGGAAATTATTTTTGATTTTATCCAAATTAATAATGAATGATTGAATGGTTGTTTAAATATAACAAAAAGCTAATAAGATTCTAAAAGATTTGAACAAGAAATTTAAACGAGTATTTTCCAATGTTCTCTTCTTATTTATAAATTCAATGCATAACTGCTGAATATTGCACGAAATTTTGTATTTGTATTTTTAATTTTTACACAGTTTACCAATATTGCACAATTATTGGAAATGTTATTTTATGCATATTAGTATAATCGTCGAAAAATTCCACGAATAATTTGCGGTCGAAACGAACGAACGAACAAAATGACATTTGAAATATTTGACGTTCACTTTTATCCGTAACATATCTCGCGCCTCTGAGAGACGCCTATATCAAGAATTCAAAGAATATATTTCATCCGACACAATTTTCGCAAAGTTCGAAATCCGGGAGCCAAACTGATTGCCGACTGGAATTTATTTTCCCGCCAGCAAATTAATCCGGAAATAAATTTGTTATTGGGTGTGCGCTGGTCTCAGCATATCAAGTTTATTTTGCTTCGTCGGACTCGCATTGTTCCGTTCGATAGACACGTTCCGGAACTGTATGTGGATAGATTCGCAGAAGCTAAAACCTATCGTATAAAAGCGTGAGCCAAAGCGAACGATTCGATTACTCGAAACTCTCCTGGCGTCAGCTTCCATCTCTCGCTATCGGTCGTTATTCGAGGAACTTTGTAACGGTCCCCCATGATAAAAATACGGGAATTGCACTGCGGTGCGTGCACCATGAAGCAGAGTGAAAGTCGCGCGTATGGCTAAATTATATAAAACTGTAGATAACTCTAAGTATATGATATATGCTGTAAAAGAAATTATTGCAAACTGCATCGCTAACAACGAATATTAATGATGTAAAAGATGTCGCTTCTTGAGAATTTTTCGTTATTTATTATTTTAAAAATAAATATTGCTTATATATTAGACTTCTCTCCATATGAAGAGACAAGCATAAACAACTACGTTGAAGTAACGCGATATGCATGTTTTTTTCAGTTTTTGTTACAGTGTTTTTTTTTTCATAAATGATTCAACAAGATATCTGCATCGTGCGACTTTTTTAGTGATGTTACTTTGATATCAGATAATATTTCGAATGACCGTAATAGATTATTCGCGAAGGCCACAACGGAATCACGTCTCACATATTCCTTAGTAAGCGCGTATCTGATAGAAGAGTTTTTGCGAAATCGAAAGTCCAAGTGCTAAATAACGGAAAAGTCTAGTTTATTCTCAACTTATTGCATCGGTAAGGGAAAGTTGGTTTCCTTTGGAAATATCGAAACGCTCGATCTGCGAAACGTGTCGACAAACTTTTTCGTTTAATATCATTAATTTATAGAGTAATAGTAAGGAAATAAAAAGATTAATAAGGAAATAAGACACACACACACATACACAACTCGTAATACTTAGCGAACAAGAAAGAAACCGTACGTCGCTATATCTGCGTAAGCTTTCTCCTGATCAATCATCCTTCCGACCTAATTCACGTAATCCATTGTCTTCCTTCATTCTCGCAAGACGCTTCTTTCGTGAAAGAAAAATTCAAGCGTGTATAAAAAACAAATAATTTGGTCTATTGTGAATTGAAATAATCGACACACACACGCACACATCATTTTCGTTACGTCATTACGAATTTTCATGCAGCATTATGTTGAAATTGCATGTTTTCCATTAATGTACACGGATAAAATATTAGAGTAAAAATTATAATATAATTTTTGTAAATCGTGTAAACTAACTACTAACATATATAAGAGAAATCACGATATTTTTATTCAATAATATTATATATGTATTATATTTTAGGAAATAAAGGAATATTGTAATTATTCAAATATTTTGATGTGCAAACAAATGCATAATCGTTAGCAAATAATAAAACCAATGCATAATTTATAATTTATAATTTTTATAGTAATAAATATCCTAATGTCGTTAGCTTTATATGAAAAAGAGAAATGTATTGTTCATGAAATTTGTACTATAAAATTTTTTCCGTGTACAGCTATACTTTTCTCGAGGACATTAAATCGGGCGCATTTGCTTTATCGTTATTTTGTGTGATGCATCCACGCAGAAACGGATGCGAGATTACTCCCGTTGCCGATAATTGCCATGGGTGAACATGCATGACTGATGCCTTGAAACGAGATTTTCATGTCTTTTTAAGACTTTTTAATTCAATACAATTCTACACTATTTAAAAAATTTGCAAACGTAATGTAATATTTTAAAACGCACATCTAAAACCACAAATTGTAAGAGAAATTTAAAAATGAGATGTACAAAGCATGATTATGTACAAAACAATAAACAACAAACTATAAAGATTTTAAATGCATATATATATATATATACACACACAATATATCAGACATGTAATTTCGAATTTCGAATTTTCTTCGAGATACTGAGGGTTAAGAAGTCAGAGCAAGATAAGAAAACATATTAAGGTCAAAAGTCATAAAAGTGCAACGAAGAAGCCTTTTTAGCGTACACTAAACGCGATCGCTATCAACAATTACGTCATATCGATACAAATGCATCGTGATGTTCGAGATACATCATATTATATTATAAACAAATAATTTTTAAAAAAATTTAATTAAAAAACTTCAAGTATATCTTATTATAAAATTAAATATAATGTAAAATATATCGCGTAAACAGAAATTTTATACAACACACGGTAATAGTGTAAAAGCATCCCACGCTACAGTGATCGCGGACGTGAGAACATTTTTCTCATAGCCATTTCGAAAGGCGCCAAATCAAAAACTGAAAGTGGTTTCAAACTGGATCGGAACGTTAGACCGGTCCTAGGAGCAACACATTATTTTCCTTCGGTCACGAGAAACCACTTCATTGGTCCATTAACATTCCACGAATGCGTGGCCCGCGATTTCGTCGGAAGGATTTGCATAAAGTTCCGCAGGATCTCCGATGCTGGCATCGTGTACCAGAATAAACGGTAATAAACTTATACATGTTGATGACCATTTCATTGGTTTAATAACCTGGGATCTTAGGATATACAGCGGTTATTCTGTTCGGCTAAACACTGTATTTTTGTTCGATTAAATTTCACTCCAGTCTCGTCCAGCTTGTTTTTAGACATTAACAAATGCAAAAAATGTATCAATTTTTCGCGTAAGATGCTGAATTATATTTGCTACAATTGAGTAACATCTTTAGTGAAATATAAATTATATTTAATTGAAATTGTAGTTGGAATGTTATAGTTTTATTGTATCACACATATATAATTCAAGCTAATTTTTCAAATTTTTTATACACACTTTTGCATTAAAAACATATTTCTATAAAAAATTATATAGCAAGACATCAATCTCAGCCATTAAAATATAATATTATCTAATATTAAATTAAGTTCACATTATTGTACAGAATTTTTTAAATATGCTCAAAACGCGTATTCAATATTTAATTAAAACATACGTTAAAGTAAATAAAATGGCTTACAAGGAATGTCAATCGTTCACTGGATCAAGTGGAAAATTCTAATTATAAAAAGAGAATTTAATTTAATCGAAAGAAACCTACTAACAACCGAGAACCAAAAGCTACGAGATTGCGTTGCCAAATGTGTTGTTAGTTTATTCTTAAATAAATATGGTCAAATTAGTTTCACAAATGCTAAACTATATATATCTTACCAATCTATCTAGCTTATTATTTAACGAGCGTAGTTATGATATTTGTTCGCGATTATCACAAATTCTAATTACATGTCAGAATTGTTTTATTGATCGTGCGCATTTATTTTAGCAGCGTATATAGCTTAAAACGCTATACGTACGATAGCATAGTATATTAATTGTGTAGTTTTATATAGGCTAACAACAATTGGAAAAGAATACTTGCTCCATTCCAGTACAATCATAGAAGGCACGCGCGGCAAATAATACAAGTGTCAACGTCACGTAACTGAACAAATGAATTTTATTTCGTCACTTTGATAAGCGAATGTATCTTTTTCACACGTGCAGCGCGTAAATGGAAGACAAACATCATGACGTGCAAAAATCAAGAAAATTCGAACGTTGTGTAATCCTACACGATTCTGCGAAATATGAACTTTTTATATTTTTAGATACAATATAGTCTCTGCAAAACAGCTCACCATTCCGTGACGTCATGCATAATTTTATAAAACTGAAGAACCTGTTTCTGCTGATCGTATGCGGTACAAAATAATACGTAGTAAAACTAAAAAGAAAAAAATAGTATACGGCAAAGCATATACATACTATCGATGCATTAACACTCTGTTACTACATTATAATAATTTTACGCTTTAATTAATTTTATAACTCTATGTATTCCTTTTTATATCTACAATTGACGAATAAAACCGAGATCTACCGTCGTTGCATTAGTACAGTTGCGCGAATGTATACAAAAAATTATTATCTATATTCTATATGATAATCAAGATAAAATTCTGAAATATTATAGAGATGTATAATTCGAGACGTAAACGAGTCAATAAAATATCGATGAAGATAGCAATCGATAACATCTAGATAGTTACGTTATTCTTGGTAGCAAAGGCAAATACAGTCCCAAAGAATTATTTTCATTTTAGATGGAAGTACGACTAAGATAATAATTATCGGCATCGTAACTTCACTGCGTCTAGATATATCCGATGCGTGAAAATTTCAATACAGTGTACACAGGTAAGAGAACACACACATTTCCATAGCATTACTTCGCAAATGCGCGGACTATCGGGATACGCTTTTAATGCCTCGCACTTACCGACTATACGCAAGCAACGTTTCGCAATGCAAATCTCATTAGCAACATTAACGTACTCGTCAGCGATAAGACGCATGCCAAGGCGGATAACAGACTTAAGGTCGATCGTTTTAAGCCGCTCGTTTGCCGTTCGACGATCGGCCCCTCAGCATCTCCGGCGTATTTACGAGCTCGCAATTCACCCACGCATCTAGATTCAAGTGCACGTATCCCGCAAAGCAGGTATTATGTCAAGCTGGAATCGAAAACATACACATGATCGCGTGTGTGAAGAGACGCGTCAGCCACACCAGATAAATTCGAGAGATCATGACACTCGCCAACGCATCGACAAGTCCGGTGCGTAGAGACGATTCGTTCTCGATCTCCGAGACATGCGTTTCTCGATACCCAGGAATGTCGAGAATCACCCGCGAAAGCTGAAATAACGTTTCGCCAATTGAAATGCGAAACACAATGTATTGGTGCAAACAAATGTATGGCGGGTATCCGAAAAAAAGATGTAATAAGAAATGATCACTATCTCGAATCGATATGATTCGCTTGATTTCTGTACAAAGACCTTCATAAAAAATATAATTTCCCGTTACGGCTTATTTATCAGGTCATCTGACACGATGACTATGATAATTAATCATCGCAATAAACACATCTTGCTGTGAATAAGTTTGTTGATTTTTTTTTTTAATTATTTTTCCTTTTAATAATTTATAAACCGCGATGAAACAAGTTTGCTCTTCATTAAAATTTAATTAACATTCGCTAATATTGTGGTCTGATAATTATGCATTAAACTAACGGAACAGAAGCATCTACGATCACGATCGAACGGGACGACACGCGAGAGGATTAAAATATGTAAGAGGTTAATGGATGCGCAATCGCGAACATTTCGCAACACGCGCAACCCGTATTCATCCCTTCCCATGCAAGAAATTCAAGTGCACATTCTGAGCCGGTTGCTAGCAGCCTGTTCATGTCAAACGCGAGGCGAATGTTGCTCGCGCGTCAAGTCAGCCGCGCCAGGTAAATTCTCAGAGATCGAGGTGCTCGCCAACGCAAATACCCGAAGGAGCTTTGCGCAACAGACGAGATCGATTCGCATCTAAATACCATGTGTATCGGCCGTGTAGGTGTACCTTAAAGGGGAACGCAGATCGCAATCCGCGAGCGATTCGCGCGGGAGAGACGCGCATCTTTTCGCGATGAAATTGCGCGATGCATCGCCATTTATTCGCGTATGGAGAACGTGCACCCTTTGAATAGCGCACCTACGTATCTCCGAAGCGACCCGCCGGAAATAATGCGTCTCGACTTGCATCCATTCAGCCAGCCGAAACATTCGAAACGCCCGAGCGCAACGCGAGACAATCTTGTATCTCTTTGAGAAGCACGAGATGCAACTCGGATTATTCAAACGCGCGGTTAAGCATCCTTGTGTTTCGAATGGAACACGCTCGATCGCGGAAGCCTCGCGAAACTTACATCGACGACAATATTTCATCATCGGGCAAATCGTTGATGCGAACATTTATCCTATAAAATACCTCGTTATTTTTTTTTATCCAAAACCGGCAAGCGAAGTATCTCCGAGCTATTCCTAGCGGATTATTATGAATTACGAGCCGTCCGGTAAGACGAGTTCTCTCTAAGTACTCACACACATTGATCATAATTTGCTAATAATTACCATCTGTTACACAGATCGCGGAAAAATGACGTATTCATTTATCGATGACAAGAATGTTAAGAGGATTTTACTTTATAAAAATTTTGAATCTTACAATCTTTAGAAATCCTTACTTGAATATTTAATATCAATATAATTAAAAATATCTATGAAAAAATATTTTAAATTTAATTAAACTTTTGCTAAATAAAATATATTAAAAATTAACAAAGTAAAGGAAATAGTAATAATTATGTAAAATTATTTATATACTATTTTCCTATGTTATTGTCTATGCAGGAAATGATAGGCAACCACTTTTTTTATTTACTTGTTTATCAATATGTGAAATGTGCGAAAATTATAGCCTTTGCGAACCGATAGGTCAATAATGAAATTACTAATAGCCTGAGACTCGAATATCTTAAAAATTTCACTCACTTTTAATCTGGGTACCGAGGCCGATCTGCCGTTGATTCTTCTGCGTCTCAAGATTCTTGCCCGCTCGCGATCCCTTCTAGTGCACCTGACATCTTGCCGTGGCACCAGGCCGATTTGAGGTGCGTCCTCAAGGGATCGCACTCCGAGCAGGACGCAGCCTTCGTCCTCGCGAACGCCCGCCACGGTGCTACCGCAGTTCCGCATTCCATCGGCACCCGCGTCGCTTGTTATCGTGCACTGCGACAGGTCCTCGATGGACCTCGAGAATGTTTTCGCGCCAAGCCGATGTCTCTTCCGCTCGATCACAAAGGACGAGGCTCTTGTGCGCCGAGCGAGATCAATCTGCGGCGTGACGACACGCCTAGCGATCAGCTGTTCCGTCTTCGTCACGAATTCCTGCGATCTGCTCGACCGCGATTCAGTTCTCGAGCGATACCTAGTTGTCTGAATCCCATCGATGACGTCGCGACTCGATGAAGACGTGCTCCGTTCTAAGAACGAGTTCTCGAGGCAAATCTGTTCTTCGGTGGTCCTTTCCACCGAATCATTTTCATTCTCGCGCGATCGTTCTTCGATTCTCGAGAAATCATCCGTGGAGATCTGCTCGCTGGTTTCTGGCGCAGAAGCGGTCCTTCTCAAAGCGCGTCCTCGAGTCTCTATCTTGGAAGACACCTGGATCGATCGCGTCAACGTATCGCGATACTGCGGATTCACCACTGTCGTGTGTCCGTCCTCCTCCACGGTATTCTCGCGATTGACAATCTCGCCCGACGCTTTCCACGTCGTCCTGTCAGTCTCTCGAGTCAGGATAAAACTCGCGCTTCTTCCCTTAAACGCGTGAACATCGTAAAACCTCCGCGATGGACCCTTCCAGGATCGATTCTTGCGAAATTCTCGCAGCTTCTCCGGAGACTCGGATGCGCTGAGCTTCTTCAGGATGCCTGGCGGCACGATGCGCTTATCGACCTCCAGCGTCGTCGCACAGCCGTCGCCCTCGGGACGCTTCAAACCGTCGTCGCCATTACTGTCGTCGACTCGTTCTTTCTCGGGTCGCGACGACGTCTCGCATGTTCCATCGACGTCGACGCACTGACGTACGGAGATCAGACGGCAGCCGCCGCCGTCGTCCCCACTATCTTCCTCGCTTATATACATCCGAAATAACTAGGCGTCGCGCGTCATCGTCGCGCCACGACGCGACACTTTATCGCGAAATTGAACGCACCAACTTTTCCTTCCTTCGGGTAAAAAAATTGCCCGACTCTTCGGGATCTCTCATGTTACCCCCTTTCCCCTCGTTTCTCGAGACGGACGGGCGGATGGCGATCTGTCGAAATGTATTTGCGCGCGCACAGTTTCGCGGAAAATCTGCCAAAATCACAGATTCGAAGAATGAAATCGAAATCTCTCTGCGACACGTCCGTGATAAATATTATTTATAACGGGCTTTCGGGAAATTTTCTTATACCGTGCTCTTTTCCTTGATCTCTTTCAAGCTACGAACGTCAGCAGTTGACGCTACCGTATGCTCAGGCTATTAATTAACGTCTCGCCGAGATGTCTCGTTTCGATCGTTTGAATGATCTTCTGTATAATTAATCGAGAGGAGAGCATACCTTTCAATATCATCTCTGTTACAGTGGAACAGGTTGTCTTTTTGCATGAATAATGTACAGAATAAAAAATTCAAGTTTTAAGAATAAGGTCGTATATAAATTGCAATTTGTTGCTTTCCCAAAAGTAATTAGCGATCTTTTTTTTTCAGAGTATATATATTATCTCATATAAATTTCACTTTTACCGTTAATCTCGATCAGAGATTGCAAAATACATTGTTTATAAAGAAATAGTGTAATTAGAAAGAATTAGATACATTACAATTATTCACGATAGTTTTCTCTGATTGTAAAACAAAAATCTTGCGGCATTTTTTACTCTTGGAATATATTGACGTTCGGAATCTCCGTTATGTTCGCGGATACCTGCTAGAATAATAACCGCTTTTACATTCGACGCAAATTCTCATTGGAATTCCCACCACGTCGAATTATACGCAAGAAAGAAATACAGGTGCTTTAACATTTTAAAGATAATAGTCTCTTCGTTCTTTACAATTAGCAGATGATTATGCAACAGCATTGAAATTTTTCACGATAAAATAAAGACCTTGAAGATCTTCCTAGAATTGAAAATCAAAATTTTGCGCGTTAAAAATCCATAATGTTTTGTTCCTCGTAGACAATTGGCTTCCGTAGATTTTGTATGGCAACATTTGCGTGGTAGATATTTCACTTAACACACATTGTCCACTCGAGGATCGCCAGATTTAATGAAGAAAAGCAATATTTTTTAGATAGTCCAATACAATTAAGGCCAGAATTCTAAATTTAGTGAGAATGCTTCTGTGCAATAAAGCAATTTGCCGTTGCGAAAGCCGGTAAGTATCAGCGCGCTCGATCGATCTTTGAAAGTCAGTATCGCGCGCGCAAGCGAGAGATCGAAGGAGACAGCACGCGTGCTGCGTCACGCGTAATTGTATTACCGTAATTAGTGCTCGTTAGATCCCTCGCGACGTCATCTGTCGCAACGTTGGCGCTCCGTCGTAGTGCAAATCACTATTATAAGAGACACGTTATGTTAAAACGTATCTTACAAATGAAATCACTTGTGAGTCAAATCGACTGAAGTAAGATTGAAAGATGAAAAGATTGATGAAATTCATCGAAGGGAAAGGAGGAAATGTAATAATCTTATGTAATATAATTTTTACAAATAAGATTTGCATTAACACCGTCATCCATTTGATTGTCGCACTCACATAAGAGTCTCCGCCGAATAAAACATTTCACATATTATTAATTACAACATTGCTCTTATTTTGTCGAATTCTTGTTTTCAAAATAAACCCCCCAATCTCGATGAATCAAGACGAAGGTCTTCGGGGGTTGAAAGTCCAAGTTTACACCCCCTATCGTAATTTTTCGCGCACCGCGAAGAAATTTTCTATTTTTTTTCCCTCAATTTTTTTATCTCGATCACCAACGATGAACGAGGGGGTGGCACGCCCCCGGCTTACAATTAAGCGTAGGTCGCACACGCGCGAGCGGAAAAAGAGAGACGCACAGGCGTCGAGCGCCGTTGGCCTACTGCGCCGGCACCTAATCCCATAGAGCCGGTACGGCGCGGTGTACGAGATACAGCACGCCGCGTGCACAGTGCGCGAGCGCGTGTACATGCACACATACAAACACCATCGTAATGCAGACACGTACGTATACACGTGAATACGCGACACAAACATACACGCACACCTCCATTCCGTTCCGTTCCATTCGAGCCGCGCACCTCGCGTCTAAACTCTCACCGGTGTTCGGATCTCTCGCCACGCCACGCTGCGCTGGTTTCATGTCTCTTTCATGGTATGTGCACGCGTGCAATATGTATGTATGTGTGTGTGCATGCGTGTGTGTGTGTGTGTATAATGTGTGTATTGACGCTTCGCCACCACCGCCGCCGACGTCAGGATCCAATCGGGGACCGATTGCCAGCACTCTTGCGGCATGGAATGCCTTTTCCTTTCGGAAACCAGCTCGGATCACGGACCGGTTACGACCGCGATACTGCGCACGCACGGCAGAGAATTATTGGGAATTATCGAAAATTGATACTAGAACGGGAAGGGTCCAAAAGGGGCACCCCCGAGGTGCGGATAATGCGGAGGAGTTCGTGCGAAAGTATCGCTTGTGTGTTGAGACTGTTCTTAGAAAATGTAGATATCTAGAAATCGCACCAAAAAAAAATGACAGAAGCGCACCAAAAAAAAATGACATTTCTTCAGACTTAGATTTTTATATGGGTTTATCATAAAATTCTATATCCTCCCTTTTTTGATTAATATTCACTACGACACAAGAGATATCTAAAAAAATTAAAGTTTTAAGGTATCATTCTTTTAGTTGTTTTATAAAATTTTACTGGTTGAATAAATTAATTTATTTTGATTGAAAAAATTTTATAAATTTACTGATTAAATTTACTTGAATTTTATAAAACATCAGATAAAAGCTCTACAGACAATTTCCATTCGTGGGTTTGCATTCGGTGTAAAGTTTCACTTTAAGATATTTCACTTTAACATATTTGCAGTCATTATTGAATCGTCATCTATTTTCTTCTTGGTTAACCACACATTGAGGGGAGAAGGTGGCATATAATTTATCGAGTTCAGAAAATCTCTCTCTTGATCTATTTTCTTTAGAATAATTTATTCGCAATGATATCTTTTTTGCGTGATATCAAATATTTTTCGACATAATAATAATAAAGTCTGCTCGTGATGCAGATGAAAATCACGACATTTTTGTTCCTATATAAGTTATTTTGTTCCTATTATTAATTAAATAAAATATATTATAAATTATTAAATATCTCTACAAAAGTCACATACATCCTCGAATAATAAATAATTGTAATAATAATGATAAAGTTGCAAGTCATTGTAAATTTAGTCAATATTCTCGTCTAATAAAAAGAAACATAATCGCAAATTAAAGTTGACTCAACCATTCTCAAGTTTTTAATCACTATTTGAAAAATACATTTTTTGGAAAGAATTTTCAAAATTTAGAAATATGGTTAATTTACTTCACGAGCGTGAAGACTGCTTTCGTTTTAATCTCTGAAAGGCACTTAAAAATTAACTCGCGGATATTTATCGGGGTACCACTAACTTGACATTGTACAAAAAATGCGCAAACTCTTCAATATCTCCAATCGATATGCCTGATAAAAGGCTTTCGCATAAGAACATATATACACTCCACGTGGAGAGCTGCAGTGAGAATGCTTGCACGTGCCGCGTGAGCGAATCCGTTTACGCACGTGCTGACGGGATTTTATTAATTGTTCGGCGCAGGCCGCCCATTCGCTTTGACACGTGATCCCCCAGGATATTCTACCCTAGGATCATATATGTCACCATTAATTATAGCACGCGCAAACATATCGACCAGTCTGTGTGGATAACGAGCTCGTGAGAAATAATCGTCAGCTTATACTGAATTATCGTAAATTCCACGGTAATAATAATCGCTCTTAATCAGCGTGCTCATTATTCGCTTCGTTGAAATATGAAATATTAAAATAATTGGAAGTCTTAACGAGAGTAACTAAATATTTCGACACGGATTTTGTTTTAATAAAATCATTAAAAATTTATTAACCTACTGAAATTAACTTTCTTAAGTATAGATTTAAATGAATATGTTTATATGTATGTCCATCATCTTGATAACTTTAGTAAATTTGAATTAAATACACAATAATAAATTTAAATAATTGTAATAAGAATTATATATATACGGCTTATACAATGATATTAAATATAACAATTCTTCTATATGTTAATAATGTAAAATTTAAATAATGGTTAATTACAAAAAAAATCTCATAAATATAATTATACGAAAAGTATAATCAAGAGATAATAAGCATATTCATTTGCGAGTTGATGGAGAACCATATGTTCAGAGAAATTTATGCTTTCGTATAGTCGTGCAACAATTCATCCGCGAAATGTTATAAGTCTCATCTACCATGATTAATTAATTTTAACTTTGCGCTACGCCGTAAATTCTGGTTTAGCCATCCGATAAATAAAGAAATTTATATACGCGCGCGGATTTGTTTAGAATTATGATAATTAACTACTTTGCAACTCTTCGCGACGTGCAATGGATGATTGGATATTGAGATCATCGTTAATCTGTTGTCGAGTGCATTTTTCTTCACTGATATCTTATCCTAACATATGAAACTCGATTCGTTAATTTTCTCTCATGCTATCTGACGAAAAAACAGGAGATCCGAACTGCTGTCTCGCCCTTGAATCAATCACATTGATGAGTGTGATAAGATGCAACGGAAACAAGAATCTGCTTGGTATTTCAATGTCGGAGCTTATGGATTATCGTGTGATACCTGATGCGGCAGTAAAAAAGAAACGTATCCGCATTAATCGAGTATTATCATCGAAACCATCTCACGTACTCCGATACATATAACTGTACGACGACATATATCTGCGACATATTGATTTCCGCGCATTATAACGGATTTCGTGAACGTGTATTTCGTATGACCATCGATGTATGTAAACTTTTGTCGATTTTCTATGAAAGCCAAATATTTCTCTTGTAACAGTAAAAATATTTTAAAATCTCAAACAAGAATTTTAAATTTGATATACTAAATCTATCTAAAAAAATGAATGAACAAATTTTATAAACAAAATAAAATCAGGAAAATAATCCAGAATTTTGTAAATGCTTCACAATCAACTTACGCAGAATAACGAAATATGACGAAATAGAATAAGCTTCAAAGAATACGTATATTACGAATATTTTTCGGAGCTTTTATATATAAAAGCTATATATCTATAAATGTTACAAAAAGAGAAAGTGCGTGCATAATTATATAGAGGACGATATAAATTATTCGTTAACAATTATAGGTATGTGTTTACGCTCACTGTGTTCACTTTTATTTCAAGGAGACAATCAACACCCAGCGTGAAAAACACTACAGTCACACGGTGTGCTAATAGTTCTTTTTTGCTAAAAACAACGCTATCCCGCATTCCTTAATTTAACTAACGAGGCGCTCAAGTACGATTCTCCCTGGCACACAGGCCGGATTATACGAACCGCTTTCATCGCAACTATGCGCCATTGTGTACACACATGCGTGAGCATTATATGTTACGCAAATGCCGCATTATTTCTTCGAGCTAATAAACTCGTGTCATCGGCTGCAACCTCCACGTCCTTGAGTGGATCCATGAACGCTCAGCGTTCTCATTACGATATCGCGAATATCCAACTACGAATGCAAATGTAGTCTACATCCGTCGCGTTCTCAGACCTCGATTACCGACGTCGATCTTAGGTGATCATTGCTTTCTATGCACAGATTATAGTGATTGGCAGGTGATCTTGATTATCTTAGCACTAGAAAGGCCTGCGTAAGAAGGGTTTCAATGCGGAACGAATCAACCATCTGTGTGCGAATAAAATCAAGTTTTTCGGTTCAACAGTAACGTTTAAGGATTAAATAAAGCTTTAAAACAGTAATTACTGCATATAATAAAATACATAAAAGTAAAAAGTAACAGCATGAAATTTTATACATCTGAAAATAAAAGAAGACTCGTCTTATTAATGTTTATCTCTTTTTATAACGTATTTCTCTATACTACTTGCCAATAATCAAGCAATAATATAGAAAATTTCCCTATACTACTTGCCAATAATCAAGCAATAATATAGAAAAAATAGGCAGAAAGAATATAATGGAAGAAAATTATGTAAGCTCATAAGACATAATGTGAGAATTATATCGAACAAGGAATCGGCTCGAGAATCCGGCTTATGACAATTCATGAATAATAACGTCGCGTAAAGAGGAATTCAAGTACAGTTATATTTTCCACTCATTTCTACGCAATACAGGTAGTATACGTTCGAGTGAACATATATGCACGTATGTCGGTACACCCGACGGGTCACCCACTTCGTTTTTCATGAAGAACACGTATGTAACATGGCCCTGACCGACCAGTTCAAGATTCCCAAACTAGTAATAGAATAGAAGTCTCGAGTTGTACCGTAACGTCAGCGAAAAAAAAATATTGAGTTGTACGGTAAATTTGTAATTTATTTATTCTGCGGTCAACGAAACTACTCGGTCGAAGCCTAAAAACGAGCCGCTTCTTCGATTGTGCCTAATAAATATTCAAAGACTGCAAAATAATTGCGCTCTAACAAAAGTAATTTATTCAGAGATACATGTATGGAATGGTGAATTTCTGATTTCCGCAATTCCGCAGTTACAGTTACTTCACAATAATACGTTCTCGTGATTTCATAACAATTATCTAATGACATGCTAACTTACACGTGTTATTAAATTTAAACGTACATTCTTAATTTACTATTTCATAACGGTGCATGACGAAATTCCGTGATTCCGTGATCACTTCATTCGTCGTATGTTTAGACTTTAAGAATGAGCGTAAGAGATTAGTATAAGCTAGCCATCATCAGTCTCTCGATTGCTGATTCACGCTAACAAATCTGCGGTACGAAAAGGTGTTTGACGAATGGAATCTCTTGAGACTATGCCGAGTTATATTGTTGGATTAATACGTATTTTTGCAACAACACGCGGGTTCTTCGCGCACATAATACACGCGTGTGCGTGCACGGCAATCGGCATGCGGGTTCCACATGCCCGTTTCTTCGTTCACTTAAAAGTGCAATAGAAACAGAGAAAGTGCGTTACGCATTGCTGATTGTGCGCGTAGGTGCAATAGAAAAAAAAAGATAATAAGACGCAGTGCTCCTTGAGAGATATGTGGGTTAATCGATGATTCCAAGTGGAGCGAAACCCACCTCACACCGGGAGGTGAGACGTTTCGAGGTGTACTTACGGCGACCTTCGCCGGTTGTCACCTCGCGTTTCATCTCCCTTTCTCTTCCATTTGGCACTGAGCCGCGCGTGTGATGTGCGTGAGAAACGCGTCTTGTATATGCAGAATGATATTTCAAACACAGGTTCTTCCGGATTGCCATCGCCTTGGGCTTAAAATGGCTACAGACTCTTGGCGCCAACATTTTAGAGCACCGATTATTCTCGCAGTTACTTTCTAATGTTTAGCTCTCCAAAATAAACTTGTTTTGTTAAAACATAACGTAATTTTTGTTAAAAACATTATATATTTGATTTTATTAGCTTTTTCAAGAAAGATGCGCATGTGTATATATCTACTTCGGCTTGTTAATAAATTTAATAAACAAATAAAGAGGATAATCTATTTATTTATCTGATGAGCAGATCCGATGAGCAAATTAAAAAAAAAGTGCATCTCCCTTCTCTCTTTAAATATTTCAGATAAATAACTTATTTAATCTACTTATTTAAAAGACAGTTTGCTCTTTAAAAATTAGTAATTCTTAGCCAAAAAGCATATTATGTTACTAATCTATAATAAATGCAAATAGCTCTCGCGAAAAGTCAATTGTATGATCATAAAATTTTATTAATACATTATCGGTCAATTTGCCATTGTTCCCGTCAATGCATCATTAAATTTCAGCACATACATAATTGCTGACCTTCATTATAATTATTTGCATAGTCATGTATGGTAAGACCATTCGTTAAACACAAATTTTATTCAGTAGAATTTTTATAATATATTGTCAAGCGATAATGAATCAAAATCGATCAAGTCCTGTTACGATAATTAATGCTTTTAAGAACAAGTATAATTTCATAGAATGGAAAATCGCAATAGCGTAATTTATGTGTAAATCATAATCGTATCGTTCCAAGGTCTCTCAGGCTTTATTTATTAAGTTTGTCGTGACCCATTACATGAATACTAAGAAGGGCGCGGCATTTTATGGTTTCTTCCTCTAAATGTGAGCGTAAAGCGCACGTATTGCGTAACGCAACCATTGTACTAAGCGTCATGAGAAAAAGGTAACGTAAGTGACATTGAGTCGACATTTTTACGGAGACGCGAATAATTGAATGGCCCTCTCGGAAGGTCATGCGAATCAGTTTATAATTGCATCAGATTTGGAGAACTGTTGGAGAAAACATTATTTTTGCTCGATATTGCGGCACAACTAGCACAGAACAAAACTCGGCTGAACGTAAAAATTCCAACAAAACGAATTGTGCAAAAAAAAAACGCGCAAAAATATCGCTTACGTGGATAGTTGTTGCCTCGATCACCGATACATATTTTGTCTGTAATTTGCAATGAAGAAGAGTTGTGTAATCCTTATATGTGAACTGTTTCGTCATTCTTTTATCAACAGAAAATATACCTGCGATAGCTTATCGTGCCATTTAAAATTCAGTTACAATTTTATGAGCAAATTTGCATCACGTAATTTTCATCGTGAAAGCCGAGAATATTGCCAACCAGCTTGCAATAACTTCTGCAGCGTCGCAAATGGATTAAACGACGACGACGGGGACTATCGCGCAACAGATGTTGCATTCAGACGAGGAGGACCATCTTCCTTTTACTCGCGATAAATCTATCATGCATTAAGTGGGTGTTACGCGTGGGGTCGAACACGATTATTAGGCGATTACGCACTTTCGCACTGGTGGGCAGTTCCGCGCGATAGCCGAAATCACAAAGGGCACAATAAAAAAATTGGGGACCATGTGATAAAGTTGGACTACGCAAAAAGCACCCATGTGCCTCTATAAATGCTGCTTAGCGTCCAATAAACACACTCGATTAAATTCATTGATATCGAACGATCGTAAATGATTGAATCGAGCTAGGAAGACGTTCCTTTATTCTTTTTTCGGTATAAAAACAAATTTTACAAAATAAAATTATTAAAATTTACGAATTGAAATATTAAAAATTCTTAAAGAATTTCTTCTAAAATTTATTTAAATTATCGTGCAAGCTATACTTTGTGCAAGCTATAAATTGAAAACTCTGCCACACAATTACTCAATAGAGGATTAATATTTTGACCTTAATCTTCTACAATCAAACTTGTTTGTTAATTTCTGTTTCCAAAGCATTAATTTGAGATTTAACTCTTATTAAAATACCTAATTATCTGATACTATACAGTACCGTCTCGACTAAATCTCGTTTGGAAGATGGATAAATTGCAAATAAATAGTTCAATAATTGCGATTCTTTTTGATTTTGAAAACACTTAAAGTATTATGAAAAGGATGTTTTCACTATGCGGCACATCAGATACCAGACAGCATCGTCGCCTTGCTCATCGCGTGATTATGATGGAAAGTTGCCCGGTTAAGAGAATACGGCGAACTAACAAGCATAACCGCCTTGTGCTGATTTGCGCTTTTGCAATCAGATTTTGAAACTGATTTGCCGATCGCGATTTGTGACACGACCCCGGTGGTATAAAAGAGCACTTTGACCGGATGTAAATATTGTAACCGTGCGACGAATAGCTCTTATGCGCAGAGATATTAATGCAATTATTATGTCGAGATATATATTTAAAAAAGCCGATTCGCATTAACACCATTGTCTAATTATTATGGCATTGTTGATCGATTATTAAAAGAGAAGAATATTTATAAGATTGCATTTGCAGCATGCTCGCAAATTCATAAATCAGATTTGTAAGATTCGACTGAAAATTGCATTTTATTTATAAAAGTAAATTATATCAATAAATTATAATAATAAAGATAAAATCTTTGTTTTTAAATACGCGTTTTTATTTATTATCTGTATTACTTTCTCAAAATTCTATTGCATAACTACAAATCGAATTTAGCCTTTATGTTTATTATACATTTATACAATTGATTGAAATAATCTAAATATTATTTAAATGTACTTTTTAGTTTTCAATTATTTTCTTTATTTAGATTCAAGATTATTTTCTATCTTAATTATTTTTTCCAATCAGTGAATTAGATTAATTGAATGTTTAATGGGAAAGTGAATAAGATTCTATTTTCCTTTACAATGAGTTACATTTCAATCGCACGATTTTTGCCACTTTCACGATCCATTAAAATTCCTCGGAGTACGTTACACTCAATGTCGGATGTTCAACAACAATCGCGCGCGATTATACCTTGATTCGCGAAGTAAAGATAGCAGTTTCTAAACGATGGAATTTCTTTTTGAGCATCAGAATCGGCCGTGATTTCACGAGTCGCGATCGTCGTCGTTATAGGTAGCGACATAATGTTTCATTCTTATTCTTGGCATGACTTCTTCGCCTTTTCCGACGGTGTGTCATGTAAATTGGGTTACGAGAACGACCGTCTATACGTTGTTACGAGCCTTGACGATTCCTCGACATTATCCTGTCCGTATACCGTCGCAGCTTTAACAACGTTTCGTACTTTGATCGCAGTTCGACGGGCTATTTTTCGACGCTTATCTCACTCAAAGTCTACGACAACCTTTACTTTTCTTATCAACGACTGTAAAGCGCGTATTATCTAATTTCACGAATATTTGCGCGTAATACTCGCTAGAAAAAGATCGAGACAGATTTGAAAAGGCTGCGAACTGGTTCGAGCCATTTAGCTCTATAAAACGCGTAACGCAAGATAAATTAATCCCGATTATTATCTTAAGATACACTGCAACGATACCGCGTTTCTTTTAAATAGTTAAATGAGCATAATTTTCATCGCCATTAAACTTACGGCGGCATTCAATTGATCACTCTTCGTCGAACAACTCCGTCGTGTAATTACTCGATGCTCCATATACCGTTCGCTCGTCGTGCAGGATCGAAACGTGGATCGCGTTCAATAATAAATCGCCAATAACTTTGTTCCAGTTCCGTCAAGATGACCCAAATAATATGCTTTTTCGACCATCGCGGCAATAATCGGTGACAATTATGACAGCGTGTAGGTAACGCAATGGGGGTCATTGGGCCGCGAAAAAGATTAAAAAAAAAAAAAAAAAAAACGAAAAAAGGAAAACTGGTGGAAGATATGAGGGATAAGTACGTTTTTGGGTAATGATCATCCGCTCAAGCGTATCCTATATGAAACAGATAATTGAAGTAGGTGCAACGTGATTAATTAATGTCCTGCACAATCGATCGTTGGACCGGCCAACCGGCTTTTATATCTCGCTGATCGTTCGTTTCGCATCGCCGTGAAACTGATTAATTAAGTAACAACTGTCTGGATCATCGACGAGCCTTTATTGTGCCCTGAAACTGTCCGCGTTACGCGCAGACTTCGACATTTCCGCCGAGAGAAAGTTTAGTCTTTCGCAAGGAGGAAAAACAATCGCGGAAAGTCGATTTCGTTCGCAATAAATTTTCCACGACGAGAGAGACCGGTCGAGGACCAACGTATTATTATCACGCTAAATTGCGACTCCATCGCGTAACGCTCCATAACGTTTAATATGATCGTTCCCGTTTAATTGCTACACCAAATTTCACGTAATTGCATGTAATTAACCTAACGAAAATGTATGCTGTCTGGTCACAGTTCTTATTTTATTTTTTCATGATCCTTTGAATATTATCGAGTTTACTTGCAACATATCCGTGTGAATACGGATATTAATATGTAACTAGTAATTATTGTCGACAAACTGAACACGTACTTTTGTGCTTTACGTTATTTCTATGAAAATAAAATCGCAATTATGAAAGAATTTAAAAAAAGTAAGTACTTTCTGCGCAAATAATTAATACATAATTAATGCATAAGAGAAAAAATTTACGACAAATTAATTACAGCTTGATGATTCCAGTTAATCGCCGATGAAAAATTAAAAAAAATTCAGGAAAAATCATACAGTATCAGTAACTTTAAGAAAGTTTCGAGAAATCATGGGAAAATCATCAGTTTGCAGGTTGAGAGCACAAGTTTCATCAATATTCGTTATCAAAGAATGGAAGAAAGTACTCACATCAATCGTTGTCGTGCTATTGATTGAAGAAAGGACACCGGTACGCACTTAGTATTGAAGATTCAAGTTTCACTCGTTGTGAGAGTGTTAGTCAATTCTTCATTATTCGGCTGAGCTGGTAGTAGGTGTACGACTTTAATTGCGGAACTTATTCAAGAAGACGGCTCCTATGTCCGTAAATTAATAGCCACGATCGAATCGGCTCATTACACAGCGCCGGAGAGATTCTAATTAACTAGGTAGCGCGTGTCAAGAGGAAAATAATTGCCGCTATTTACGGCACACCTACAGTTCTCGAACTATTCTAATTTACGCGCCATGCTCGGTAAGTCGAGAACTATGTCGGTTTGTTCAAAGAGAACCTCAGCAGGCGGCGCCACGCGATTGACGATTCGATCAAAGAGAAAATCCTGACAATCAAAAGTGCATAAATCGATTTAGTGATAACTGTCCCAAATAATTTTTGCACAAAAAATTATTTCCGTCTGAAAGTATGTTGTAAAAAAATGATACAAGTTTGAAAAATGTTACATATAAAAAAAATCTGTTATCGGTTGAGTAGAGAAAGATCAGGTTTATAGTCAGGTATCCAGGTATCCAGGTAAGCAGGTATACTACTACTAAGCAGGTAAATAGATAGGTAGATAATACAGTGATCTGTTGCATAGTTATCATAGTTATCAGTGCATTGCAGTGATTATTTAGAGTGGATTTTAAAAAAATCTTATGTGGCTTAATTTCTCTCAGTATTAATTTTAAAAATTCCAACAATTATCTCTTTGTCTCAGAGAAAATAACAACCTGAAGGTAAATTAATAATAAACTTTGTAATAACATTTCATTATTCTAAGCAATGAGACGATTAATATAAGTATACTAAAGCGAAATATAAAAAGAATTGAAAGCGTAACTCTGTGACAATTTTTACAAACATTTTCAATGAAATATTTAACATGTATGTGTTTGTTTTTTCCTAGGAAATAAATCATGCATGTACTTAACAATTTGCATACTACAAATTGGCGTATAAATGAATCGCCGAACGAAATCACGTCGGTTATATTTTTTTTAAACAAGTATCATATCAACCTTACGCTGACGATGCACGTATCACATAAATCACGTAGCACCGCCTTCGAGGAACAGTGATAATTAATGCAAACGAATGACCGGGCACATCTCATAAAGATCACCGTCTTCAAGCATACTTTACTTCCACGAATTAACCAGCGAGAGATAAATCCGTCCAAACGCAACATAATAAAACCCTTCTCTTAATTATGCAGTTACTTTTAATTTGCGCGAACATTCCGCAGGAATGAATATATAGCTAAAGTTATCTCGGTGGACATCTTCATCGTTCCTGTTTTTGACCGTCCTCTATTCTGTATATTTTAAGGACACGCTTTCGATCTGACCATATTAAGTCTACAGATGCAAGAGAAATAATCATTTTCGTCTCCCTCTCTTTCGGTTTCGTCACGACTTCTTCCGCGTTAGTTGTTGGCAGATAAATTAAAAAAAAAAAAAAGGTGGAAGAGTGCGCGCACTTGGCAGGGGTCTTTGCAACAGTTCGCCTGTCACAAAGGAATCTTTTATTATCTCGCGCTTATTGCAACCACCTTTTGAGTACTCGACGGAATTTCTTTCGCATCGAAGCGTGACGAGCGGCTCAATGGGTCGCGAAAAAAAGTGAAATCGTCTCTTAGGAGAGCAACTCAATTCTTGGGACTCTCCTTTCAATTCCATTAACCGCTATGGGACAATCAACATGCGCGTTACTTACCATCGACGTGAAATAAAACTTCTCGAATTCGCGCTCGTGAAGCCGCGCTAACGCCAAGTTCGTCGCTATGTGCTGTGCGTGCTTCGACAGAATGTCCTCGCCTTTCTTGCAAAGCC
Source organism: Lasius platythorax (assembly GCA_963971435.1). Taxonomy (NCBI): domain Eukaryota; kingdom Metazoa; phylum Arthropoda; class Insecta; order Hymenoptera; family Formicidae; genus Lasius; species Lasius platythorax. The sequence goes on along the minus strand of OZ020538.1, from coordinate 15,051,500 downwards.
ACGATAGAATCTGTAATAAAAAAAAGTCAAATGTTAGAACAATATTTTTAATCTTCGTCCGATATTATCGACAGTCAAAGATTAGTTTTTCGAAATTTAGTTAATAAGACATTTTTAAAAATTTAGTCAGTGAAACTGCATACATATTAAATGATTGACAAAAATCGGTTTTGATAATTTTCAAAATGAGAAAGTACACATTCAAAAATATTTAGCTCATTCAAGACTGAATTATTTCTATCTTTTTACGATTATTTTTCTCGACGTTATTTTCGGAAATAAAAGCGATGAAATAACAAGCAGAGAAATGCAGTTGTCAGTTGATGGTCTGCCTTTCATTCGCACTTTATTTCGCTTGCTTTGCTTCCGTATTCTTGAATGAGCTGTCAAAGTAAGTTGCAGACAAAACTCAGTGCACATCAAATGATGCTTTAAAGCGTAACCGGTCCTGAAAGAGTTTTTACGTTAGACGATAATAGTAATCTCTTATATTCTCTTTCCTTCTCGAAAATTCGCAGATTTTCTTCGAAATACACTAACATTCGCGAGTCGAAAGCATATTCAAAAGCTTCTATTTCTCTCTTAATAACTATGTCCGCTATGTTCGCATCATTAACATCGAACGTTAAATATTGGGGGTAGAAAAATGGGGCTCTCGTAAAATGGGCGGACTTATATCGAGCAACGGTTAAAACGTGAGACCATTCTCGTGAAACGACGCACACAGTTTCGCCCGACATGGTGAGAACGTTGTGTCGGTATTTAGTACAGTTGGACAGTGAATAATCGCCGCGCATCCGAATTCGCCGGATAATTAAGGCTCTCCGATGCGGCTGTCCCTGACTTAACAGCCGCGAGAGAGTTATTTATGGTAGTCACACGGGATACACACATCCGTGGATTATGGAAGATATATAGTGTGTCGCTCCATTTCAATATAGATATAATACAGCAACTCGCCGATCGATGACTCCCGTCGTGATTAGTCATGTCTTACGCAATTTCTCTGCAAGATGATTTCTACCGATGCTCGCGATATTTCTCGTTACGCAATCGCACGATCCTCATTATGACATAATCGTGATGGCAGGACAGGAGCGATTCTTTGATAACGATCGGGCCATATCAAACGCATGCTCTCGTTCAGTATTGCCACATTTTCCGTCATGCTCCAGAACCCTCAAACAAACGATAGATGTATCGTTCGAGGTATTTATTGCTTATGACTTATGACGATTTAATGCTTGCTTGATCGACGCATTAATCGTCTGTACGATGATTCGAACGGTAGACATTTATAGCGTTGGATAGTTACAGTAAAAAAATTATAGAATGTATATAATAGATTTAATATTAAAATGTCAAAATATATTATAGATATTTATCTCTGGATTATGCAGCAATTGCATGAACGAAAGGAAATAATAAAATATCAAAAATTTGCACAAAACAGAATTAAAGTCTGTAATTTGCAGCATTATAAATTGTAAAACTGGACTTTACATCGAAACATTCTAAATAACAGCTATCAATAATTATCATTATTATTCTCCGTTACGCAGACTAAAAATTGATAAAAAAAATAAGATAAATTCCATAATTCTATTTAATTGGATTTATTTATCTTTTTTTTCTTAATTAATTTAATTTACCTGATTTAGCTTATATATGATCTTTGGTTCGATGCCACTGCGCTTCCTCGTCGCGATAGTTTCACCTGTCACACACATGCCATCGAAGGCCGAAGAGTGTCTCCTCGAAGGAAAACAAGTACGATGCATACATCGAAGATCTTGCTGATAATTAGACCGCCTCTATGTGTACATCGCGTGTGATAAATGGCTAATCGTCATGACATATCGGCGGGCAAAAAATATATGGGGTTAATTAATGGCAGCAGCCGCGGAGTAGAAGGCATTGCGAAGAGAAGAAGACGAAGACAAGCCGGGAAAATTATTGAAAGAAGAAAGAAAGAAGAGAATCTAATAAAAGAAAATTTTGCTATGAAAGGCCGTTACTAAAGTTAAATCAAGCTCTCTCTCTCTCTCTCTCTCTCTGTACAATAAAAATATTATCAATCTCAAATATTATATAAAAAGACAATACAATATCTTTCCCGATTCAGCGACTTCACTCCGATATTTTTCTCGCCTACGCTTCTTTGGAAGATCAAGAGGGTTTATTAAAATAAAAATCTCAAATTGAGATTTATTTTAATTATTTGGTATCGGACCAAGGAAAATTTTGCTCTGTGCACAGCTAATCAGTTTCAATAAAAAATTAATTTTCCTTGAAATTGACGCACTACCATCCGCGTCTGGCTCTTTCTAATTTGTTGAAATTTAAATTTGTGTTTCATAATATCTTTTTTCAAGATAAAAAATAGTCTTACAAATTAAATCACCGCTTTTTTCAGTCTTAAAAGTTCTCATCAAAAGCAAACACACACACACATACAGTATCAGATATTATTCAAAGATACTGCCTAAAGATATTATCGAGATCACAATCAAAATCTAAATATGGACTTCATAGATTATATTCATCATTTATAGATATGTAGTAAGTATGGACATAAGTATACGAGCATCAGAAGCGAGAAAGAAAGCGATCTACCGCCTCTGTCGGTAGACCTCGCTAAAGAGCACGATTGGGTCCGAGGAGAAACGGAAACCGCTTCGATCATAAGCAAACAGTGCCTTATTTGGGTCACTGGGCCGCGTTAGGTGAACCGACGATCGAATGTCGTGCATACGGCTCTACAACACGCGGGTCTTTCGAATGTGTAAACCATTTGTGGGATGGTGATATAGGAACAGGTAGCGAATTTCGCGTATCGACTTTGATCTTGTACAGTAGAATTTATCTCACGCATAGATCGTGCCCGAAGCACGCACACCGATTTCTAGGTAAATATGCGAAAAACGGACACGCGGATGTGCACATTGTATAGTTTAGAGTGGTATTTGTGTCTTGTGTGCAATGTGTCCATTTAAACGCCTGAATGTTTAGCCGAGTACGCATGTCCTGTGTGACGATAATAAAAGATACGAGAAAATTATAAAATGTCATATTCTTTACAAAAATAGTATAAAAGTAATATAAAATAATAAAATAATCCGTACGACAAATAATATAAAGAGAATATAAAATTTCGTTAAAAGAATATAGTTTCGAATTTAAAAGTAAAAATATCATAAAATGATTAATGATAATTGTTCTTCCGTAAGAGTTCGGTATTCTTTTACCGATGCAAATATGTCAGATGAGCATTGATGTTTCTGCAACTTCTCGTCTTCAAACATTGAGTTATCGATCGGTGAGGCAAACGTGGGAAATGAAAGTTAAATCACGCGCTAACTAATGTACATACTCGTGTGTGCCGCGGCTCTATAAAAAGATTAGAATATATCATCACTGGAGAATTATATGCATTAAAGTCGCCGGTATTTAACAAGCCGAGCGCGTACGAATATTTCATCCCGATGCAACCGAAGCGTGACGTTTAACCCAATTACGAATTTTTCGGCACGCAAAATTCTATCGAAAAGCACGAGGCCACCGACATATCATATCGATCCAAAGTAGGTATCGATTATCGAGCAGCGGCGTGTGTGAGGCACAGACGTGGGAAGTAAAAACTAAATCTCGCGCGCGAGAGCAAAACGTGCATCTCGCGCCTGTTGCAAAATTATTGCTGTAAATCATCACGCTAGAGTTGCATACATCGGCATTAGCGGAGGAAATCACTCTCAACATCGTGCACCACCATCGCACGCATTCCGGAACCATAAGAAGCGAAACACGCGATGAGCACCTCATTATTATCGTAATACATTTCTTCTTCCCTTCCTTCCTTCTTGCTTCCTTCTTGATTTTCTTTGCAAGCATACTTCTTGGCACTTGCATACATATTTTCAACTTTCAGATTCATTAAAGTATATTATTTTTAACATCGCTTTTTATGAGCGAAAAAAACAATTATTATAAATTTCAAATAAGACTGACAAGCGCGTTGCATCTACATAGAATAAACTTGTAAGAGATTTTGCAGAAACGCGCGTGAGATCATAAACATTCAACGAAAAAAATTAAGACCTTTTATAACATGATGAATTCTAAATTCTCACGTTGATACTGTGCATGTGTGCGAACACGATTTTGATATTCGATACGGGTCAGATGTCGACATGAAGTGGAAGAAAGTAATCAAGCATTCACATACTAAAAAACAAAAATTACTCGCATTGATTTGAATATCGTTATCGAACTCGATGCTCCGTTCGCACTATTACTACCGAGACGATTCCCCATAAGATGCAACACGGGATCCTATACCGTCCCGTTAAGGGAAAGATACACGGAAACCTTCTCGATCATAAGCAGACCTTAGGTTATACGGGTCACTGGGCCGTGCTAAGTGAACGACGATCAAATACCGTAAACGTGTGCGCGCGTATGCGTGTGTGTGTGTGTGTATGCGTTTATATGTGCGACGAGAAGGTGAGTCAGGTGCGAGAGCGTGCAAACGAACGTTGGCACCATGAGAGAGCCTCGTCTTCCTCCACCTCCTTTTCCACACCGTAACATGCAGCGATCTCACGCGCCGCGACCTCGACGTGGACCGCGTGCGTTTTATCTCGCCTCCACGCGCGCGCCAAGCGTGCAAACGCCGCGCACGAGCGTGTGCACGCCTAACGGACGATAGGTATTTAGGTTCCGTCGTGTGGCTCTCTACTGAAACGCTTCCGCGTGGTGCATCTTCTCACGCGCGCGTGGACCGCAGCGATCGCTTATCGCTTATGGAAAACGCGACGTGTTCGATTCGATAGCTCGGACTGTGATTGTCGTTATGTGACTCCGTCGGCTTACAACGTCGGCCAATTACACCGACACCGTGCGGCATACGTGTACATTTAGCGGAGAGAATGACGCGGACCTCAAGTATATGTATATGTGGGAGTGATGACCGCTTTTGGTCCATAATATGCGCAGGAAGGTTGAATAGGTTGATGCCTTTCGGATAAACGCGTCGCCTGTGACGTACAAAAAGTCTCTGTATGATATTGATTATTTGATAGGAGAACCGTTCGAACGATGTACAAATGAAGTAACATACGTCTATAATATTAACATACTTATATAATATTCTCTGGATTGGAAGATTTTCAACTGTACCGAGTCATCATAGATAGATATAAAATTATTTAAAAATTCATCTACGGTGATATGAAATTTGCTCACCTTATTTTTTTCTGCAAAAATAATTTTATCTTCCAAAGAAATTTTAACTAAATCTGATTGCAAAATACAAAGTACCGCGAAATCTCAATTGAATTAAATACAGGTAAATTATTATCCACATCACACATACATATTGCCTCATCAATAAAAAGATATCGGCTAGTCATATAAGTATCTCCGTTTTTCGCTTAATTATCTGGGCGTACACATGCGAAAGTAAACCGAGCGCGCCGAGAGCTAATTCGATCGAAAGTATCCCAAGTTTTTGCCGCGAAGCTGGTTTTATTCGGACAGGTATCGGAGCGAGATACGCGCATGATTCTCCGCTTCCTCTCGTCTCGCGATGAAGATCTTTGTCGCAATAACGACGCACCTTCCCGAAACCTGCGTTTTACGACACCACCTCGTTTGAGTTTCGGGACGCGAGCCTCGTTTTATCGTCCCAGATTCGTGGCGGCACGGCTCGTCGGCGAACGGAAAGAAAAGAGGACGTCGAACCAGGAACACGTTTGCTTAGCTCGGAGGGCTGTCGAGACCCGAATTTTTATCCACGATGACAGGACTATCAACCGCGAAGCGGTTCATGCTACTTTCGTATGAACGATCGCGTACTTCGCGAATTAACATGTCGTGCTTGATGCGCCCAGGTATGAGATTAGCGTGTATCGTTTTTTTGCAAATTCACGAAATAGCCGTAAATTGAAATGCTTCAACACTGATCTATTCAGTGAGGTAAGTGTACGGATTGCTAGGGCGTGAATGGACGTGTAATTCTCGCGGAAAGTTAGTTTAATGATTCGGAGGATGCGCGATTCGAATCTTCAAGTTCGACGTACGGTTAATTTGAATTTTCGAGATGCCCGAGATTGATTAAAAATCGAATGGCGCGGCTCCGCCGATTTGTCGACAGAGAGACTCGCCGCCGATATTCAAAGCGGGATTAATTGAAAGTTTCGCCCTCGACGAGTAGCTCCGTAATTTATCTTCGTCCGCGTGACGCACGCGCGTATTCACGCTGAATACAGCACGAATATTCGACGAGGTGCCTTTCGACTGCAATCTAACGAGCAAAATTAACACCTAATTCCTAGTCATACATCTATAAAAGCGTTAGGTCTATACATAATCAATTAACCCGTGAAAGTTCAGCTTAACTGTTTATGATAGACACAAATTTAGGTTTCAGTTAACTGAAATCAAGGATAACTTAATACTGATACGTTACAAATTATTCATTATTGCCATAAAGAATAAACAACGGTGATAAATGTGTGTCGAAACATAAAGCAGTCCATTGAAAATGATTAAGATGTAATTGATAGAATATCTCATTTATACATTTATATAATTAAAGATTAATTATACGATAACATCAAACGCTTTTCGCAGTCAATTAGTAAAATTGTGAATCATAAAATACTAATAAATTCGACGATCATAAAACACGCAGTAATGTATAGGTACAAAACACGTTTCTCTTGAAATTCATCCAAGAAAGAACTTTATAATGTGTCGTGACGTCCCGTGGAGTTGGAAAGGATCGATTGTCAATAAAGAACAGAGTCGAAAGAAGCGAAGTACCGATTCGTCGAGAGGGACCGTGCAGTGTCAGTTTCGACGCGCGATTTATTCGTCCGACTATTTTTCGTATTTTGACGTTGATACCATCTCACTCTACGGGACACGAGGTTTGTTTCTCCGATCTGTACGCCGCCGAGTCCGGCTAGGATTAATGACTCTTCATCGGTGCGAGTCGCCCACGCGAGAATCCGCGATTCGCTATCATTCAAAGTTTGATTTTCGTTTCACGCGACGTATATCCTGTCAATTGAATCGTAACGTAAAATGCGTACGGATGGTTGTCGGTGCGATCAATTTTGATTGACGTGATAATTTAGACATTGAGTCGTTGCAACACGTATCACGAATGACGAATGAAGAAAAAGATGGACAATATATATATATATATGACATTGATAATATATATAGTCATAGATTGTAATTATTATATAAAATATATAATACTTTCATGTGCAACTTTTATATGTATTGATATAATTTTGTGTAAAGGTAACAGAGTATTTTCAACAGTGTCATATTGTAAAAAAATTCGTGCATTTTTTTGTACACACATAATATTATAGTTTTATGAAAATTATTCCAACAATAATATTCAATTATAAAAACAACAATCGGATTAATGCTAGAAATTAGATGATCATTAATCTGTATTACTCCATTGTATTTGTAAATATTGATCTAATTAAAAAAATATATATGTATATAATATATATTATACACATATATATATATATCAATGAACTGTAACAATTAATCATTTTCCTACGATTAGTATCGTGCTCTGACTCAGTCTTCGAGGAACTCGGAAGATCAAATCACTCGTCGAATCGAATAGTTCAATGCCACACAGGCACGTGCTGTCAAGTTGAACGCAAAGTTGACAGCACGCTATCAATCAACAGGGAGATACCGGGAGATGTGAGATGTGGGAATATTATGTGAGATGAGATTTATCGACGAATCTCTGATTGTAAATAAAATCTAAAGCGGAGATAGCGCGCGCCAACGCTAGCATACACACATACACACACACGCACACACACACACACACAAATATAATACTTTTGTTCGCTAAAGATTGATTCACCGGAGACTTAATTCTAAATGTCGCGGGCGTAATATTACCATGTATAAATCGTGAGAGCTAATGATTGATAGAACGTGTTTCACCACCGATCGTACCAGTCATTGGTCATCGGAGACAAATTGCAATACTTTATTATTCATGAGCTATTTGAGATTTTTAGAGACAAAAATGTAAGAGCGTAATACGCATACACAATAAGATTACTTCATGCGGTCGCAATTTAAAAGGTTCACCATCTCGACTTAAAAAGTAGGAGCCGAAATTCAACTGGACGGTTGGTGACTGAAAGTATCGATGGCAGAGCCGTTATGTGCATGTATATGTGTGTCATGTACGCAATCAACGTCTCAATGAATAATCGCACCGCCAAAGGCTGCTTTTACCACGGTCTCTCATCCTCCTTCTCGTCGCAGAAAAGATGGAAGTGCAAACGAGACTCGGCACAGTGATCTGACACATACGACAGTATGTAGGAAGAAACCATTTTACCGGGAATGACGATAGAGATTAAAAGAAACCGAGCAATAGCTTCTAAAATATTATACATTGTTAATTTTTATCACTTTTCTACTATAAATTAATCTGTTATAAAAATATTAATTATTATGACATTAAAATATAATAAAATACAAAATTTTATAGGTACATAAAAATTTTAAATAAAATATATATACGTTAACCTTTATGTTAAATCTATTATTACATTGATAAGAATGTTATAAAGTGCTGTATATATGTTAATTCAAGAACAGTCGGTGCGAATTTCTTAATGTAACTCGATAATTTGCATTATTGTTACAAACAGATATTACCCGCGCGAGCAAATTACAGTCATTAAATATCGATTTATGCATATGAGAAAATAATATCTTTATCATAATCATTAACACGTTTACGCGAAGTGAAACACTCAATGCGCAGTAGTTAGTCAAAGATTTTATATGCTATCATAATATACTTGCATAAGGCAAGCATTCGTATCATATACTGCGTAACGTAGTCCAATAAAAATTTGATAACATGTATCGCTTTCAATTTACAATCTTATTTAAAATATAACTCAAATATGCCGGAATGTTTACACCGCATTTGTATCGCGCTGTCATGTAACATTTCGCGCTGTCATGACCAAATTTATTAGGTGCGAAACATAAGAAGCATAATAATTTTAACCACGTTAAAAATTATCATCGCTATAATTGCCTCAAGAATTATACATCCAGAGAATGCTCACCGCGCGAAAGTCGGTAAAGTTTAAGCCAGACTCCATGTGTAATATGCTCATAATAATATTTTCAATGAGACAGGTTTACAATCTTATTGCGGAAAAGTATGAAATAATAAATCATAAATATTATTTATAGATATCTGCGCATAAATCTCATTAGATTTTTAAAATATAGATTATATCCTACATCGCAAAAAAAATGCCATTCCATCAAAATCACCATCTAGCCAACTTGATCTAATTTTAATGAATCGTCTATAAAATAGCTGATATATATACGATCGATCCATTGTGCATCACATTGTGCGATCACATAGTTTCGATGCAACGGTGATTCGTAAAGTCACGGACAGGCAAATTGATCGCAAGATGTCATACATAGTAAACAGGTCGGTACGAGACGCACGACAAACGCCATTCCAATGGGGACTGCATACGAATGCATCGCGACATGATAGTTATCGGTATCGTCGCAGGATCTCGTTGCAGGTGCGCCACTGATTGGTCGTGCCACCCGATCGCGATAAACAATAAAAGGAAAACAAGCCGGGAAGTGCCTGGCATTACGCAGAAGTGCAAGCGAGGTAATGAGGATACAATTTATTCCTAATAAGAAGATACGCATCATATTTTATGAGCGAACTCCTTGCTTCCGCACCATATATTGCGTCGCTTCCCATAAAACCGTTGCGCGTACAGTCCTGGCATTAAAAGGCGCGAATGTCTTAACGAATGGGCTCGTAAATACGACACAATCTTCAGGCTCTCGATATTTTCCGCGATCATATAATAAAGTCCTTCCGTTTTTGCAAAGATGTAAGGAAAAAATAATTCAATTATCAATCAATATATATTTTCTAAAATATATATAATTTTTTATCCACAAAATAATTGAAACTCTAAATTAAAGAATCTGAAGTAACAAGAAAAAAGACTCGATGTATTTTATAACAAAAAATAAATATTTTTTGTGAGATTTTGTGTAATCACTCCTATAACAGCATAACATACGAAAATCATTTTAAATATTTTAATTCTCATTTCTTTTCTCGTGTGAAAATTGTGGAAAATTTAATTAAAACTTGAGTTGTAAAACATTTTTAGCATACACTTTATATTTTCTGTAAGAATCTAATATACATATATATCGCGCTATGTAAATTACATAATTATTCAGAAAGAAAAAAAAGCTTCTATTCGTTTTAAGACTAATTCTATAGAAAAGATCGAGAAATGGAGGAATTGATAGGTGAAAATGCGATTTGCCGAACTCGGGCCATAGATAAAACGGGCTTCCATTAATCGCGCTATTAAACTTCCGGTATCAGCGAGTTTATCGGGGCTTCTTGCTCTAATGGCATCCAGCCTGTATTCTACCACCGAGTTCACGTCTATCGGTGGAAGCGATTCAAACGAGGGAACTGCGTTTAGTAAAGTAGACGCCACCAACTGATTACGCAGCCACGAAGAAAGGGACTGCGTGCAGACCGATGTAACGTACACACGGAGGAAGGAGGTCTCTCTCTATATATATACCGAGAGAACCGAGATTATAGTTATTACTGTAATAAAGATACATGGTTTGTTTGTTCTCCGATCTGAGGAGAGAAGGGCTCCTCGCTCTCGCTGGCGAGATTCGTTACAATTTATTTGCCCGCGAGACGAGGAAGTACTTATGTGTACCGTCGACGTTAAAATCTCATACGTAAAGTCTCATCCCAACTCTTGTTTGAACCTTTCTTTCGAATAATTTATCAAGAGATTCGTACATGCGCGCACGTTTCCAGTTTTTAAAGCATTCCGAATGTAGAATTCTAGAGATAATAGGCGTGTCTATCTCTTCATTTCATACCTTCACCGTCCGAATGCAGTTGCACGCAGATACAAAATGAGAACTCAATTGACTCGAAATGAAAGTGGTATCACGTTCCACGCGAATATTCGCCGAAAGCGGTCTTATCGAGGATTAAGCTCTTAAAGGAGAGAATTGCAATTCGCGATACGTTTGTGAGCCCGTAAGATACTGCTCGCACGTCGTTACACGGGAGCGAGAGTTTTGTTGAAAATCTAATTTACAACCAGAGATTGCGATCGTGCAGATTACGGGCTATGGATTACAGATTACAGGTTACGGGCGCTCGTTACGAACGGTCTGCCGGTTGTTCGCAGGTTCTAATTTGCGGTGCAAAAAAAGACGCCGGTGCCATCTCTGACTCGATGGAAACCGAGTCTTATCTGCAACCGGCACCCGTTAATCGATTGCATTCGATCTGCTTATCGGCGCTTATGCCACGACGTCGCTATCCCTGCGACGTTTTTTTCTCGACAAAGTATTCCCGTGGGAACATTCATGCCTATAAAATGAACTGTCACTTCGCACGATACCGAAAGCGTGATATCGTTCGGGTCGACAGATTTATTACACATGTACAAAAGTCGATGATACCAAAAATAAGATACCATTTATCTCTTTAATTGTATAAATATCGCGATCTAATAACTCGTCAATTAAAATGATTAATCGTAACCGTACAAAAATGTCTCAGGAGACAATTAGCAAATAAACATATGGAATAAGATGTCTCCCCTTCCCGAGGTTCTGGAGATATCTTATATAATTTAGGTGATATTAAAGCTTGATTGCATCCTAATGCATAATGTCAAGTCTCATCCTCTTTTCGCCCGATCGTTATTTATGAGGGGGCGGATTAAAGAAGCAATTTCAAGGAACACGAAGCGAGGCAGAAGACGCTATCATATGCGACACAGCGCGTTTCGATAAGATAAGACCAGCCTGTAACACAGGACCACTTATATGACGCTTCGTGGAGCCGTCAGCGTCGGTGCACGAGCGTGAAAACTAATTACACGTGTACACGCGTTTACACATTCGACACGACGGTTTCACGGTGCTCACTTTTCCTGTTTACAAAACAGCGCTTAACAAGAATGGAAGCTATTGTTCGAGTAGACGGATGTTGTCGTTCCTTCGATCACGCTATGAGAGACCTTCTTGTATATCACGTACAAAATGTGCTTTAATAATTTCTACCTTTTTAAAAGAGCACTGTACAATATTACACGTTCTCACGAAATGACAAAATCAACAGTAGAGGAAAGAGAGAGAAAGAAAGAGAGAGCAAAGAAGACTAATTTATAAGTACGATGAATACAACTTTAGTAACATCAAATTTTATAGCTACAAATATAAATTATTCGAGAAAACAAAGTATTAATTATTTTTTATTCATACTATTCTAATTGCTTTTATATAATTTTGTTCTGATTCTCGAAAAGTAGATCTCTCTTCTTTCCGCAAAACATGTTTTCAGATCTAAGAAGTAGTTTACTTAAGATGAAATCACGAGTATTGTAAAGGATAATTATCGCTGCAATTATATTGCCCAACCGTGTATCGGCATCAATCGATGCATCGCTGCATCTGGACGCTACAAATCATAAGTTTCTCCAGAGAACATGCACATCGGATTAATTTGATTCAAAGATCGAGCCACTTTCGCCATTCGAGCAATCGCTATCCGCGCGGCGTGGGAAGCAGGATGTACGCCGGAAGATTCGCGACAGCCGGCGATTTCTGCTATGATCTATCCGCGAAAGATCCGAAACATTAACGTTGGAAGAAGCGAGAAACCGCGCGTCTCCGACCGATCACTATGGCGCTATGAATTATCATCGCGGCAAAGCGGCCGCAATATAATTCGCCGCGTGCGTAATATATTGCGAAAATCAAACACGGATGACAGGCAGTTGACTAGACAAAAGGCGCCATTGGCGAGGCGTAAATCACCTTAGCAGCCGCGACTCGGAACGAGAGAAAACCCTTCTCCTCGGGGGTTATGCCACAATCTCTTCTCCTGTTTCTGTCTATCTTTTTCTCTTTCCCTTCCACTATCTCTCTCTCTCTTTCTTGCTTCTTCGTGATGCGACTACACTCGATGGTTCCTCTCCTCCACTCCGCTTTGTTCGGTGACTCCGTAAAGTTTTTTAAGAGACCACACACTACGGCCTCTCCGACGACCGCGACGACGCGGCGAACTCCTCGAAAAGTCATCGCGATCCGTCGAGAACGAGCGTTCTCTGACCACAGACGAGTGTACAGACCGGTCCACGTTGAAAACCGAACTCGAGTACCTGTCGCGCCCTTCGAGAGTGGCGCGATCGGTATCTCTCGCCGGCAATTCGTGAAGGATTCTCGTAGCCGGCCTGTAACACTTTTTTTCTCCGAAATACGTCGCCTCATAACAGCCCGAGGAGAGCCGCTAAAGTCGATAAAGGATCGACCGTAAGCCTCGTATGTCGAGAGAAAGAGATATCTTCGTTTAATGATACTTAGATGTTCCCCGGAGAAGCGATACGCGAAGGACGATAAGTAACGGGCGCTGTAAATTGTGGGTCATCGAACGTGAAATGCCCCAGAAAGCAACGCCGAACGCGATACTTTCGCCATGACCAATTCATGAATGGAGCACGAGATAATGGAGGACTATCCGGCGAACAGAGCGTGTTATCGAGTATCAATTATGCATCAATGTACATGCATCTTTTTTCTTCATTAGATTGTACAACTGCTCGTAATTGAAAGAATAATTGCACAAAGCAACATTGTCCCGTCAATCGATATGAATAAATTATCAATTTAGGAACAGAAATTAATCACTGTCAACGACGATCAGAAATGAAAAAAAAAAAAACATGCCGAGAAACATCACTTAGAGCGCTGTACATCGTGTAGCATGCATATATGAAAATTCTTAAGATATGGAAGCTTATATGAATTATGATAAGCAATCGCTTCGACTCACTTCGACTCACTCGTATCTATACGTGTCAAGGGGGAATGTCCGCAAGATATTCCGTGATCCGATCTCGTGGAGACACATTTTTCGATCGTTTATCACGCGACGTTTCAACAATTTGTCATCCGCTCTCGTTCTATCTAAGTCCAGGCACCTGGAAGAGCTTGCTCCGAAAAATCAGACTAACATTCTCGACGAACCTACGGATGACGCAGTAGCGATGATATACTTTCTCGGGCCGATCTCATTAAGAAGCCAGTTCTAATGGGTACAGCGCACTCAATCGCGCAAGGATGCACGTGATACGTTCATTTGCACGACGTCGCGCGATTATTAACAACACGCGAACGACGAGCTCCAGATTTAACGCCGGTTTTAGGCTCGCGCGCGACGTTCGTTGCTGCGGTCGGATGCTGCGGCAGAGAAGGAGTTACTGAGCCCGAACTGATCTCAGGTTAAGACGTACCTACGCTACACCGGGAACCAAACGCCCCACCTATCTATCGCGACGCACAAGACTCCGAGCGTGTTGCTCCTGGTACACCTTCGATTTTCACAGGTACATACGACGGAAGAGAGATCGAGAATTTTGCACACTTGTTATAGGCATGATATTGTTTACTCTAAATTATAATTTTTTCTCTAGAATCTTTATGCTTAGCGAATAATTTGTATAATAATTTTATATGATACTCATTAGGATGTATGTGTATGTATTATATATATCGTAATATGCGCTTTTCTCTTAGCAGGAAATTTAGGATAAAACTAGGAGAAATAACACACAATGGAAAAAAAATATTTAAAAAAATGTAATTAATATCATTTAATTTTAATAATAGAAACTATATATTCTTCACTTTGTAATAGTTCCTATTTTGGCTTTCACTAATTTTGGAAGACGAAAATGTATCTCCTCTTACCGTATTCAAATGAAAAGACATCTATCATCTCTTCTATCCTATCAACTATCTTAACTTTATTCTATGTATGCGCGGTTTCATAATAAAACCATTAGAATATGAATAGACTGAAAAAAATTCGAGAATAGAAAAGTCAAAAATTCGATCTCTATAACAGAAGAATATGTGAGAACTTTACTCTTTTACTATATGAATATAAAACATTATTTTTTTATAAATCAGTCTAAATATATAAATAAACAAAAAAAACTTGTACTCCTATACACAAAAATATGCAAATGAATGCAAATTAATACAATGCTAATAAGAGCTGCAAGAACAGTCATCTTAAAATATGCATATAGACAACTATATCACTTAAACAGTATTATCCTTGCAATACTCTTATCAAAGCTAATGAGGAATATTGTAGGAGGATTGTAACGCGCATATTGGCATTAATTTTACATCACGATATGAAGAAGATTAAATTTGATGTAGAGACGATTTTATTCTCCCGATTACGTAAGAAAAACTGAAGTAGATCCGTCGTTTAAAATCGTAAGTAAAAACACGTAAGAGACGATTTCTTGGCTATATCACGAAACCATACAAGGATAGAACCATGGTAGATCAGTGGGAGATTAGAAGGTCCCATGCTCCGCAAACATCTCAGAACGCAGAGTCGTGCCTGCGGTCGGGCCATGCATATTTAATGACGCGACCGGATCTCGTAAAGCTATTTCCTGTAATAAGGATCTTCGTCCAGCGAATGGATACGACTCGAATAAGTACGACCACCGGCGACGGGGAATTCGAGAGATCGAATGCTCGTGCCGCATAATTCACGAGCGAATCGCGTTTAATATGCAGCACTTTTGAGAAATGCTCTCTCCCTTCTCCTCTCTCTTCCAGTAAAATTCCCAAGCCAATTCGAAAAATAACAGCGATAGATCCGTGAACCGCACTCGAAGGTCAAGCGCCTTTCCGCGTGAGATTCGCATAGCGGGTGCTTCGCTTCCTGAGAACGAGCGTCTCATTGTTAACACTTCCGGCGGCCGGATACCACACCGACTTTAATTAGTCTCTCGTGAGTGATTAAACGCTCGCACGGGATATAAGATCGCAACAAATTTCCGACGCGTTTCTAGATTCTTTTAATGAACACCGAGATCTTTGTCCTTATCACGCGCGCGCGTTATTTGTTTTGGAATATGAATTAAACATTGTATCGGGGTACGTTAATGCAACTCGTAACGACTATGCAATGATAATATACACCGATGCTGGTATCTGCATCACGCGGATCAGAGAGATCTCCTCGGATGATTGTCTCGAACGCGAGTGTGCATACGTAGCTTTGTCTGCGATGAAATTGCAGATGCAGCTTATGCGCGATGATGCAGCGAAACGACGCCGACCGGTCATGAAGATCGGTGTCGATTAGGATCGACAGAGACAACACCAAGCGCAGAAGTAGCGATAATAATGAGCTACTTGCAACCGATACCGTCGGGAATTTGTCACAACCGCGCATTCCATCTCGAGAAATTAATTATGATAACATCATTGCTTGCATAAAGAGAGCTCTCATGTCCTGAAGAGTGAATCCTCATGGCTTTTCAAGCGCTTAGGTGCCGAGAGAATGCGATAACATCTGCATAATTACGTGCATTATCACGCATATCAGTTAGATACCAATCTTTTATCAATGGCGAAATGAACAAAAATATTTCTCTCAATAAACTAATATATAATTTCTCCTCCAATTCTCCTTGTCACTTGCTCTCCTCTTCCAATGATTTTCCAACCAACAATTTGAAAGGAACATATGACCAAAAATGAATCTCATTTCCTCATTTCTACAGTCGAACAAATCTCGTTCTCATGCAATGACGATCTATTCTGTTTAATTAATGAATCGAATTAATCATCTTTGACAATCCACCACCACCAAATTTGTCCTTACGTGACAGGAGTTTGAAAAACGCACACTTTCTATGTCACAATCGCGCCTTTACGGAGAGTTCCACGTTTTAAATTGTTTCTCAATTAAACGAGAGACAAAGGCGTGTCTAAAAATTAATCTTGAAGTGTATCTGGAAATTAATAAATCTAATACACTTAATCACGGCATAAACTCTATTTCGATATTTTAAAAGGCGACTATACGTGTAAATTATGTATTAGGATGTATGGATTAAGAGCCTTAAATTTTCATCACCAACTTCTGTGAGGAGACATAATATTCTATAATAAATACTCAGTTATGATTCGCTTAGAATTCCTGAAAAGTAATAGTTTCGAGTTTTGAAAGCTCAAGATTCATTCGCATGGTTGTCCCGACTCTGCGCTCAGGTGGTATTAATGCGCGTACACGCGTGTCGTGCGTGCATGAAACACTACGCATACGCACGTGCACGCTTACGCACAGACATGGCAATTAGCATACCAGGACGTTCCAGGAACCAACCAGTCATTCCGCTCATCGCCGATCCGAGAATGCGTCGGGTTCGGTGACTCACTCGTTGATTCGCGACAAGCCGCAAGTATAGAATCCCATTGATATTTTCTTACCGGAAGAAATTATATTCCCGTAAAAGAGTCATACTGTTATAACGCTAGAACGACGCAAACTGATGCGAATTTAGTCAAAGATCCACTTCAAACGTAGATTTTAATTAACGATAATCGAGCAAAGAATTGATCATGTTAATCTATATAAGTATCTCTACCAAAATTAAAAACTTGTTAGAAAATTTACTTTCCTCGAAAAAATTATAAATTCTTTAATTAGACTTATATTTTTTTATTCATATTAAACTTACATTTTTCTTTAGCAAAAAAGTCTTCTTTCGCAATCTTTCCATTTGAAACGCTGCATATATATCTCTTTCTTCTCTTTTAAATTTATATTCTATTAGTATAAGGGAAATTCTTTCTAATATAATAAAAAAATTAAAATTTCTTCAAAAAATCTTAGCATGGAGCAATTCTATATTTTGAAGGCTTAGTGTCAAGTGCTCTCCTTATCTTGCGCAACAAATTAGAGAACAAGTTTTGTGTGCGAGTGGGCCACAGCATCCTACGCAAGCTGCAAATGGAAAATATAGTCCGCGGGAGGAGGATAATGATGACTCCCGGCGAGGAATCCCGCGCAAATTACGATCACGCTTTTGCGATTGCGCTCTCGATCGACCACATGTAACCGCAATATTCCATGCCGAGGGAGAATGTCGCAAACATATACGAAACGTTCTCGCGACAAAGTGGGCATCTATATATTTATATACGTATATATATCTATATATTTATGCATACGTTACGATGGAGATTACAGCACCAGGCAGTAAAAGTCGCTCGCGAAACCCATCGAGAGGGAAGAGAGAAAAGCAAGAGCAAGAACGAGAAGAAGAGAAAGAGAGAAAAGTGTCGCAACGACGACGGATAGAGAAACGTGGATATATAATTTATACTGGTCCTAAAGGATTGCACAAGAATGGCCGGTGGTCTGCCAAGAAAAACGACGGCGACAGCGGCACCTCGTGATTCGACGCGCCTATATCGTCGTGAAAATAACGTTTGTTCAGTACAGGAGACAAAGGATCGACAAAGGACCGATCGGGAATCGTGAAACTTACCACCGTTACTGTACGATTGCGTCGCCCCGACAATCGTTATGTCGGTCGACGAACTCGATAAGACTCCGAGATCGATGCAATGTCCGAGTCATCGATCTAACAAAGCCCGCGTACTATTAAAGTTCATTCATATACATCGGCAAAAACAGAAATTATATTCCGTAAGAATCGAGGATACTTTAGATAAAAATCTAGTTATATAAAAAAAAATTAAACATTTCTTTACACATAATGTATTACATATATTTTTTAATTCGGTATAAAATAGTTCTTGTTCTAGATAAAATTTACAAAAAAATTATTTTTGATTTTTTACGAAAATAAAGTTAAAGTTCTTGAGAGACAAGGTATATCCCTAATTCGAAATCTTCACATACTTGTGCTATTCATTATAAAATTTTACAAATTTGAGTAACGAAAAATAATTTCTTTCGAATTTTGGGACGCATCGCGGCTTCTTTATCGTCAGTTACAAACAGTTTATCCTTCGATTTGGGGCGATAATTCACGCTTTCATACGTTTCGTATGTTTCGTATGTTTTCATTTCTGGACAGTGCACACAGCTGCAACTTTACGGATCCACTTTACGATAAAGTCATTACGCGATGATTACTACAGAAACACCATAATTTCATCTTGTAGCAAGCAATGCGAACGATACAAGAAACGATTCAGACAAAAGTATCACATTCGGCACGCGGTTACAATTTCGCTCGAAACTTATTTCACGAGACGAATTAATAATATCGAGATCGATGTCTCATCGAAAGTTAGTGGAACACACACATCTCAGATGACTTTCCGATATAAACGGAAACATCAACGGTAGACATCGAGCGATCGCCCTGAAAAAAATAAGTAGGAAGGATATAATGCTCCCCCGAGATAACGACCGGGATTGCCACCATGTTGCGGATCATTGACTCGACCGCAGGAAGCGCATTTTTGGGTCTTCTTTTTGCCGCGAATAACCGAACGCGAAGCAACAGCGAGAGTTACGCGATATCGTTGCAGCCACCGCAAACCCACTCGAGCAGAGGCGAAAGAAGAAAGTCTCCCCGCGGTCGCAATTATATCCGTGTCTCGGTTTCCACCTGGTAATCCAAGGTCGTCAAATAAAACGCCGAAACCATTAGTAAACACTTTCATTCGGTCTTAAGGTTTACTACCTTGAAGCCGCGTAATCCGTCCCACGAGGATTATGATCACGTTACAGCAATCGACACTTTTCACTCTTACTCTTCCGGAGTTTTATTTAAATGTGGTACAATAACACCGCCGATAAAGTAACGCGAGACGAACTTTGCTTAACATAGAATTTATTTATTATTATTTTTATCATTATTAGAATTAATTTCTTTTAGGCTGCCCTAGTAATTTTAAACGCGATTAAACTTAATTGCTTCAAATGTGAATTTATACCTCAAATACTTGCTATATGTTGTTGTACATTAAATTATCATACGTACGTATTTACACGATTGTTTTGAAGCTGACGTATAATCAATGCAATAGCAAGCGCAAGAGACAAAAGGCTCGTGCAAAAGGCTCAAGTCTCCAAATTTGTATTTACACGCATGGTGCTCTCGAACTGAAGGCCAAATTCCAGCGGTAGTCTCGCTGAGAAAATAATTACAAAGTAACGAGGGAACAGGAGCGGGAGGATGGTGAGTAACGACAACGATGCGAGCAGAGGTATGGCGGTTTAATGTCGGCGAAATATCGTCAGGATTATTCATTGGCTCGCGGTGAGCCTGATTGGAGATGAGCGAACTCGATAAGGACCCTCGGGCCTCGCGAAAGAATTTTCAGGTCTGAGAGCAGGTGTCGCGTACGGCAACCTGTTTCAACACCGACGAGAGAGGAGAACACGCAGTCTGGTCTTGCCGTGTCCCCTACAAATCGCTTGAGATGCGATCGAATATAAGCCGCTTCGTATAAATTTGTCCTGAGTAATGTACGAAAGTGGATTGACGATCGTAAGTAAATCTCGCGTAATAGCGAACGTGATACTTTTCTGATACTGACAAATCAAAGGAAAAAAGATAAAATTATATGTTTTTGCCGCAATTGTGTGCACTGTATATGAAGACATATTTTGCAATCTCATTCGACCTGCTTAGAAAATCTTTATTTTTAATATTACTAATATTTTATTTATTACTATGTTTATCATTATTTAAGATAAGCTTTAGAAGAGCGTTTAAATAAAAAATTAAATTATCTAATTCTTCACCAATTATTATACTAATGGGTCTACTCTGTTGAACATGAGTGGTTTCATTCTTCGAAATGTTAAAGAGCGTTACTATTCCGACGAAGCGTGATCGTTTTTCCGCGACTATACGTGTATTCGTGTATACGGTAAAGATGGTGCTAAGGTACGAACTGTATGTGTACACGGCACCCTATACATCATACAAATATTTACAAGGCGCATGCACGTACGATGCACTCGATACGCTCCGCGAGGTTACGACGAGGCATTGGTAGCGAGCGTGATCCATGGATCGTGCACTTCCTGTAGGATGAAGCGTTCGCCTTCCTGCCGAGACCTATGAACCTTCAACGCGCATTTTTCGTAGACTCAGCGAAATAGATCGCTCGTGCGAAGGATAACATCGAAGATCGAAAACATGTATTAAAGGCAAACGGCAGAGGGAAAATATATAGGGTGCTCCGTAAGAAATTGACGTTAATTTTCGAGATTATGTGATACACATTATTTAAAATTCTACGAAATATTCTTTGAGATACATTAAATTTATTTTTGATTAAATACCTATTTTTCTCTGATTTCTTAATTTGCACACCTTCGTGAACTCTCAATTAATATTTTTTAAAATTTAGGTTTATTTAAACGATCAGTAACATTAAAAATTTAATATAAAACAAAGTACAACTCTAATCAGCGGTAAAATTAATCTAAAATACAAACATTTTTGATGTATAAATTGCTTTTGGCAAGTCAAGTGTCGGTCTCAAAAACCGGTATATACTTTCCTCAAAGGTATAACGGAATTAAAACTGGCTTTATTAGAGATTATATTTATACGCAAACGGTGACTTGGCGATAATCGAGATAGCTTCGCAGCCGGCAATCGCC
Source organism: Lasius platythorax (assembly GCA_963971435.1). Taxonomy (NCBI): domain Eukaryota; kingdom Metazoa; phylum Arthropoda; class Insecta; order Hymenoptera; family Formicidae; genus Lasius; species Lasius platythorax. The sequence continues at coordinate 15,029,893 of OZ020538.1, read as the reverse complement.
GCGGTTCGTTCTCGCGCGCTATATTCGAATCTCGTATAGCAATCGACGGGGCGATATTTATCCAGCCGGTATCAAAGTCAAGGTCCTTGTAGCCGCGAACGCTAGAGAATACAGGGTGCGATTTATTATTCTGCGCGCACACGAATAAATACATGGGCCTGTCATGGGGCAGTCCCGATGGAGTTACGATAGTAGATTCTATAAGGAGACCGAGGAGAGGCGCTAATCGAATCGACCGGTCTCTGTACAGCTATGTTGCGTGCACACAGTTTATCGCCTTTACGCCTAATTACGGAGTTAATTGCCGATACGGGCGCGGTGAACGCGATGTATTTCGATGCCGTGCACGAAGAAGAGTTGTTCAAGAGAAAGAGAGAAAGAGAGAGAGAGAGGAGCGCGCGATTATCACAATTAATGAACGATTACATTATCTACTCCTTTCTCATCTTGTCTCTCTTGCTTTAGTCTCACTTTTAACGAGAAAATCTCTCAATCTCTCCTAACGGTCGCGCGCGATTCTTCGTCCTACCTCTCATCTCATTCGACCATAATCTACACCCATAATTCCTTCGTAATAGTCTCCCTTCTCCCTTCCGTCGAACCGGCTCTGTCTTTCTCCGCTGGGTTTATAATAAACGCGCCTTAAATCAGTCACAGTGTATTAGCGGTGCCAAAGGCGCAAAAGATAAACTCTCCCTCAAGGTCGGTATGATCTAATAACGTGGGAATTCGCGAGCGTAAACGCGCCGTTGCGCAATTAAACCGCGCTCAATTCAATTAGCAATAATTGGTAAATTACATCGCGCGCCGCGTGCGCAGTAACCATTTAAACCCCTATTTCGCGGAATGGTACAAGTTTTACAAGCGTTGTTACGACGCCTTCTCGTCCGCCGAATACATAATTGTTGTAATAAAAAAATGCAGGATGTTATGATCTCATGTAAAACAGACATTTTCATGAGCAATGCTTTATTATCAAAGATATATAGTGTTTTATAATGCGTAATTATAATATCTAATATCGTGATAAAAGTATTTGCTCTTTCTTTCTCTCTCAATATTATATATAGTGGCTATTATTTAGTTTTTAATTTGATATATTTATTAATAGATACCGTAATATCACTTCAACATAATATGACTCTACTATGTCACCAGTTTAACAAGATTATTAATCCTCGAGTAATTGCATAAGTCTAGAATCAATTATAATTCGTGGCAATTCTTTTAAGAGATTCAATCCCACGAAATCGCCATTATTTGAACTGCCGAGAGCGTTAATCCCATTAACTTTTCTTTTGTTCTAATTGTGAGTCGGATATTCGATAACGTTTTTGGCGTTCCTTTCAGCTCTCTGCGATGCCATAAAGAACTTGGTTCCACGAATGAACGCGAATGATAATACTTTGGTAAGCGACTGGTAAGTCTAATGATGCCGACGGTTCTGTTATTCAATACCAGCCAGTCACGCAATTCTACCGTTTCCTTCGAGTACGGATGCAGATGCGTAAATACAGTTTTGGCACGACCGACGCATACGCGAAAGAGAAACCCTTTCCCTTTCAAAAGAATCAAAGGCAGATATTGTCATATGATTTTTTATAGAGATAATACTTTTGGATTAAATTAGAAATACTATAGAAAATATTAATTATATATTACAAGCAGTTTTGATTTGCAGTGATAAAACTGCAAGAGAAAATATAAAAAACAATGATATATTTTTTCCATTGTTCTCAGAAATATTTTCATTAATAAGACAATATAACACTAACAATAAATGTCAACAATTTCAATTTTATACTTTTTACTTTTATTACTTTTTGGATAATTTAAATTAAATTTTATATATTTTTCAAATAATTTACAGTTATTTTTCTTGAAAACTAACTAGAATTTAATCGAAATGTTGCGCAATGTTTCCTCTCTAATATACACAGTGGGTGATTTATCAAATGGTTAAGTGCGCGGGAAATCATGATAAATCATTCTCGACATTGGAAGTAACAAGTAACTGATTGAAAACTAGATATCGACCTTTATAAATACACGAGGAAAAGATCAATTTTAATCTAACAGTTTTTATCATCGCTAAGGAGGATGAATACTAATGTAAGTGAAAGGTAATCACTGCATATCATCGGGCGGATTCTAAGCAAAGCTCAAAACGTTACTATTTACGCGTAATTTAATGCAGGAAGTGCGATGTAAAAATAGAAAAAAACAGAAGTGAGGAAAATTCTTGGAACCCATTTCTCACATCCGATTCAGGAACCAAAGGGCACGTACAAAGTGTAAGGTGAAGTATTCGTTACCTCATGCTTCCGTGAAAAGAGAAGTCATTCATGAGAAAATTCTACATTCTGCGTTGAGAAAATCGCGGAAGACATAGAATAAAAATTACAAAGCAGTAAATAAAATAATCGTAGAGAACGAGACAGTCCATGATACTTTTCCTCATTTCGATGTCAATATGATGGCTAATAAATAATTTAACCTCTAACATTAGCTTATCTATTAACGACAATAATCTAATCTGTTTGCTCCTCACATAATTAATTTAGGAATATGCAAAATACAAAGTTTATTGAATTTAACTTGAAAATCGAATAAGATATTAAATATTATACACTGTCTAATACAGTATAGAATGTTAAAAAAAGTAATTTTGGAAAATACACAGACCATTCTCGAAATGGATTATTTAATTCGACAATTAAAAAAAATTTTAATTGGTGATAAAATATTTTTAAAATATTTTTCGTAGCTTTTACATAAAAAGAGGAGAGGAATCAATTTCTCAAAATTCACAATGTTAATTAAAAATGATATAATTAAAAAACATACACGGCGGAGTAAAGTAAAACTCGCCGTCTTTCTACATGCGTTTCTACGAAGTATTTTACTTCAGAAGAGATTCCCTGTGTACGGTGAGTCTGCGGCGAGAAGAGAGAGAGATCACGGAAGGGTTATAGGAGAACCACCAGAGGGAATAGGATCCTCGGAAAGGAGACTCAATGACCCGTGGACATCCTGTCCTTTGTGGGGTCTTTCGTAGAAACGATAAACCGCGCGTCGCGGCGTAAGAGAAAAGGAGGAGGAAGGAAAAGAGAGAAATGGGAGAAAGAGAGAAAAAGAACGACGAGACGACGACGACGACGACCGGCTCGTCGCCACTGTGGCAGGAAACGCAGCCTTTATACCTATAAGGCGTTATGACACGCCAAAGAGGTCGCCGCATGCTTATTTGCATATGCTTCGGTACAACAATGGTATCAGCCTTACACGAGTCTTGGCTAGATGCATCCTGCGGTGGCCATGCAATACAAGCAGCGCGACTCGTCGCGAAGCACAATACACACGCTGTCGGTTTCTTAATGGATCGCATTTTTCGCGAAAGTTATTAAGAATACTCGAAATTTCGAGAATGAAGAAGATATACGAGATTAATTATAAGAATTAATATAAAGAAACATTAGTTATTCCTTCACATATATATATGTTATCATATTCTTTAATAAGAACAGGGTGTAAGAAACGCAGCCTCCAAAACGACTAATTGTTAAAATATAATAGTTAATTTTCATCAATTATTACTGCACCTAAGTATATTTAATCTCATCCCAATACAAATATATTTATCTAAATATTTTCAATTTTAATATATCTTTAAATGTCAATATCAAAATGCACGATCTACCGCGCGAAACAACTGTCTCTGACAAAAGTTCCAGTTTCAAGCTATCATCCCGAGCGCGTCTGCGTAGCGACAGCGGAGATAGCGGCTACTCGCGGGACAACGAAATTGCAGGAGTAACACGACGCTTAGCAATGGAGCAACGCGACTGTACACGCACAATAGGTAGATAAGAACGGCGGGCGGTCGTAAGAGGTATGCGGCCGGGACTGTCTTACGCGTTGATATGCACCGAGAAGCGGTCTAGAGAACGAGCGCAACGAGGCCCTCCCGAGCGGGAAAAGCGTTCGCCTTCGTCGGCCGTGCCCGGCGCATCTCTTTATCTGATGGAAAGAAGCCGCCTTCGGAGACTTTTGCCCTCGCGCGAGATCGAGTCCGAGTCTTCGTGAGTCATCACCGCGTGGCACCGAGGGCAACGTGAACCTTCCGCTCGTCGAGCTCAAGTCCGTAAACTCACTTTCTTGCGCCGCTAACTGTTCAGGAAGATTGCAGTGAAACCGTACGAGTTGAAGCTCACTTTCGTTTGTCCAAGTGGCAGTTCGCAGGTAGTCGAAGTACGCGTTTAGCGCTATTGATTTATGATGGAAAGGTTAATCGTCTTACTCTCTCTCTTTTTCGCGCGTGCGTTAACCAAAAATTAAATGCATTCAAATAATCTATAGAAAATTAAAAAAAAAATAAAAAACTCTCATTAGAAGATTCTAATTAGAAGAAAAGAATCTGCGCTTTGTTAACCACGACTGGCTCTTAATAGCCCAATTCTCGTGAGTTGGATAAAAAAAATAAAATTGTCAATTGGAAGAATCATTAATCAATATTATACAGTACTGGAAATTCTTAATTAATCAAAGCAAACTTTAATAAGATTATTATTAACTTTTATAAGATTGAATGAAAGATTTCAGTTTTACTTGATCTAAAAAAACTTGATCTGTTTTTTACTTTTCAAAGTCTTATACGCATTTATAATTATAAAATAAAAAAATAAATATTTTTTTTCTAGAATCTCCGCAAACGATAGAGAAGCGAGTATTATTTTTCATTAGCTGTATCTAACTAGAGAAATCTCGAAAGTTATACCTAGATTGACGATCGAACTCGCATAAATCTTCTATAACTGACACGCTTTTAAGATTTTTCTCGAGGATCACTTTCGCGTAAAACTCGATCTCCTTTATTTTCGTCCGATCTTCCATTCATCTTCCAATAACAATTTTCATTTCATCCGATGCTTTGACAGAAGATAGATTAATATCTTCGCATATGATTATTAGCGACGAAATGTCAAATAAAAATGTCGTTATTCCTTTCAGAAATTAGAATGATTCAATTATCGACTTCTAATCACGTCATTTGCGGTCCATCGCGGTCGATTATTCGCTAGCGAAGTCACGACTCACCCAGTTCGAATGGAATAGACATCGTCAGTCCGATGCGAACGCTTATTATCATGGACATGGGCGTTTGACCATGAAACAGGCCGTTTGCACTAACGATGCCTGTAATAGTCCGCGAGATCGGCGTACTTCCTATCATTATAAACGAATGCGGCCTTTACTACGATGCACTCTAATGAATTCTCAGATGACCAATATTTATCGCCAATCTAGGTACTAACAGTTTTCTAATGCACCGATATATATCATTGACGATTGAATAGTAGTTTCACGTGATCAATATTTATCACCTTTTTTGAATGGCATTTCTTACGTCAAAACTTTACGATAATATTGGATAATACGAGAAATATTTTTCACTTTTACATCATCTTATAAGTAGATACTTTTTAATATCCAGCACGATTTTTCACGTCCGCTAATACTGTCAACATCGAACAAGAAGTATTCTCTGAAAGCCTTATTCAAGCCAAGATCTTATTAAGCATGAATGTCGCTTTTTTTTCGTCTCTGTTAGTTGCCTTTCAACACGGTAATTGGATATTTTTTTGAACGCAAATTGCATGAGCGAAGCAAATTACTTTACTGTTGCACCGGCTGTTCCTTTCTGCATAAAGAGATCGAGAAATGGAAAGTTCGAGTTCGAGTTCGAGATGAAAATTCCACCATATAAGGCGACAAATCTGAATTTGCAATTTCGACTGTCGATATAGTTCTCAGCCCCGGAAATTCCGACAGTCGTGGAAATACGGTGCGTAAGTGGAAGAAAGTCGGCGCTTTTAACGTTTTGAGAGGAACAAGTATGGAAGATTAGGGTATTACGCAAAGTGCATCGTGCCTGGACGGATTGTTGCAGAACGTGCGACGCGATCATTTCGCCTGGGCGTGCGCATTATTCGCCGTTATTTACTCGGTCCCTGTGTGATCGCACCGTGAAAGTCCGCTTTATACGCTCTCGCGCATCATTTCGAGAACTGTCGGCACTTCCTTATTAAGATTCATTCTGCGGGAATCGCTGGTCCGTGCGTGACGAGAGCGTGCGGATTTACACGACAGCCGGAATATCTCTTTAGCGCTCGGCCATATAAAGTCCTTTTTGGAGCAATAAGGAAGAATAATGTAAAGATCGAAAAAAAATATATCATTATTAATACAAAAAAGAAACATATACATAAAAGTTAATTCAATTATAATGTTTTTAAGAACAAAATCAATCATATGGATATCCATTAAAACATAACTCCTTCCGGATATCATAGAGATCCATTAAATAAGTATAAAATATAATATAAAAAAATTGAAATCTTGTTTAAAGAATGAGAGAAAAAGATCAAATAAAAAAATGTTTTAATCTATAAATAATATTGCAAAAATAAATTTCTTAATTTAAAAAAATAAATTTCTTATAAATTAAACTTTAATAAATTTCTTAACTTTTAAATGTTTAGTGTGCTTATATATTTTTTTATTACATATTAAACTTGTATGTATATAGATGCATATATATAATCTTGAGAAGAATTAAATTATATAACCGATGGAAGCAGGTCGGATCTTTTGAAAGTTAAGTGTCGAGAACTTGAAGGAAAGTTAATCCGATATTTCTTCACAGATATGAAGAAGGCGGAAACAAGAGATGGAAAGAGATCAACACCGGAAATTTGCGTCGTGAATAGACGGCGCGTTTCTCGAATCTCGAGCAAAGAGGTCTTAATGCGCTGTAATCGTCGGTCGGGAGGAGCTCTCTAATAATAGCCACCATCTCTGTGTGGCGGCATAATAGTTAGAGGAAAGTGCGGATTAATGTAAAACGTGACGCGGTTTCAATCCGTCGCACGTAATTGGGTGTAAAAGTCGGTTCATGTTCACGGAGACAAACGAGCCGAACGGAAGGAGACGATACAAACCGGCGGGAACACACGCATTTCTCTCTTTCTCTTTCTCTCTCTTCGATTCGCATTAATCCTGAATCTGGAAAGCTTTCCACATATTATGGTAACGTGAGAAAAAAAATGCGAATTGCGTCGAAGATTGCACGGCGAACGAAGAAGATAAACGTTACACGCGAAGGACGATAAATGAAAGTTTATTTTTTCAGAAAGCCCGTTTTACTCTTGATACGCGTGCATTAGATTGACGTCGGTAATAAATCTTTGTTCGAGCACTTGCTACCTTTTATGGTGCACGATCTATTTAATAGACAATTAAATGTCGAGCGGCAATTTCTATTGTTAAAAACAAAATAGAAAGTTATTTTGAAAGTATAAAGCGAAGAGTAACGAAAGAGTAGCATAAAGGAGAAATTTTACATAAACAGGAAAACGCAGAGAATTAACAGGATTCTTCGCGGAAGGAGTTATAGTAATGTTTCGCATCCTGTTTCTTTTTCTCCGAGAATAGGAAACATAATAATCTGATATTAGGTACTCCTATTATGCTCATAATGGCTTCGCAAAGCGCGTTTCCTTTAAACATAGAATAGCTCGCAAGTGTACCGTTATAAAAGTTAACATAGAAATATTTTCAATAAAATGTCACGGTCTACCGCGCGCTTACATATTGTATCGGAAATTTCTCACGTCGATGGACACGCCTTAACACGGACGCGTACATAATATGAAGTAAATATATTTTATCTTTGTAAAAAATATTCAAAATTATAGCCACGCGCGCATGAGGCGAATAGTAATTCACGGCTACTTTCTATATGAAACGGTAAGAAAACACTAGTTTTACATACAAAAAACGGATTTTACTTGCAACGTTTTAAATATTGCAGTGTCGGCATGATTTTTTCCTACTATTCGCTCGTATATTATCGTACACAAAAGTGCATCTGAAATTATTGTTCCACAACATAAAGCCCTCCTTAAGAAAAGAGCAGAGACATTGTTAAGCACGATAAAGCATTTAAAAATATATATAATTTTAAGAAAATTTTGAAATTATAAAACTTTTTTTCTTTATATTTGTAAACCATTTGTCGAGGGTTGAAATTTAAATTAAGTTTCGTTAATCGAAAATCTCATGCGAAAAGAGACCGCTTGGTGTCAGGAACGAATCAGCACACTTTCCCATACACATCCGTAATTCCGTACGCGGCGTTCGCTCTCGTCGAGAGGGAGGAACCGGTGTTACGGCAATTAATTCGAGTCCGATCGGTGTGCTTCTCTGAGCGCTCCTCTTTTCCCGCTCGAGTTCTCATCTCCGACCGTCGTCGAGAGACGACGCGCGCTATTTCCGTGAACCAAATACGGCGTTCGGTCAAAGACGAGGAACAGAGAGTTGCCGACTATCACGCAGCGGCATGAACGATTGATGAGCAGTGTCGGACTGATTTTCTTTCGGATTTTAATTGACGCTCAACTTTAACTTAAATACGATAACAATTGTACGACAAAGAAACTCAATTAGGTGCACCGACAAATGATCGGTTTAATTGTGCAAACAAAAAATGCAACATGGCATTCTTATCATGGCCTATAAAAATGTTTATGTTTTTGAAATATATCTTTAATTTACTTGTTGTATATTAATAATTGTGATCTCTAATATTTGTTCAAGAATATAATAAGCTCTTTTTTTCTTGATATGCTTGCAATAAATGTTGACATTCATGCAATAGATTATCTGCGGACACAAAAAAAAAAGAAATTTTATTTCTCTCAGTCATTTAACTCTCTCAGTCCTTTTTCTGTTTTTTACTTTTTGTTTATTTTTAATTCTTTGATTTTCTGCCCTTTATTTTGAAAAAGGCTCTTCTTTTATTAATGATACTAATGATGAGAAGAATAGAAAGGAGATGGAGGCGGAGGTTCGCACAAGCCTCCACGGATCATCAAAGTAGAACGCGTAATAACGGAATGCACGACGAGATTTTCGCTTCGGGCGATCACCGTAATTATTATTGTCGTGCGTGTTTTCTAGATTTTTTCTCTCGTTCTCCTCCTTCGACAACAAAGCGCGATAATTTTATGGCGATCGAAAGGCGCTGCCACTCGCTCGAGGTGAACCACCGATCAATGTTAAACGAGAGAGACTACTTTTCTTTTGTAGACGAATAGATTCACATGTATCAATCATGTGTATCGATCATTTGAAATTAGATCGGCCAAGAACATTCTATAACTTGGAGGCAAAAAATGAATATCTTATGTCTATATAGGTATATAACAATTGCAGTCTTATTGTGTGAAAGAGATTATTGTCGTACTATAATTTGGTTTTTATAACAGAGTTATCCATTAAGAGACACGACGCGGCAACGTCCAAGATTTCGTTGAAACATCATAAGAGCTTACGAAATAAAATATTCTCATTTAGCAATGCTGATGAGGCAACTCTGAATATGTATATATAATATATATGGGTCTCCCTCCCATTGCACGATCGTCCGTAACGTGAAAGCGAAATATGCTCGATGGAGGTTCTTTGATCGAACAATTAAATAATTGTCAGGACCGCAGACCCACTTCCTGGACAGGACACGTCGTCCTTCCTTATGCGTGCCACTATACGGAGCGTAGCACTTTTGATGTACTAAACATCTGTGGCAATTATCTAGATTAAAATCGCCCGATCGCGTGCGTTGAGCTTATTTGGCAAAAGAATGATTAAATACAGCGTGTGGTACTGCATCCCCCATGCGTCCCAATGGAAATCCAATAAAAGAAAAAAAGAGAAGAACAAAGAGATAGAGAGAGAATGCTACCGATGATACATGTGCTCGGTGAAAATGGAATATAAATTATCTATAATAATTAATCCGATTATCTCACTTTTATTATAAATTCTCTTTGTATAGACTTATACAAAATTGTCTATAATAAGAAATAAAGTTGGATTTATTCTAAAAACTACGCGGACATATAACATCTTCACTGTGATTTTTCAAATTATATTATCGAAGCAATCGAAATACATGTATCTAATATTTAGTTTAGAAATATCATTGCTATATTATCGGATTCTTAATTTATTCTGACCTCTTTGTGTGCCTTAGATACACGTCGGGTAAGATGCTAACGCGCTTCCAGTCGTAAACTATCAACGTGGCGCTTACGGGAAAATGATTCCGATTAATAATTAATCAGTTCGATAATGTTGTCTCGCGTTATCGCCCGCGAGCTGCTACCTGCTTTTCTTTATTACCACTTGCCGATGATAGATGGATCGATCCAGGCGAAGCGCGTTAAACTACCCATTACCACTACGCGTTCCTGATCACATCGCGCGCGCACGCGGTTAATAAGATAATAAGTACCACGCGGGGATGAATAATCGCGATTGGGCGCCATTGCGCCGCCGGTCCTGGGCACAGCATCCCGCCAAGAGGAGCCCGTTATCATTATCCGCGCGCTCAAGTACGTCGCGAGGCGGCGATTAACCGTAGCAATAAGGAAGTGCCTACGTTACAGATTGACCGCCACGTTCTTTTATGATTTTCGTTGCGCCAGCATAACGAAAGTACGCACTTAGACGACGAATCGTTGATTAATATGCGACCCGATCGGCGTTTTACAACGGTATCCCGTCGACGGAAATTCAACGTCGGGGTGCGTTCGTCTCTATAAACTACGGGAGCGAGAGAGACGCGGCCGCGTTTTCCTTTCACGAATAAAATCCATCGAAGGACCGTGGTTATCGGTGGATCAAAATTATAATCGTGACGTTAAGTAACGGTTTCGTCAAAGTGAAAGTCCGGTGGCGTGGCGATGATCGTCTCGATATATCGGATATATGACTTCGCGTACGTCGCAGCAGTACGGAGAGCGCGCGTGCACGCATCTCGTATCTCTAATTATCGAGGAATGCTTTGTGCGTGTAGGAAGCCGCGCGCCTCGGCCGCGTCCGGGCTTAACGACTCGATGCAAGAAAGAGAATCGAGCAAAGTATGTGAGATTGAGCGGTACTATTTACGCGATACATGTACGATTTCTCGGTCGATTTCGCACTTCTTTTCCTGTATTGTACGGCGGCTTTTATATACAATACATATTGGGGAATGCACATGCATTGTCGCGCTACGTTATTATAATTTGGCATCTGGAAAAGTATCGCGCGATCTAATTTACATCTCTAATGATTTCAGATAAAAGAGATTTTTATCGCTTTGCATGAACTAGTGTGTTATGCTAAATATATTTTGCTCTTTTAATACTTTGTTGTTGATTTTTCAACGATATAATTCGTCGTGCATATATTTTTTTTGATATTAAAAAGGAAAAGAAATTTGCTGCTCTTCAATCGATGACTGTGGATAATTACATGAGTTAGACATCTCAAACATATGTGTCCTCCTCTCCATGAATGTCTTCTCTCACTTTAACTATAAAAATTTTCTTTAATTTAAAAGCAGAAAATGCAAAGTTAAGATAAAGGCTATATTTAATAGCAATCTTTTTTTCTCTTCAGCATTAATTGTTTGTGACCTCGTGATTTTAATGAATACTATTTCTACGTCGATCGTTTTGGACGTCTTGATGACTATGGAGGGATATGAAAAAAAAAAATGGTGAAAATTACACACTGGCGAGCATCGCGAACCGCCCAGGTCATTCGTTCACACTCGACTTCCCAAAGAATGGGCCATTGCTATTTTTTACGTGCACGTGATGGATAATTAATAATTATAAAGCGATCAACAAAAGGGCGGCGTTTGTGTGCGATCCATCGTGGTAATTTCTGATTCGCTTGTGTATGAAAAATGTGTATTCGCGGCAAGCTCGATTTTCGTTTTCAAGCCCTGGAGGGCTCGTTAAACATGCACATTCGCGCATAAAACCGAGTTTAAATTGCAGTTCGTTTGGTGCGACGCAAACGCTGCAGAAAATCATGCGGTCTCAAAGGTATTCAGAAACCTACAGAAAGGGAGAAATGTAACGTTATTACACGCGTTTTCAAGGTATTCAGAAACCTGTGCTATATATAGAAAGGGAAGAAATGTAACTTTATTATACGTAATGGTTTAGAGAAAGTATTCACATAACATAAAGATATAATCGCGACGTTTAGAAACAGAAAAAAAGTAAAATAAACTACATATAAAAAAGTACAGTCGTCGAAAAAGAATTAGTTTTCATTTTTATAAAGTTAAAGATAACACATTAAAAATTAAAACAGTAGTATGTATATAAGAGTGTCTTTGTATAAGAATATATAAGATAGAGAAATTTAACGCATTTTAATAACAATGTTATACAAAATGATAATCAATATATAGAATGTTTCGAGATAAATGTATATATTAAAAAATTAATCCTCTGCTCGCAAACGGATTAGTTCGTAGGGGAAAATAAAAGGAAATTTTTAAAAGTTTGCAGTAGAGATGTCGAATATATGGATTCTTACAACATATCGATTGGATCATTCTCGCGATACCACCGCTATTTATCGACTCGCACGATTCCTCCATCACATTATCGATTATACTCGGACGCGTTAGTAAACGCGCGCCAACCACGTCCTCGGACTTCGTCGTCATTATGAAAATAGCGAGTGTAATGCGTCGGGAAGGCACAAGATTGCGTTCGCCGATCTCCATAGCATCTAATACCATGGGGAAAACGCGTTAACACGTATTTGCTTTAGGCAACTCAGAATCAGTGACTGGACGATCACTCGGTCCGCTCAAATTGCTAGAGAAAGCATCGAGTGTAATTTAAAATGTTAAATACTTTCACATTATTAGGTCTACCATGTTCCTAAAAAAAATCTCATTCAGACAAAATTGAACCCAAATTCAATTAAAAATCTATTTTTGAGAATATATCATATATAAATAATGATAGCTATTGAAATAAAATATATCTCGCTATATATGTATGTACATAAATAATAAATTATAAGTAAATGCAACCTTTCTCGATATGGAAAGAGCTGAATTCTCTTGATACTACTAACAAAGCCTCGTCGTATTTGCGAAGGACGAAAGAATAACAAGCCGCTGAGTCAGATTTACGCGCCGCGAAAGATCGATGAGAGATCGAACGTCAAGTCGAGAGACCGTTCGACGATCACGTGTACAGCGCTGCGATTTTCAAAACGAAAGCTCGTTCGTGGAAGCGGGAATAGGGAGCCCTTTGTGCGACTTTGTGCCCTTTGTGTCCTTTGTCGATCGAGGGAGGCTGACTGGCTGAATTTAATGCACGAATCGCTCGGCACAGAGTGGCCACACGCGTTTCAGAGGGAGGATGAGCCGCATATATGCGAGCATAAGTGCACCGCGTGCAATAACTCCGGCGTAATCATCGGGGAGAGACGGAAGAGCGTGTCGTGTACGGCGGGCTTTCATGCACGCGCGGAATAACAAGCCGCGTCGCGGTACACTGACAATCTTTTTCTGGTTCAAGGTCACGGTGATCATCATCAAGCCTTAAGCAACATTCACAACGTGTTAATCTAAATCCTAGATTTTTTTTTTTAAACAGTCTAATCTTATTTGAACTTTAATGTGAATAATTACTCTGTATTATGTTACTAAACATTCACCCTCGTAGAATAATAAAAATAATACTGATACTCTTTTGATCTTGTATAAAAAATATAGAACTATAACATGATTTATTGCAATATCTTTTCTGACTTTATGCTGATATCAGCATCAGGGCTAATGAATAAGCTGACGTGATTTCAATTATGGATTACCCAAAACAGATCGCAAACGAGGAAAATTTATGAAACTTGTCGGATGGCTCGCAGATATATTAATTTGGTCAACACTTACCTCGTGCGCCTGATCCTCGATGCTCCGTAGAACTGCGAGATTGCGAATAGTCGCGCGTCGCGACTCGAACGATGACTCCAGCCTGGTGGCGGCTTTACCCACCTCCTCCACCAATCTGCGAGCTCGTTTCATCGACAATCTGGAAAAATAAAAAAAAAATCCACAACCGTGACACACCGTTATGAATTCACGCAGCTCTAGCCTTCTCGCATTCGAAAGATCAAAACCTGACTCGCGAGTCCGCAAAGGTTAAGCCGCAAATCGGAATTGAATGCGTATCGTACCGAGTATCGTGTTTCCTTATCTCCGCATTAAAATGTCCTTGGTCGATACATACTTCATAAAAATGCAAAAATGCAAAACATGCACAAGCTCGCTTTACGAAACTGGCAATCGTCGCTTTTTCGAATTCATGCGATTTTAATTAACGGCAAAAGTTGTTGGCAAAAAAAAAAGTAAATTATATTACTACCGATATGATCATTTATGTCACTATATGTAAGACACGATACTGACTGCTGATTAGTAAAAAGAAAGCAAAAAATAAACATCAATATTTTCATTTAAGAGAAAATTAATTAAAATAATAAAAAAATTATTTTTTATAAAATGTATAATCCAGGAAACAATCTATGTAATAATATAAAAGAACAACGGATTTTGCGCGCTCATTATGGATATAAAATTCACTTACCTAACGTGTTCGATGTGCAAAAGCGGGGCCGCGCGTTCCTCGAGCGTGGCGATAGCCTCTTCGGCATCTCTAGACGTTCTTCTCAATGTGGGGTCCGTGAGGAGCCGACCGAGAGGCGTCAAAGTGCCAGATAGGCTTGCGCATTCCTTCAACTCCGACATTTCGAGGGCCAACCTGCGACCAGCTGATTGCCACTCCGTCATGAGGCTGTCGTACTCCTGTAGGAAATCAAAATACCAATCATGTTGAAGCATCGATCTATCTACTTTCCGATAATGTTCTCGCGATCCAACGAAGTATCCTTGATCGACAACCGGTATCCGGAAGGAATGTCAGCGATGTATAAAAATAGATGTATCTGATACGGCGATTGCGCGATTCAATGAACCGTAATCGATCAAACATAATAAATCTTATGGAGAGCATATTGTCTAAAGAGATACGTAATAGATGACGCATAACTGTTGCAGAACAAATAATCCGAACTATTATCTTGATGATTTCTTAGCTCCAATTATTCGTTCGCTCGAATCGGATCGCGTGCACGCAAATACCAATAGCATTAGATCAACTCGACGAATGTAGCGTGCGTTCGGTATAGCGATATCGGTTCCCGATACGATCAATTGCACATACATATCTATATAACGAGATATATTAATATTGGCTGATATATAATCTTAAGATTGTTTTACAAAAACTAAATCATCGTATGTTAAATGCCGATAAAATGCCGAAAAGTTTAAATTAAATATTGTTTAGGACTCATCCTCTCATATATTATTGAGTACGTATAAATTTAGAGTCAGATTCAAAATCGCGTTATGAAATTATATTGCGGCAAATTCCACAAATCATCACGCGGCTTCGTGTTTACCACGAATCATTATTCCTCGCGCTCGCACGTCTCAATCACGCGCTCGAAGCGTGATTGAGCCATTGTCAATACCTACGTGGCCCTTTTTTCTGGAAAATCGTCATGCCGAATTCCCGGCGTAGGAATTCGGCGGTCTCAGTTCGCGGTCGACGCGTATAGCCAGGAAACAGCTCTGTGTTCTCGGTGCTCTGTTAATCGCTCGAGACTTATAATTGCTCGCTATCAAAGTGCTCGTGAACGTTAGTCGCGGAGTATATCCGCGTTCTTGTAACTGTGGTGCATTTTGTGAATCTCGCCGTATTTTTTGTACGCACGGTAGCGATCGCGGAGTTCGTTGTTATTGATATCTCAGAACGCTGTTTGTACCGAATGATCGGACCGATACTCAGGATCTCCGTCCTGGCCTTGTGAACTATAAAGGAACTGTGTGGATTCCTGATTCGAGAGTCTTCCGCTTGACCGTCGAGCCTTTATATAAGGTGAACTCAGCATGTGAGTTTGAATTCTCATACAAATATATTTATCTATCCAGCGATTTTATTTTAAATGGTTTTATATGTTTCAAAGAGAGAGAGGAGTTATAAAATGTACAGTAAAAGTAAATCGATGCGACTATATGTGTGCGTGATAGTTTACAAATTGGGTTAATGTCTTATTTTCGCGAAAGCGCGCGCGCATCCAGCAGATTGATCGATCTTACCGAGTAATCGATTAATGACCCCGAGATTAATCCATCGGCAAATTTCTATCGCGATAATGTCGTAAAATAGTTCCTCACTGTAGGACGACATGCAATTTGATATAGAATTGTTAATTACGTAAGATGATTGCCCAGAATTCTCTCTAGATATTTTTCTAATTCTTTTTGATTAAATTTCTTTTTTCATAATACTTTTCGACTGAAAACTAATTTTCAACTGCCTAACTTTCTTCAAAAAAAAATCTTATTAATAAACGTAAATAACTCAATAAAAAATTAAAAGTATTAATCTTTAATCATGTCATATATATTGAGCTTGAAGAAATTTGAAAAACCATTATTTTAGAAATAAAAAAGAAAGTTAACAAATCCGAAAAGATACGAAATATAATAAATGTATGTGTTTGTAAGATCTAATCAAAATTAAGAAAACAATAATCAATCTTTTTTTTAATCTGTTTTAAGAAAATAGTTTTAAAAGATTCTAGCAATCAAAATACAAACATGTGAATATTGGTGATCAATGATATGAAGTGCTGACAAATTGGTAATGTCGCTCAGAATACCAATGGTCGGACGATAAATTCTCCGACTATCATTGCGAGATAAAGATCATCGAAGCGAGCAGATCGGCACAATTATTTCGCTCGAACGATTTTCAACGTGTATTTATTCTGCCAAATCTGCCGAATCATTATCACGACATTAAGCCGATCTAAGTGGCTTTCGGTTGCATGACGTTGAACGACAAGTTGCGATAACAATTTGTCTCGCGTGGTTCGCCTTATTAAGATATATTATCCGTATTCACGTTCGTTAATCTTTACAAACTTTATATAATATAATGTAACAATAGCTTAATATTTTCCCGTCTCTATGGATATTACATATGTGAACTATGAAAAAGATAAATCGGCGGAGAGAGATTCTATAAAATATTCCAAATAAAGCATATTGTTCAAATGCAATTAACTGAATGATTTAATGACTATATCGATCCACATTGCCAATCATTATTTAAATATTGTTGATACATATTTATGAAGCATTCTACGTTCTTTTCTTAGATGCTCGTTATTTCGCAATGTTGACAGATCTAGATATATTAACTGTAAAGACATAATTACCTTGTAAAAAGCGATCCACTGCATCTGATCGTGATTTTCTTCTCGCCTGGAAATATACTTGGCGAGAGTGGCGTCATTCACGACGACGGTCTGAAAGGAAATGTTTATGGCTAATTATAATGTCTCGCGGAGTCGTTCAAGTGCTCGTACTTGTGCGATCGTAAATTACATTTATCGCAAACACCGAGTCCCAGCTTTTGTATCGATATTCGTTTTGCGACGACAAAAAAGCCCTAATCACAATGAAAACCTCTCGACAATAATGTACCAAGCGACACGAAATATGCGTAGATACGAAACGCGAATGTGCATGCACTCGAGAAGCCGAATATAATGCACCGTGAAATCTGGATCAGCGGCGCACAACAAGCAAGAGACAAAAACAACGAGCGATTGAGCCTTAACTACTTTCTTGTTCGCAGGAAGGTGCGGTTTGGTTCGCAGAAAGGTGCTCAATGCCGTTTAAAGATTCAATTGTCCGTTGGACTCACCTGGATGTTACTGAGAGGTAAGAGAGAATCGATCGGTCCATGCGTTGTTGCGGCATTCCGAAACACAAGAGTCTGAGCCACGTTGATTCTGCCCTATAAAAACAAGAATTGCGCGTGATTTCTATGACGATGCTGCGATAAACTCTCTATTCATTCGATTGCTTGAAATTGTTCTTACCTGCAGCAAAACCAACATTTTATCCACGAACTCCAGACTCTCCTTAGAATCGTTGAGTATGAAAATAGTGAAGCCATCTTTCGTGCGGTCGGAGCTAAAAATTAAAGAAATATACCAAATATTAAATTGTGAAGAAACACAATTCTGGATCGTTAACTGCATAATTTTCTGTAATCTATTCGATCTTTAAAGTAGTCGAAATCGCCATTACTGTTGCAGTGCTTTACATTATGTGTGAAGCAACTTTTTTAGAGTATATTGTTAAAAAATATCTCCAAGAGAAATCAAGAAGACAAATTGACATTTATGCTAAAGCAACAGTAACATTCAGAGTTAACTCCGCGCGATATACTATTGTCATTTAAAAATAATCGTTGTCCCCGTCGTCTCGTATTAGCCGAGCAGCCTGCTGCTTTCGAGTGCTTATCGAAACCGTATCCCCCTGCATACGAGTAAGCATCGGATCTTATTTACAAACGTCGAATTTCCTAAGCAAATATTATCGCTTCCGTCGAGGAATTCCGTGCGCACACGTGAGTCATCGCGTGTCGCAGTAGTACACAACACGTATGGTAAAATCTCCCACGTGTGTGCTGCTACGATTTCTCCTTCCCATCGTCATGCGCGGAGTGTCATTCGTTGTATGGCGATGCTTTTGTAAATCGACGTACACGTGCAGGCCCGTCAAACCAGGCCTCGTTATGTACTTAAATCGTCCGGTATCGTTTCTCACGTCACTCGCAATTCAGTTGACGGAGAGATTAAGGACAAAGCGCTTAAATCGCGGTAACAACTAGCGCATTCTTAATGTCACTCTCTCATTGCTGGATCTCCGATTAAATTGCAAATGAAAAAAAAAACTAACATTAAACCAAATTTGAAAAACATAGATAATACAAATTTTAGAAACGTCTAATCATTCATTTGAACGCCAAAATGCATGAAATACAGAAAAGTTAAAATATAATTGTAATCGACTATTTTCATCTCATAAAGAAATGTTTTATCGCGAGCGTTAGATGTGTATATTTATATTATTAAGCAAATATTATAATGTCAAAAAAGAAGAAATGTTTGCTGCGATAAAATTTGATCGCGTATGCATGGATCAATATCTATAGTTATAATAATAAGATCGTATCTCTCTCCGGTAGCTGAAAATGCTCGTAAGCGCAATTTCAGCCGGCTAAACGTAACTCAATTGTATCGGGTATCGCAAACGGCATTAAGTTATGACACGTGGGTGGCTGGCATTAAACATGCAGCGTTTCTCACGCGGCTCCCGTGGCACCCACATCCCTCTCGTGTTCTCGCGTACATAGTAATCGTGCTCCTGCACAGCACAGTGATGCTGTGTCTAACCGTTATAATGCCGAGCTTTGTATGCGCCATGCGGTACCGAGATCTATCCTAAATTGTCATCAGCGCGACAGGCTACGAGCCGCGCATATATTTTCCTGTCCTCGTACTCCACATTTTCTACTTCTCGTTACGATTAGTCGACGTTCCTTCCGATTTCTCTGTCGCGGCATAATTGATACGCCTAAATTTCTCGAGCGCGGCGAAGAGACGCCTATGTAAATGCTTCGTGACAACCTTCTCAAATTGCACGTGCAACTGAACGTCGCTACTCCCCGTAAAACTCGATAGCGCAAATCATAGAGTTGAACGTGTGTCGATGTATGCGAATCTTGTTGGGGCGGTAGTAAGTAATAAGATAAAATCAAATCTCTGTCTTGATTTCCTGTCGTTAAACGTTCTGGTATATAGTTACGGTAATCTTCGGATCCAGGAGAGAGAAGATCATGTTTCTGGATTTCAATACCGTGAGATATTCGCAATAACGATCTTAAATGATGTTATCATTGAGGAGAAAGGGTTATCAAAGGCGTAAATATTTAATCTTTGTTCACACACAATCAATTTTTAACAATAATTGTTTTTTTAATTTTATATATCACGCATTGCATAATTATTATTACTAAAGTAATTTATAAATTATGCATTATACATTCAAAAATATAATTTTTAATTATTATATAAACTTAAAGTTTAATGAAAATAATATTTCCATTGAGCTAAAAGATTGAATTGTCTGATAATGTTCCTCAACCATGCATATTCGACGCGCCGGTAATCTGCCGGACAGAGCTGAATTATTCGCGCATATTCTCCATTTTACCGTATGATGATCGATAAGAAGACGTGATCGCACCACCCTTCCTCGTCGGAATCATCGCGCAATCTATTATCCGGTCGAATCGGCCGTTTTCATGTAACCGTAATGACACGTACCCGCGGAACTCAACGGCGCGGAACATTTAGATCACAGCAGCCGTCGATCCCCGGAACTGACGATCGTCGCTGATAAGTAAATCACTTTAATTTCGCCGAGTTAACGTCGCGCTACGCGACGCCCACGTCTCTCGCGCGTCTCGGATTCATCAGCTGGCGATGTAATCGCCGCGCGCGCCCGGTTGACGTATGATAAATATAGGTGTTAGCGCGCATGTTGCGCGATTGCGTCCCCCTCTCGTCCCCCCCCTTTACAATGCAATTCATCGGCAACGGAACGAGATCGATAAGACGAGGAGGCCCAGGGGTTGCCGTGTCGACACTGATCGTCCGTTAGCGTGCCTGACAGTTAGCGCTTCGCCTAAATTACACGTCCCACACGTCGAGAGAGCTAATGAAAGGGCGCCGCACGATAGGTTTTGTCGCTCGCCGGAGATCCCGTTGCGATGCCGAGCGGGCGTGCGCTTCCTTTCGTAATGACGTTAGTAACGGGGACGAGATGCTCTCTCTCTTTCTCTTTCTCCTTCTCTCTCTCTCTCTCTTTCAGCTAGCGGAAGTCAATGTCACCGTAGCGCGCATGGAACGTAGACGACTTTAATTATAATCGCTTGTCCGATCTAATACAAGATTGTCGAGAGTTAGCAACATTTATCAATCAATCGCTAATTTCCACTTCTACTTTCTAGTTAATGATTTGATGGTTTAATACCTTGTGCGCAACGCCGGCAATATATCAGGTATTTAAATCTCTTGAACGTGAGCGTTGCATTGAATTCACGATGTTGAATCAAATATTAAAAATCTTTTGAAACTATATTTTTTTCGAAAGAGTTTCTACTACGTGTTTCGGTGTAAGTATAGTCCATAATCCAATATCTTTAAAATTTTCGCGATGAAATACGAAAATCACGTAAAACGTACAAAATATCGTATCGACTCTCAGAGTGCATCTGAACATTAAATGCATGCAGGCGGGGATTTATCTGATACTGTCGGCGATCAACTACGTCACTGCCCACTCTCGGAAGAACCTCTCATGTGTGCATTAGCAACCATTGTCAACCTAGACCCCGGTAGAACCGCCGCATTCGGTATCGCGCGAGTAACGCCGTACGTACGCTCCGCGTTGCAGCAGAGTCTAAAATCACGATCGCGTCCTGGGTGGGCGAAGGTTGTCGAATGAAGGCTGCGTCACGACTAACTGTCGGCTCGCAATTGACACCGAGGCGAGTCCCGGTGCGACGACGATAATTTCGCGACCCCGGAACCGCGCGAATGACATTTTTGCCGATGCGCTCGCAAGACGACGCCGATTGTCATCGTCATCGCCGTTCAACTCTGCTTATCACTGCTGATGTTATGTTAAATTTCTTTTTCCTCGCGAACCGAGAGAAAATGCCTGCGATACAGCCTGCGCGAATCATACCCGGAAACATCTCCTGGCGAATGAATCCTGGTGAATTATATTATGGTCTCATATGGAAGCGTCTAACTGTTATGGCTTCGAGAATCCACATTTTTCCGTCGTGGATTCCATCGAGCCAAAGTTCCATTCTGATGCTTAGTCACGAGCCATAAAGTTTGGATAAATATAATAGTTAGCGCGTTAGGACGTCGTCGACCATGATAAGCTTCGGTAACGATAATCACCGCGATAGACAGTGCGTGGTTAGAGTTATCTTTTAAACAGTCAAATCGAGAATACCGTAATCCTCGATAAATACTCGATCTTGCAAAAAAAATTTCATTACGTCATATACGCAGATTGCAAAATTCGAAAAAAAATTAAGGAATAATAAAAGTTGGGTTGATTATCAAAATATATATATTCGCGCATATAAATTAATAAATATATTTCGCTCTTTTAAAATCTGTCAATTTTTATCAACTCATATTAAGTAATACGCCAGCCAAAATAAATCAGAATGCAGGAAAGTCGATGCAAAAGATAATAGCATATATTGCATAGTGTTTACGAAATATGTATCTTATAAAAGAATCGTTAAATCGAATCTTACCGGGATATCAAAACACTCGACCACCCGGTTGGTCAGTTAAAACTTTCGGCTGTAACGTGACTGATCGCAGCGATTGACTCTCGAAAGATCGAATTTCGGATTGTTGAAGGGACGAGATGAGCTCGTAGAAAGTCGACAAGTCGAGCTCGTCGTAAGTGGAGCATAAGTCGTCCGCGAAACGTCGGTAGGTCGTGCGAACTGACACTAAAAACGGACAAACCTATATTCGTAATAATGTTCTAATGATGTAAATAGTAGTCTTTAACGAGCCTGTAAAGTCCGCCGGTATTTAAACATTACACGCCGTCAATTGCATCGCCAACGAGAGTCGATTGCGCAAAAAATCGCGTGGCTTTTCCCGCCGAGAGCGAGAAAATGAAGCGAGCCGCGATTATATGCCTCGTTATGAAAAATGTAAACGTTCATATCCACAATAAAACGTACATGTAGACATGATTATATGTTATGTGAATAAATTTAAATGAATGAAAGACCAATGGAATATAATTTCTGTAAGAATGTGCGATCGGAGTGCAATTTTCTTTAATAAACGAAAAGACTCTGATATATAAATACAAAATTCAGGTAGGAAATGGACTAATAACAGCCAGGCGCAGAAATTAGGCGCAACAAACTTGTTTTAAAATTTTTATTTAATTGGAACGTTCAATTCTAACCGTTAAGAAATAACGAGAATAGTACGAAATATCAGGTATTAAGAATCGTGAAAGTTGGAGAGGAAATAATCTAAAAATTTTTGATGGGAAAATGAGTAAATGAGTAAAGAGGGAACTCACTAAAGCGATCAAAGATGAAGAACAAGGAGCAAAAAAGGCGTACGTCATGATCTCAGCGATATACAGAACAGCACTGACGGTTGTAAAATATAAATAGGTCGTACATAAGTGACGCAGGCGGGAGAAAAAAGACGTCTCGAATCTCGGGGCTTTTAAATCTTAGTTAAAGCGCTCTACAATAGTTGCGTATGTTACACCGAGGGAGATAGGCCGGGTAAATAAGAAGAAATCAATTAGAGAAAGATGAAAAGGTGACGGCGGCACAAAAAACGAGAGGCACAGATAGCAGATACAATCTCGGAAGTAGGTCAGTAAACTGCAGTCACGAATCTTCGTCCCGGAGGGAAAAGCGAGCGCGATAACGAGGAGGGACGTTTCGCCGAAGTCGTTACCGTTACCATCGGCAGAAACGGAGGGTGGCTCGTGTCGGTGGGAGGGAGGGCAAGAAGAGCCGACGATCATGCCGACTTCACCGAGATGGAGAGCGCGGGGGAGGGAGGACAGGGTAAAAGGATTGATGCGCGTCCATAACTCATGCGAAAATGCGGTCAGGTGCACAACTGGATCAACGAGAGATCCCCGCGATCCTATCATCCTGCGATTTGCCGCTCGTGACTCTCCGTTCTACACGATACATACGCGACAGATTGCCAGCCACCGGGATGTTTCTTGATCTACCGTTTTGTTCGCACGATCGTCTATTAATTATTTAGTCGCGGTGAATATACCGACGAGCTACTAGACTTATCGAGCCTCGCAAAATAGTTGTTCATTACAAAATCATGTAAATCATATCAAGCTGATTTTTTAGAGAAAAGGAAAAAATTGTCTAGACACTTTTCTTATTATGAATAATTATTATTGTATACTAGATGAAAAAAGTTTTGCTATAATAAGACGTCTCGCCATGAATACATATATACGCTACATATATTTTTACGCGAGTATCCGTCAGTCAATTTCTCACCCTTCTTCTTAATATAACGATCAAAGCTCCGATTCAGCACTGGTGATGCGAGTTAACGGTGAAAGACGACTCGAGGTCAATTTCGCCTGGCGATGCATTTGCGAATTACTTTTGGTGATTCGACCTTTCACCGCGACCAATCAAGTTATTACGCGTAACGCAAACCGCGGGAGTCTCACTTGACGCTTAATATATTTCTCCCGCGTGAGATATAAGCTTTCAAGGCGGCCACTGCAAAAGCAACTGCGGTGAAACGTGACTTGTTACTTCACACTATGACAATCTTGAATTAAGAAAGTTGTACAGATCCGTTACACGTGTATATCCCCTCAAGATCGCAGATTTCATCGTTTATACATCAACTTATTGCTTTTAGTTCAATAATTTTAATCGCGTATTCGAAATGGTTCAAAAGCATTTTTCATGTTTTATTCCGAGTTTAATATTATTTTTAACAAGAGTCTATAAGATATCAAAATTTTAAAAAAAATCAAAATATATAAAGCTTACGAAAAAAAGAAATAATACGTTCCGTGCAAGGAATAAGTACAGCTAGTCTATGTAAGTAAACGCATGAATATAAATGCAAACTCAGGAAATTTAATTAAAATGATTAGCCGCCTGTCACACATCTGTCGTTTCAATCGACCAATAAATATCGATAATCGCGGACATGTATGATGAGTGCACTCAATGCACGATAACGATATGTACCGCACTTTCGTCATTTCACTACCGTAAAAATTAAACATGATCGAAGCACAATTTTTTATCCATTTCACACACGAGATTCGTTTTCGTCTTGAAAAAGCCAAAATCGACAATCGATAATTAAGAGTGTAAACATCTGTATACAGCGTTGCTGTATTGCCAAAAAATACCGCCGATAATTGTTGATGTCGCTAATTTATATTCACGAGTATTCCAATATTATTCGAAAATTACGAATCGCGCACATCTGTGCCTAATTGGAATGCATGTGCGTCCCAGATTCGTAACGAACATGCAACTATCCATTTATTACGCGCGATTTGGCCATCGATTAAACGCTCTTCCGCGTGATTACATGATGGAATGAAAGAGTGCCGCCTGTTTTTATGCCTCGTCGAAACATTACACGGTACGATAATGCGTTAAGCGTGTACATATGAAGTTTCGTATGCGTTGGACGCGTATGTGGAAATTCCGGGGTCAATTTCACGCGAGGAGGTTCCCAGACGTTTCGTCGTTTTGTTCGCAATAAATCTGCATCGCCGGACTTATCCGCGAAGTAATCTGCCACCGATAGCCCAGCGAGGCGCTATTTCAACGTCGCCGCGTCGCGCTTTCCCACCGCGGTCGCGCGAAAAAATGCTAATGAATCCCGCGCGCCGCGCGGCGTCGTATAACCGGCACGCTGATTTATAGCGATCGTGTTTCGCTTAGGAAATCATTATGACACCAGCTTTCGTCGCGGATTCCACGACGAGAAATGTAGTCCACGTGCGTGTTCGCGCGTGCGCGCTTCCGAGCGTGCTCGCCTTTCTTCCGGCAACGAAAGATATCGACACATAACAATGCGTATTGTGGCCACGCGAGATGATAACTCGACTGCGATAAATTAGAAGTATCGCCCCGGCGCACTTACCGATCCTGGGAACGTAAGAGATAAATCGCTTTCGCGAGTTTCAATATCGCGAGCGCGTTTCTTATTCGCGGTATCGGCACGGAATATCATCGGCCAGCCAGAATACATTTTCGTTACGGCGATCTTTTTGCCGTAAATTCGTATTAATTCCCGCGTAGTGCGATCGACGAAAGCGCGCGATATTTTTTCCAGAGGTCCCTTCAATTATTCCCGCGGAGATACATCGCGATGAAGCGGAAAGCCCGCGGGGACGGGCTATCAGTTGCGTGAGTTAAACTTCGCACCGAGAGATACCGATGAAAGGCGGTATATAGACGCGGCGCGAGAAGCGGCGTCGATGAAATCGCGGAAAATTTTCCGCCGGACTTTTTCCCATGCCGACGCGCTTGTATCGACCGGGAAGAGTCGCCGACGCGGAAACGAGGCTCTCTGCCTCATTCGCGTCGAAGATGCTGAAAGATAGATCTCGACGGTGTTTCTCGCCGAGAAACGCCCCGAGCGCGATAGCACGCGCTTTTCTCGTTTTCGTCCTTTCTGTCTCGTTCTTCCCGCCGCCTTTCTGGACGCTGTTCATTTGCGTACGAGATTGCGTCGTTGCGCGGAAAATCATAAAGCCGCGGGATGATCGATACCGGTGCGAGACCACCGTAACTATCGTCATATGTTTTATGAGCTAGAAAGTATGTGAATGTGCGCGGTCAAGAGCGCGGCAAAGAATCGCGAACGATAAGCGCAGTCAAAAAGCATCATACGATGCGCATCGAAGAAGTAAAAATCCAGAAACTAATTTTTGCAAAAGATACGTGCTAAAATTTCTTCATTTTAATTCACTTTTAAGCCACTTTATGTGACTTTTATGTTGAATAAATTCAAACAAATCAAACAGCAATGTGGCACTAAATTCGAAGAAGATAGATCTCGTATACAAGCGCTATAATATTTCACATTTGCTCTCTCCTCATTAATCAATTAAATTTAGTTTCCAATATTTTAGTTAATTAATGACTTTAATAATTAATAACTCACTGATAACTATCTTATCGAATATATTAGATCCGCAACACGTATACGTTTTCCGTAATCGAATAGATGTCGATTTGCTTCGATTCCGTTCTCACGGTATTTAATCGGTGTTGCACCGATGTTAGAAAGTGCTATATCGGTAGGCACGTCGTAAACGCGTTAATTGAATAGCTTACAAATGAGAGGAAGCTTCGTTAGAGAGCTTGTAGGACGAGATACGACCAGGCCAGGAAGAACGGTGAGCCGCGATTTTGCTCCGCATCGACGATTATAGTGGGCGTGCCCGTGATTTCATGACAGTGGAAAATTATAATTATTACCGACACCGGCGTCGATCACGTTTATTTAGCGGAAAGCGCTCGCCGCGCGCTTCTTCCTCTCTGCCGGCCAGGATTAATAAATTGCCAATTCGGAGTCGGATGATTTCAGTTATTATCGGCTACAACGGCCTCGTTGAGGAGTACAGATGCCGTCGTAATAAATGGGTGTCTCGCGCCGGCACGCCGCGGCCGTAAAGTGTGAATTCTTCTCCGCAGGTTAAAAATGCTCTTTGCAAAAATTATCGCAGGCCGCGCTAATCGAATTCATAAATTACAGCAGTGGTCCGATGGGCGCGCACGCGCGCGACTGATCTCGCGATATAATCCGGCTGATTTATCGATATCCCGCGACTCCGGAGGGTGATTTCGACGTTCTTCGAGGTTGATGCATTATGCGAATGTTATAATGTTACGGGCGAGATATGTACATACCTGGATAGACGAGCGAGGTAGAGCAGAAAAGACGATGTCTCTCTAACGGAGAGCTCTTCCCTTGTGGATACGTTGTCCTCGAATTCGATAACCGGTCTCCCGACGACGTCTATGTATCCTGCAATAGACAATTAGAACAGTCTTGGTTAACGTCTTATTTGAAATTTAATGCAGAAAATCTATCGCAAATATATCGATTTCTCTTTGTAAAGAAAATTTAAAACCGTTTACGCGTATATACAATATCGAAATTATCATTGTGTTATAAAGTCCAATTTGCCTCTCTAAAGAGATGCAAAAGTTGTAATTGTGTTCTGGAAGAGTTGATTTTTGTTCGCACATATGGCATTATCTCCTTGCATATTTTAATTTGCGTCGCAAGTAGATACATACGATTGTGCAACATGAATTATTTCAATGGGGCAGTAAAACGTTGGCAAGCGCGGTTGATTATAAATCATGATTCGATTCTCGATGAGCGATTGCCGATTGCAATCTCTCTGCCCGGTATAAATTATTAAATGACATCCTTTTAGAAGTTGTATCTACCTCGGGAGTAGGTCATCTCTCTTTGAATAAGGTCTTTTAGCTACGGGGTAAAATATGTATCAGCAGTGACATTCTAAACAATTCCGTGATCGTAATAGATAACGCTGAGTAACAGTTCGTTTTCATCCGTGTTACTGCGGTCGTGATGCCGAGGTCGTAACCCCGGCTATATACTACTGATCATTAAATACAGCCGACGCCTTTTAGCATTGCTTCAAGCTGATCTATGTTTGAGAACGTAATAATGTTCAAAAGACGCTATAGGTAAAAGTCGTGAAAGTTAATTACTAATTGATCTCATACTTATTGCCTATAGATAAACATCAAATAAAAAGGCATTTGTAGAAATCGATAGAAAGAAAGATAAGAAATAGATATGTAACTTTGTGAGAACATCTTGTTAAGTTCAGAATATAAAATATCCCGAGATCGACAAAATTATAAAAACTATAACGTAAATTTAAAAAATTAAATATATGTTAAATCTCCCAAAAATTTTCCCATACTTATCTTATAATCTTATAAATTTATTTATAAATTTAGAACAATTATTTTAGCAGAAATTAGATTTAACACTATCTTTATTCCTAAGTCTAAAATTCCATTTTATATATCTTAAACAACATTTCGAGACTAAAAAAGATTTCTTATTTTTTTAAATTAACAGATAGCGCGTTTATATATAAATCGCATTGTGAACACAAAGCCAAGAGATATATTAATAGGCGAGTACATTAATCTTCTACTGGATAGAGGTGTGTAGAGTTTTATGAGACACACGGTTACGAACGCATCGCGTTGCCAGTTCATAAATACATGCATAACACCTTGAAGCTCTTCCGAAGGTACTTGCCTAAGGCATAAATGATAATTCGCGGCGACATTATCTGGCTGTTTACGTG
Organism: Lasius platythorax; assembly: GCA_963971435.1. Classification (NCBI taxonomy): domain Eukaryota; kingdom Metazoa; phylum Arthropoda; class Insecta; order Hymenoptera; family Formicidae; genus Lasius; species Lasius platythorax. The sequence goes on along the minus strand of OZ020538.1, from coordinate 15,001,077 downwards.
GTAACAAAATAATAATGTTCAATAATGATAAGCAAACATCGTACCAAAACTATCAAAGTTTTTAAAAGTGCAACTTTTACATTTCTTTTTTGATAATGTTAGGAAAACTAATTAATTGTCCAATTTCGCGCAGAAAATTCTCCCTCTTTCTCTCTCCTCTCAATTTGCAGTTATCAATTAGCTTTTCATATAAATAACAGTAATACTATATATAGAATGCGTTCTAGTTTTCCATGAGTTTCACCATTACTATCATTATTTATCGCTCAATCATCTTGATCTATGATATTCAATCCTACAATTATAAATAATTCTTGAGATGATAAATTGACCGAGTAACAATATGATCTACCAATGCATTAAAAATTTAATTTTAATATGTATTCAGTGTAATATATGTACTCTAATATATATCAGAGATATAACAATATATTTATTTATATAAATCGTAACACGTTATATAACATCTTAAAAACTTACTACGCATGCATCATGTTATAATGCACCGTGACAAACACGTGCGTTGTATTGCTAGTATGTCAGAAAAAGTGTGAAAAATTACATAATTATGATAATCTTGTAACGAAAAAATCGCATTTTTTATGCATGTGACAATAAATTTTCTAGTCATTTTTTTCTAATAATTTAAGTATTATGATGGTATTTATTCTCTGTCGCCTGTCTGGCTAATGAATGAAGTACCAATCGTCTCACAAACACGTCGAAAGAAATTTCTCGAATCAGTGCATCGCCTCCACGATCAGCTGCAATCGTAGGTAGAGCGGTGGGCGTTTCTTCCGTGGGTTTCTTTCTTTTCACGCACGACGGACGACCGATCGCGCACCCGTTGTTGCGTTAATCGAACTGCACGCATCGTGACCGCTTATCGTTACGAGTACGTGGCGATTGCACCAGGTATACCGTAACCGCACGGTTGGCGTGCAGCTTTTTTAACGATCGTGCTTGACGCTCGCTCGGATTACCATAACCGATCGATTACCGGCGCACCATTGCGAGCGACGGGTTTCTCGTGGAATAAAGACGTTAATCCGAACTGCCTGTGCTCGCTAGAAAATCGCCTCCGCTATGCGATGCAACATATTCAGTACTGCTGTTATACATGATGACATTATCGGGATAGAATTCAAAATAGAGAAGCATCAAATCATAATCGATAGATATTAAATACATAGTAAAAAAAAAATATATATATACAGGGTGTCCGGTAATAATCGCCCCACCCATCGTGTGCAGGTAAAGCGGATTAAACCGAGTAAAAAAGTCCTCTACCGTTTTGCGATCTTCGCAATAATTAATGACAAATTAATTATAAAAGGTCGGCCGATTCGCGCGAATATAAGCGCGGGGCAAGAAGAGACATAAGCGTGTATAATACGAAAATCATTGCCAAATATCATAAATATTGCAACACAATGTCAATCTCATCAATTTAATTAATTGAATGATTTTGATATAATAAGTACAATTCGTTTAATTGCTAACGAGCATGCTACATTACGTGCAGTATGCTCAGAGAATGAAAGCGATTCTGTTACTTGCCAATCTGGACACGATGCGATAAAGTTGCGATCATTTCTCGAAGTAATTTTGATTATTTGATTGAAATAAAGACGATGCGTTGCGTAAAGTTTACAATGCCGATTGTATTAAACGCGCATTCACACGCAATCGATTCGCAGCGCAAAACTCTTTAACATCGCAAAACTTTTTAACATCGCAATTTGTCATATAATTATATAAAATTAATCGACAAATAGTTGTATGAATATTAAAATTGCTATTTAGAAAAAGAATAGAAATGGTAAGATGCAAGCAAGGGTTTTCTTAGCATATGTATTAATGTGTATTAATTAATCCGCGCGGAGTCATCGCTTGGTAGCCAAATCATAGTCATTCTATTATTATAGTTCAATAAAAAAATCGTAGTTTAAGAGATGCATTGACACGTCTCACGGTTTATCGGTGGCATGCCGAATTTCCTGACCTAAATACTCCACGCGGACTCCTCGGGCGATGACCAATAATCAAAGTCGCTCGATTCTCTGATCCAATAGAAAAGAGAGATTCGTGTCTTACTGGCGTTCTCGATTTTCTTCTCGTATCCTTCTTTATCCTCCTCGCATCCTTCTCGCGTTATCTCTAATTGTTTTGAAAAGGCACGCTCGAGCGAGCTCTGCTCGTATCCTTCTTTATCCTCCTCGCATCCTTCTTACTCTAATAAGGCATGCTCGGCGAGCACCACTCGAACTCGGTACGCAGAAAAAAACTAAAACAAAATACTGTTGATACTTTTTTCGACGACCTTCAATTGTTTCGGTGTCGCACATCCCATCGAAGGTGTCATAATAATCGTTTAGCCGCATGTCCATCTGTCATCGAGTTTCTTATCGCATGTGATTTATGTCTCAATTTATAGTTACTCACACAAATTTATTTCATACATTTTATTTACTCACACACGCGATTATAACGTCGGTGTAGTTCCATTCATTTCTACGAGCGTAGAAAATATATGTATATACATCATTTCTCGTCCCGCGCTTATATTCGCGCGGATTTGGCCGATCTTTTTTAATTAATTTCTCATTAATTATTGCGAAGATCGCAAAACGGTAAAGGACTTTCCTACTCGGTTTAATCCGCTCTACCTGCACACAATGGGTGGGGCGATTATTACCGGACACCCTGTATATATAATTAAAAGGTGATAATAAACCAAGTTTTAAAGCTCCAAACAGATAAAAGAAAGTCCTTGTTAATTTATTTAATTTAAACTTAACGCAATTTTAATAGATATATAAAATGTATATAATTTCAATTTCAATTTCTAACAAATACGGTAAGAATTTATAATTAATAAATAAGGATTCTATCAAAGAATCCATTTGAAACGACAACTGATAAGATTCTATACCGCACGTAACGAACTGCTGAAAGACGATTGTGATTGCAATTTTTCTACCGACATAAAGCGATCTTCTCAAAGCGCGTTTTGTGCACGCGGGATATGGGTTACGATGATCAGCAGATTCGTTGGGCGCACATACATACATATATATATAGATACATATCCGTTTCGCATATGCGCGCATTCGACGATCACCTCTACAAATCGCCGATCGTTCATCATCATCGTCTCACTCCTACTCGATAAAGACTCAATGCGGGGCCCCGACTCGGCTTTTAACGTAAATCAAGCATGCTTATGACCGGCGCGACGTTCTCCCTCTCTCTCTCTCTCTCTCTCTCTCTCTCTTATTTTCTTCCTCATCCCCCCCGAGAAGAAAGCCCCGTAGTTCATTCTGGAGGCGTCGATCCTTTCGTCTCGTCGTCCTCGCCGCGTGAACGAGCGAGAGCGAGTAGCCGCGAGGCGCGCGTCGCGAATACGGGGCGTGCACGCGATGAGACTCGTGAGAAAGATGAACGATAGCCAGATGGATACGTCAATATGCGTGCTATTAGCCGTTACTTTTTGGATTTATTGCCCGATGCCCCGTAAATCCCGTGATTTCTAATTACATGGTCGCGTTTGTCCTACTCCCCCTCTTTCTCTTCCCTGGCCTCACGCGCAGTTCCTCACGCCTGTTCTATCTTAAGCCTCTCTCTTTCGTCTCCTTAATTTCCTACTTATTCACGCGGCTATCTGTCGATCGATTTCTATTAAAATAAAAACGTCGAAGCGGGCGGCGGCCACGAAGTTTATTGATAATAACAACTGGGTTTTATAACGTATGATTCGGTGAATTATTATTCTCGATTTTGCTACAACGAGCTGGACCGAGAACAGTTTATGATACGGCCGCAATTTAATTACAGATTGCTTGATCGTAGGCAATTAATCGCTTAATTAGGCGACTAGATGGATTATCAAAAATTCCTATGAAAATAATACACTCGTGAGTAGACGTATCTGATCGTTTCAATACATTTCCTCACTAGATTTTAATCTATGCATCTTTTAAAATTTTATTTAATCTTACTTATAGATAAGCATATGCATATTGTCATCACATTACAGAAATTAATGCAAGTAAAGTTCATTACTAGTTATAGCGCAAATATGTGAAACAAAATAAAACCAACGATTACTTCGAGAAATAACATTGAAAAAGACGATATATATTTTTGTAACAATATATTTCATACGTTTCCCGAATAACACATACTTTCTGATATCAGTTTTTGTTATCTCAATTATTATTAATAAACGTTGAGAGAAAGTCGTAAAGATATGAAAAAAGGATTAAAAAATATATATAAATAATAATCTTTCTTCTTCTCTCTTCATTGTGTTTCTATTTTTCTTTTACTCCAGATTTATGGATATCTATTAATTAACTAAAATGTTCCTCAAGAGCGCGCGAAAAGAATGAAACTGCAAAATATAGATATTTGCGTTTACGTAATCGAAGGAGAAAAGTGTGGTGCCTTTGGCCGCGAAATAAGGTTTTCAGCAAACACGTTGATAAGCAAGCTCGTCGTCATGCTCGGTTAGGCTCGCGGCAGATTGACCCTCGTGAGCTCAAACAGGCACGACTCGTCTGTGGATTAACACTCGTTAGCTCACCCGAGATGCTATAATCGCTTAATTAGTCGCCTCGATGCACTACTACATACTTGTTAGGGTAATCGGCGATTATACATTTGCCGCGGCAAGTAGCACCGTAAGTTTCTCGCAATGCAAGTCCAACGAGGAAGTTCCACGATCGTAACTTCGTCGCGACAAATTAATGACCGCGACTAGTTAGCCTCCCGTCGACTTCGGCTCTGCAACGTCGGATCGTATGATCATCCATACGATGAATACTTTTGCTAGTAAGATATTCGTTAATTAAACCATTACTCAAAACCATTACGTATTTATTTGATTTTTTTACTGTAAATTTAAAGGAATTACAAAATGAATCTCGCTTTTGAAATTAAATATTATAATACTTAGGAGATTATTGCACATTAGAAATTTATATGTGATTTATTCAAATTCAGATTTAAAACTTGGAACGTTAGATAAATAAGAAAGTTATTAATATAAGATTTTATAAATATTATCCCGTTCGAAAGAAACAACAGTGAATATTTAAATCAACGAATAGTAATATAAAAAACAAATCTTTGAGTAATATCTGATATTCAAACTTATTCAAAAACGGTACATGTAATATTTTGTAAAAATTATTATTTGTGAAATACTCGAATCGTATTGCTATTTAAACGTTCAGGACTTTAAGTGTCTATGTTAACGCGCGTAAGGATCAATGGGACACGTCATTCTCTTTCAGGTGAGTGTCCATGGTAATAATATGGTGGAAAAAAGTTTCACCTCTATTAACTTTGAATCTTTCACCTTTCAATGGGCAATTCGACTTCTGCATATTGATCATCGATCATACGCGACATATGCTCCAGGTGTTCTAGCCGATTGCGGGAACGTATAGATACATTTCGATCCTTGACCCGACTCTCGTGTCGTGTACACCCGCTCGTCCGTGTACAATCCGATGCACACATATCGCGACGCTAAAATGACGTTAACCACGCCCCGGCATTATCTTTCCATCGTGACCGTTATTGAGGATCCATGAGAGAGATTGGCCGGTCAATTAGACGGCAGGATGAATCTCCGTTAGAAACGCGCTACCGAATGGATCATTAACTGCGAAACGAACTCATAAGCTGACATGGCTTACGAAATCTCACATATTTGAATCGCGTGAGGAGAAATGCGTCATTAACGAGTCTCAAAACATATTCATATACCGTACCTTCACGTCTATTTCCTTTACGTTTCTACGTATTTCTCGCATCTGTTGCATCTGCTTGCAAAAGTAAGCTTCGAGGAGCAACGGGTCGGGATCGCGCAATCTCCCTCTCTTTATCTTGAGAAAAATTCGCGCTCCGTTGTTAAATCCCGCTTGTCAACACGTAGAGGCGTCGTTGAGCAAACTTGCCGACGACGACTCACGAAACCGGTAATGCCGACGCGTTACGAAGCAAATACAAACTTTACAACCATGACCTTGACTCTCGATCGCACGAACGCGGTTGCTCGGGCCATAAAGATCGCGGGATCACGCCCTCGTCTCTCGATCTCATCCTAAAGTATTCCGCCGGCATGGCCGAGGCTGGGGTCGAGGCGATACAAAATGTGTATGCGGCGTGTATGCTCGGTTCGTGCGTGGCTAATGCACTTGATCCAATCGTCGACGTGATAACCATAATCACGTGCGGTCCAAGTATACCGCGAATATCGAATATGTACGACCGGGCTCGCGTATAGCCGATTGCACGTCCGCCGATGAGGATGCAGTTGCGCTGCGTGATGCAGCGTGATACACGTGCGCTGACGCATCGGGCCTAATGCGAATCGAGAAAGCCGAATCATCGTGGCCGTCCGCCTATTTTACAGAATAACACAGATTTATGTGCCTAGTTACTCTTACACTATTGTATAACGCATTGCGGAGAAAATAATTATCTATATGCAAAAGAATATTTTCAATTCCATTACTATTGCATAATTAACTGTTAACTTTCCGAGGGATATTCACTTCTAATTGTGCTCTGAGATGTAACACACACATGTAAATAAAATTAATTAATCAATTAAATTTCGTAAATTAAGTTTCAAAGATAGTTAGGATAATTAGGATAATATTTAGTTTAAATTTAGTTTTCTTCTAAGAAAATATATGTATTTCAAGAAAATTTCTTCGATTAAACGAATTATGATTTTATTATTACCGACTATATATTAAAAACGTTTAAGATGCAGGTCTTAACTCTATCTTTGGATCGTGCGTTTCCAATTACACGAAGATCTATCAAGATTCTTTCTCGATTTGTTCTCTACTTGCTTGCCTCTCACGCACGGCATTGCCACCAATATTGCTCGCTAATGCACCGGCAATGCACCAAGGTTCCTATGGTGAATCTCACACCCCCGCGCCAACAGATACCCATTACTATTACGAACAGAAAGGGACCGACAGTCACGCAGCTTTGTTTGCATATTCTGCTTTATTAACGCATACACATCGCATTATAAAAGCGCGCAATGCGCACTAAATAAAAGATGTCTAATAAAAATTTCTTGATTCTCTTCCATAATAATCACATTAAATACTATTTCATAAATTTATCTGCCTTATTTTTCATTATATACAATTTATATTTGTAAAAATATATTTAAATATAATTGTAAAAAAAATTGTATTGTGTAAAGTATCTAACACTAAATTTCAAAATTGCATATATATTATATATTTTTTCTTTTAAATCAAAGAAAAACAAATATTCAGAAAAAAGTATCCAATCATATATAATTATTTTTAAATAAAAATATTTTAAAATACTATTTTTTTTATAATTTGAAAGCAATAAAGTTCAAGTCTCGAAAAATTTTACTTCTCTTGATTCTTTTTCTCATAATTTAAAAAAATAAGTCAAGAGTTAATTTAACATTAAAAAGCTACAGAAAAGCAGTCTAAACATAACTAAGCAAAAAACTTATAGTAAAAAATTTGTATTTTTTCTATAAACAAAATATTGATTATAGAATGCCAATCTTCTCTACTTCATATAAATAACGCGCTGATCTGACGAGTTCGTTCCAATCCTTCGTACTGTGGCCGAGCAAATCTTTTCTCCATGCTCGATGCCGGTTACCGTAGGAAATAAGACCAGGTTTCGAGAAGCGACTCGTTCCACGAGCGCAGATCGGTGTGATAAGAACGGTCGATAACGGGGCTCTGGCGGGTGGGCGTATTTACGTTTGCAGAAGCAATCGAGAATACCTCCCGGTTATATGCCGATCGAAGATCGTTCGATGTAAGATTATTTGGATCCTTGTTTACGAGTGCAACATTGTGTACGGACGCGAACAAATAATTCGATAAAAGGACGCGTGCTCGATCGAGTGCAGATGTTCGAGTATCGAGAGGCATAGCTGTTAGTTAAACATAAATGGCTAGAAATCTGCACCCGTGTTTTGAGCAGCAAATCTCCTTATTAATTTCATTGATCTTTCTTCGATATAAATTTACAAGTTTTCGATGTGTTCAATATTAAATGATAATATTAAAAAGCTTAAAGTGAGATGTGTTTAATTTAACTGAATAAGATTCATTAACTCTTAAAAGTTTCGGAAAACTTAAAATTAATGATGCAAAAATTAATAATATTAAATTTGAGATATAAATATAGTTTAATAGTACATCAGAAGATTAAAAAAGAGCATATATTAAGAAATATAACTATTTTAAATTAGTATGCTGTTGTTATATAATGCACTATAAATTTCAACAACCAAGAAGAAAATCAGTCGGACTTTGTAGCATTTAATATCCGTTTTACGATTGTGTTAATACTCGCGAACTTGTTAAAAGGAGCGGCGCTAAATATCATTTCTCTTAACTCGTAGATCTTGTTTGCTAATAATAAAGAAGTCAACGGTAAAGTCGAGAACCCGGCAACGAACGGTTCTCTCTCTCGGGTACTCGAATACCGATATTTACGATCCTCTCTGATTATTTCCGATCGAGCCTTGAAAGCATTAGGGCATTAGTTACCACGTAGCTGCTGGTCAGACATTACTTACGTCCACTTGGACATTTCTCATAACAACTGGTCGAATACGCAGCGGCAGTTACTACTTGCATTCCTCGTTTGCAAGCGGCGCGGCGTACCAGCGACTGCATTCACTACTTTCTCGCGAGACCGCCACTGTTTTGGGATCATATAAAACGTTATGCGCTTATACCAAGCGAGCCAATTCGCGTATTGTATCTCACTGTCATTTGCCGAACGCGAATAGTCATGTAATATATGCAAAGTTGTTGTACTGAATAATATACTTCGATTAAATTGTATAATATACATCTGTAACTTTAAAACTTTAAATTATTCACATAACTCGAATAACGTATTCTGCCCTTGTAACTAGCTCAGATTCTGTTAGATTCGCGTACTGTATCATTGTCATTTGCTGAAGTAAATTCATGCAATATATAGTACAAAGTATACAAAGTTGCTGTAGTGAATAATATCTATACTTCAATTAAATTTCATTAATATTTATTTTAAATTTTCCATTAATTGCATCTGTAATTTTATTTTAAATTATTCGAATAACTTGGATAATTTGTATTCTGCTCTCGCAACGAGTTCAGATTCTGTTAGAATCACTTGCATATTATTTTATCAAATTACATACGTTTATAATCCCGTCCCTTCGTTTTGAAGTTTGTAAAAACTACGTATCAGATGCATTTAATGCAAATCAATTCATATTTTACGTAAAGCTAATTATTAAGATACATAGCGGTTTTAATACGGCTGATAATCTTCCGATAAGCATAATTAAGCGTTCAATGAAAAATTTACGGTGAGTTAATAAATCATATAAAACATCAGTCGACGATGATGATTAGAAGCGCATTGATCAGTTATACCAGGAAGGAGTTATCTAAATGGGAGAAATATTGATTAGACATACTTGTTGCGTTGCAAGTTTAATCTGCTATTGCGATTACCGATGCATTCCTCTCTGACAAATCCGCGTAGTGCATTTATTACCACGCACAACTCTCTGTATAAATAATATTTTATAAGAGTTGCGGATTTTAAAGTTTAAATCAGCGATATATATCTGATGATTAATGATTAAATCTAATGATTAATTAAATACTATCAATATCGTATTGCCTCATATACTACGATAGAATTAAAAGAAAATATCGATGTTTGTGTGAGAAAATTAATTCCTAATCAATGATATTTTTTCGATGAATGATTGAACTGATAAACGCATTCAATTTATTGCATTTTGTGATAAATCTATTACTAACCTCTTATCATAATTTTCGTTAATGTACTTGATAAATTCAATTAGTTATTCTCCATTAAAAACAATATTATTTCAAACATTTGTATGTAATTTATCCTAATGATTAATGTGTTATATATTTTTGACGTGCGTAATTCGCAACCGTATATATATATTTAAAGCGGTATTTTTAATATGGAACATAAATAGAAATATGTGCAGAACACAATTTGTTTGCAGTGACACAGGTGCACAAGACAGATACTGCCCTCGACAATTAAAGCAAAGCAACGAACATTAAATTCGCGTTAAAGATAGACGGATGAATCGTAAAAATTGACAAGACACGCCGCGTGCATTTAATTAATCTAATCGATGAATGGCTGGTAGTTAATACGGTCAGCTCCTTTATCTCTGTTTCGAAGACGTCTAGTCGAAGTACGCCTCTGCAACTTTCTAAGAGCATCAACGCGTTTCGCACGGCGCCAATAATGGCAGCCGGCCCGTTTCGGGACCCGCGTGGATGCAGCGCAATTAGTGCCGCGGAAAATCTGCGCGGCGGTTAATAACGCGAGTCGATAATCGGGCGAGGCGCATCGATCACTCGGGGAGGCATTATCGATTGGCCTCGGCAAAACCTTATCCCACCTCGATGCAGCACGTCGGCGGCGGCGGCGGCGGCGGCGGCGGTGGCGGGCATCAGCCTCCTCTCTTCTCTGGGATCTGGGTCGTACCCTGAATTCAGGCTGCGTGCGCGATATCTACGATTACCGCGTAATTGCCTGCGTGTCCGGGCCGCCAGCCTAAAGAGCGGCCTAAAACGAGGGCCGGGCCGTGATTATCGAGTATCGAAAATTATAATCCTCTGCCATCTCGCGTGCACATCACCAGTATTAAATGGCGAGAGATATGATTTCACGGCGATTTTTGCGGGAAAGCTCATGTGCGCGCATCCGTAATACGGTAGGTTTCAACGACAAACACAGATTCTACGTGATGCTGCTGTAGATTACTGCGTTAAGGTATTAATTCCTCGAATAATGTTACGATCGCACATCTCTGTGGTTTTCAAGCACATTGACCTATATATTTCGATCGTACCTCTACGGTGAAATGTGTCTGTCTGTTTCCGAGTTTCGTTTGCTTAACATTGAATCAACATTGTTAAGTTGAGATGAGTATTGAGTTGAGATGGATCAACATTGTTATGGTTGAGTGGCTGAGCACAAGATCAAAAAGTTTCTTCTAGGACGGAATTCAAAAACTCATTAAGAGGTAGACTAAGTGCATAGAAATGAACGAGAGAGGGAAGAGAGATTATATAGAAAAATAACTTACATTACTTTTGGAAGTACAATTAAAACTTTTGATTTCTCAAATGTCCCTTTACTTTTTGACTTTCCTCGTACAATGTTCGACAATTTGGATTATTCTTGTCATCTCTTAATGGCTGGAACCGATAGGAGACTTATCAGAGACGTAAGCCGTTGAGAAAGGTCAAGACTTATGAATTTTTTTTTGTCTATTGGTTTGCTGAAAATGATCCATAGAAGGAATCGAAACGTTTAAGATTATTAAAAAAGATTTTTAGATCATTTTGTTGCGCTTACTTTCTGCGCTTAGTTCACTGCCTATCTGTATTTTTATAATCTAAACATATTCGAATTTTCAGAAAGCCTTTGATTTGTTATGGAATGTGAAAATATTCAGTACCATAAATAAGCCTTATTTCCACTTCCGTGTACGTTTACAGTATACAAACTTCATTAAGTTCGCGAGGTTGAATAATAACGAAAAAAAGCAGAAACTAGATTCTCTACTTAATCTACTCACACCGACCCTAATGTGAGATATACATTTCACGTTTTTGCCATAAAAGTTAGATTGCCTGAGTACTACCAGTTATTATTGCTATTCGTCACAAGCTTGTTACCAGTTGCTTGGCTATTGCTTTATATGAGCGGAAAATCAGGATTACGCACAGCATGACTAACATCGCGCATTTCAAACGATCTTTAGAGACACGAGCGAGAGTTTAAGATGCTTCGTTAAAAGACGCTTTATTTACATTCTGTAACTAAATTTTCATTTATATTCATTTTTCAAAACTTACATAATTAAAACCACAATTTGTTTTTTTCATTTTTATATACAATTTGTTTTTTTATTTTTATATAGCAATTATAAATGAATCGTTACAAATTTTAAGAAACATTTACTAGTATTTTGATCTAATTTACATCTTCGCGAGGGTATATGTAACATTTACTTTCTAAAATTTATTCCTTTTGATCGCGTTTCTGTCACGCGTTTCCCGTATACTTTGCAGGATGCAGATTTCTTAGATCTCTAAGATTTTCTAATTTTCTCACATCGTGATACACACAAGTGGTAAAGACGTAATTACATGAATCGGGCAATCGGGATCTTCCTAATAATACGAGAGACGCGATGATCGCGTGGCGTAACGAGCCGTTTCTAAATCGCTGAAATCGTAACCGGAGTGTTTTGCTCCACGCGCGCGCGCTCAGATATACGCGTGCCGATGAAGCGAGATGATGCTTCAAAGAGGTGGATCGCATAGCTTATCGCATGTCGAATGTAACGGAATGTATGCCTCTCTTTTTGCGTGCTCGCAGGCACGCATGTACCCCGGCATAGCCACGCTTCGATGTATTCTCAAAGTAACAATTTCGTAATCCCCTAATTACAAGGCAAACGGGGTTGAATATAGGCTGGCAGCCATTAAGGATGTCTTACATGTTACACTCGAAACGTTGAAGCACACTGTATTCTGTTTTCTCTATTCATTTCGTAATGCCGCACACTGTGTGGATGTGTGTATGTGCGCATAAGGAAAATTTGGAAAAATATAAAATCTAGTATGTAGCAAGCTTCGCGGTAAAAAAGAATTTTCACCAAAATCGCGTACGTTTCTCTGTCAAATTGTTGCAACGTACAAATCATGATACAGATCAGATGATACACACATTCTATGTTCATCTAATAGAATTCAATTTCTCATAATAGCTACATAAAAAGCGCTTTGTCGCGAACCGAATCACTTCTTGCTTACATGTTCACCTAGCAATTTACTGTATGCAAAACGCGTTGCAAATCAATGTATTACAATCCCGTTTCAGTTTATGTATTACAAGCCCCGTATCGGTAAAATGTACAGTTAAAAGTTATCGTACTGACGATGCGGTGATCTCCACCTTCTTTTGTTACGTATTTAATTATCATATCGCTCGAAGCTCGTACAATCGAAAGAACACATTTTGTACCGTAAACCATGCATAGCTAATTAGGCTAATAAACTCGGAGGATGCGAAATACAAAGCAGTGCGAGAGATATTCTTTGCATAAATACGTCCATTATCATAACCCGTCCATACACGAGCGCAGAAAAGATGTAAAATTTTCACCGTTTTCTGCGCGTGATAAATTATCGCGACCTCGATATGAGTACGCATCGCAATTTTTCTGCCGATCATGACGTGTGGGACTCTGGCCCATTCCGCCCACGTGAAGGCCACGGGGCCCTTGTGCCAGTCAGGTGATACACCGAGGCGTGTGTGCGTTAAACGGCCATTGATTCATCGCTCGGTGTCACAATAATAAAATACTTCCATGTAATTAGCTCTGCGAAAGTACTGGCCGATACGCTCGACTAGTTAGACGCGATCGATCGATGACGGCTATGAAACGCCGGATATGATGGCACTCAGTTTAAATACCCGCATATGCTCTATTAGCGCGTGGATAGACTTTCGTAACGGCCGACGGGATTATCGCTGAATCATTCCCCGAATCTATCATAGAGAAAAATCGTACTTTATTGTTTTACTATTTAAATATATGGCCTTAATTGATATTAATGCGAAGAGGGCCTAAACACTATCGCCTGAATTCTTATCTTAGATTGGATTAATCGTTCCGACTGTGCGCAACCACGTTTTCCCGCTGTATCTACTTAATCACTTTTAGTGCATCTTCAGTATATATATATATATACATATATATATCCACCATTCCACAGTACATCCACCTATTGCAAACGTTCATCTAGTAGCATCGGCCGTAGGCAATGATATGGATCTTTCGTGCCAGATTCTCGTTTCACTTCTACTTTTACGTTCCTGATATATCTGTATATTAAAAGTACCTTGCCTGAACAGTGCATGTCTAATCGCATATCGCGATTTTGCCTGTCTTATAATAAAATAACATCCTGAAGGAAAGAACGCTCACACTCGCGCAATTAATAAATCAATTTACAGAATAAGGGATAGTTTCACCAACGCCACAACTAGAACTAGAACAAGGCAATGCTCTATTAGCCGGAGAGAATATTCTCTCCTTTTATTTAACATTAAAAATAATTATCAAATATTTGTTGTATATGTTATATTGTAGATAGTACTGATCGTGTGACAGTTATATATAAAATAACAAGCTATGCTGGAAATATTTCAATAATATACGCCTAAAACGCAACCAATTGCATTAAAAAATTTATTGGATTTAATATACCGTAGAAAACACAATCTAAACGACAAATATATTCGCAAAATTGTCATATAGTTAGACGTATAACTTTCAATTAGATTTTTACGAAGGTAGTCGAAAGTCGCATAACGTTATTGAAATTAAAATTCAAGTTGAAGTTAACATCTCTAATGTACAGGTAAAACCGGTGTTGAACAATGAAATATATTTTCAACCATGTAAATAATAATCCTGCATTACGCTTAATTCGTCGCCAATTGTGCGTATTGCCAGGCCAAGATTAGTCTCGGCCAAGTCGCGGCCACGACGACTTTATCGTCGAGCGAATGGTCATAAATAGTCGACCGCTTTCACGTGCACGCTCGAGTTTGAGTTAGGTGAATCAGTTTGATTTGTGCATTAGCTTGAACTCCGCGAACAAGATGCGCGAGCAATCGTCTTTATCATACGGCCAGACGCATCCGAATCTGCATAAAATCGTAAATCACATGTGTAAATACATGCCCGGAGTGTCGCGATTCACGCCGCTGCTGCTCGATCTCGTCGTCGTTCGCTCTTCATTTCATTTAACGAGAATATCTAGCCGCTGTCCAGCTGACATATCGCGCTCTTCATACAAGGTACTTTGTAAATTTTGCATCGAAGTTTTCATTTAGTGAACGCTTATTTAGTGATCGGACAGCATCTCTCTTTGTTATTAAATACTTGCACGATTAAGTCTTGCATAATTGATATTGTCGAAGTGTATGTATAATTAAACGATTAACTTCTATCTCTTTGAAATTTAATTCGTTATAATTGCTTAATTTTTAACGTTAAATCACTCTTAGGTTAAACTTTGACTTGAATTTTCGGACAAGGAAAATGATTTCAAATTTGTTGAAAAATATGCTTCTAAAGTTTAATGTAGACTTCACGAAACACCTAATATAATTTCTCATCGCCTCTCTCGAAGATTCTATTACACACTGCATTCACCTGCTGCGATCGGGTACGCGTCACGCGGTGAGCTACCTTATAAATCTATGATTCCTGACATAAACCCAACCGAAGCGATTTCTCCTGACGCGGTAACATTTTCCGATAATTTATGTGAATACGCCTAATTGAGTCTCGACGGATGTCCGTGCTAACGAGCTTGGTAACTCGAACCATCTCGCACATCGATTCGTTTAATCACGCGCGACGGCGAATTAGAGCGATCATGAAAATCTCACTTCCGTGAAAATTCTCGCGTTCGGAGCTGTGGCAAAAAAAAAAAAGAAAAAAAAACGGCGGTAAAAAAATACGAGACGCCGCCAAAGAGGCCGTCATCGCACTCGCGGACTCGTTAATGCTCTCCAATCTCCGACTCTCTCGAAGCGCTTGAACTTCGGCCGCGGTCGTTTGTCGTATTTGCACTTCTTTGCCCGGCGGGCGTAAATGCAGCTCGATGCAGCATCTTCTGCGCTTCCTCTTCCTGTTCGTCCCGCCTCTTTTAGGTGACCGTGCGGCACAGCGCAACTTCAGCCAGCTAATCGGCGACAAAGCGGCAGCTTCGCCAACTACGGGATTACAGTTAGATACTCGGTGATTTCCCCAGCTGGGAATCCGTGAGAAGAGGGAAGAAAACGACGTAGAGAAAGGAGGGGATATAATAAGGGGATCTTCAATTGCTTCAAGAAAACCGAGAATCAATGACGAGGAAGCAGAAGCATGTTCGGATGACGTATCGAGATCCATATCACACACTAAGAGACTTGTAATAGGATAGACTAGACGATACTTAAACGAAAAAAATAGATAGATATTCGTGCAACAATAAAATTATCATGACTTATTATTTAATCATGACTTTAAATGAAACGATGTTGAGATTTTTGATAGTGAACCTTTCTTTAATAAGCGTTTACTCTCCGAAATGTTATTCATTAAAAGACGAAAAAAAACTTAAACCTACAAACAGATACTGAAGGCTTATAGCTTATATCATGTATATCTTACTGCTGTTGAAGTATGTACTTAATGTGAGAAGCACATCTTGAGATTGACAGATATGGATTTCTTTAAGCTTATATATGTTTTGGACCGTTTGTGACGACATGTGAGGATATTTTTATTTTATACATTATAATGAGACATCATTTTTATTCATCCAACTACGTTTGCTATTCTGACTTATATCTTTGTAATAGCGGTTTCTGACTCTTTTTTTATTTCGCGTTAAAGATGGTCTAAAGAAGGGACCGAAACGTACGCTCCTATAGCTTATGAGATTATGATATTCCATTAATATCTATTTATGATTTTCTAATATCTTCTTAATAAATATAATTTGCGCCCCAATTACTGCGCTGGCATTTATTGCCATTTTCATTACCTTTTAGTGATTATATTCGTGCTACTTTCAACAAGAATCTTTTTACATTATTTTACACTAATATGCGAACTCGTGTCCTTATTAAAATAATCGAACATTTTTTTGCAGCATAAATATATTAATGATTGAATTTTATAACAAATTCCTTAATCACATATCGTTCTTAATACTTATTACAAGTCTTGTAGTTTTATATAACACATTTCCGCGAACATAACTTCCAAAATTACAAGAAAAAATCTCTGCATTATTTGTATGTAAAAAAATATACATTTCTAACAACTAATGTTATCGATCTTTATATGTAATCAAGCAATCAATGACTACCACCATTATTTCGAGAATAAATAGGCTATCTATATTATGCACATAAAATTTTCATGTCCTATATATTTCTCCGAATAGTTTGCACAATAGGGTGATTACCTAAAAAACCGAATTTACATTTCTTGAACAGACAGTGTACTTCCGACGGATTGTCAATGGACTTTCTCGTAAATCTCTACGTCTCATCGCGATACCATACTGGCATTAGGGAAATGCAATGTAGGCATGTAGACATTAACGTGTAAAAGCCAAGCGACGTGAGACGGTCGGAAAATTTCGCGAAAATTACTCGAGACGGGTTGGAAACTTAGCCGCGAGGCAGCTCCAACAAGATCCCATGAAACTAAAACAACTTGCGCTTTGTTGCAATCAAGCTGCGGAATGAAGGAAGTGAACACAACCAGATGAGAAGAGCACCGCGAGCATCGAGCCGTTCAAGGCAGAATCGATGGATGGAGAAAGAGGAGCAGGAGAAGCTTAACGAGACACGCGAGGAACTACCACGAGGAAAGAAAGATAGTATAAATAGATACCGGAATGTATGATACGCGCTCGTGGGTCGAATTAAAGTATGATCATTGATGCTTTCGTAAGGATATGCTTTAAAACGAATTTGCGCGATTTATTCTGATAAATTGCCCGCAATGAAAAAAATGAATCGTGTAAACAATTTATAGAAAAAAGAAGAAATACAAATATTATTCTATTTTTTTTCATATAAGATTATCTAAAAGTTTTCTAGAGTGTTGTATGTAATTTAGAATTAGTTTTACTATGCATCCTTTTTTAAATTTTTTATAATTTTCTTAAGATAGCATATTGAATTATGCTGCGAATTAAATTATTCGCTTTTCTGCCTTTTAAACAAAACTTGATTCATTCACCGCATTCACTTCTCATGAATCATCGGGATCGAGGATCAGAAGTGAAAACCGTGTAAATTCGCTTAAGCTTACCTACGGAAAACGACCTCGATAAGAAGCAGCGCACGTGCATACACTTTATTGTAATTAAAATTGACAACTCGCGGTACGACGCGTTTCTTACTGTTTATTTCTACCGTTCGACGCATGCCGGAATCCATTGGCCTGTCGCCCATCGGCTCTTCCTACCCGCATACCGGTCAGTTAATCGGCGACAAAGCAGCCAAGCTTCGCCAACTACGGGATACAGTTAGACATCCGTAGATCCGGTCAGCTGAGCGAGCCATGAGGATGAGCGGAAGAAGGGACGAGGTAGAGCACGAAGCTCGAAGGGAGCACGAACATTGTGAGGCAGCGAGAGATAAAAAAAGATAGCGATAAGAATGTATATGAGATAGTACACGGAAGAATGTACGGTACATGTGTGAGATATAGATAAACAGAGAGAAGCATTTAGCAAGATAGAGAGAGAGAGAGAGAGAGAGAGAGAGAGGAGGAAGGGACCGTTGGCCCTTTTACGAGAAGAGCCGTATAAATGGATGAATGCACGAGAACACGAAGGCGTGTGAATTGAGCATGTAGCTCATGTTCGAATAAATGGATAGTTAACGTTAATGTTGCTGCGAGGGGTCTCTCTTTAATCGAGACACAAAAGAGTCGCGTATATCCCACACTCGGTTGTAATTAAAGCGGCCGAGAGTGCGCTTTTCCCTTTCACCCGGTTACCGTTGCAGAACACCGTCTCGTAAGAGGTGACTGTTACACGAACGACGCCGATGTCGAAAATACCGAAAAAAAGTGGCGGATTAATTCGATCCAAAGCAAAGTTCGATAAAGTGATTTCTCCTCCTTTGTAATATCAAAAATATTACATATTGCCTTTAATCAATCTTTATAGATTGATATCACCTTGGATCTATTATTACAAGATAATGTTACGATAATCGTTGTACCAGCAAAATCGAATACTCGAACATTATTCGTTCGATAGTAGCGGACAGATCTCGCAAGATTATCGCTTTATGTGTAAAATTTTAATTCAAGCGCGTCATTTACATCTTATATAAGTATTCCGGCAAAAAATTATTTTTGCACAGAACTTTTTTTTTTTTTGGTCTCACTTAATTCTCAGCTTTCTAAAATATACACACCTATTTAAAAGCTCCTAGACGATCATTATATATTTTCTATGGTAATTTAAAACACATACATACAAAGCGTGTGTTTCGTGACGCGAACGCTCGCGGGTTAATCTTCGGTCAGACTCCTCTCAAGTACCGTCCAACGACTACCTTCTTCCTGCCGTGCGCTAATCGACGACAGAGAGTAACAACTGCGCCAACTACGGGAATACAGTTAGACATCCGCGGATCTGGCCAGCTGAGCCTCACGGAAAGGGAGAGAAAGGGACAAAGCGGGATGAAAGGCAAGGAGAGCGGTCGAGAGAATGGCGCACTCGAGAAGGCGGAATCGCAGTAGAAAGGAGAGAAGGGAGAGAGAGAGAGAGAGAGAGAGGATCTGCTCTCCGAGGAGAAGAGTATCCGCCGGTACTCCGACGAAGTACGTAAATAGATGCGCGGAACAGGCAGAAGATGCGGGGGCGTGTGAATCTACCTAGCTTAAGAGGGTGTGTCCGCAGCTTCCGCATACTCCTACGCGGTCACCGCGTGTTGTTATCTTCCGCAACGCGACGCGAGAGTCACGTGTGCGGCATAAGCGCACGTTTTCTGCCGTTGCGTGTCTCTATGTGGAGCACAGCAACGCGAGACAAAGGCTTACAACAAAAGCGCGCAGTCGACCATCGCGCGAAAACCGTTTAAAGATGAAAATCTGTGAGCGTTATTTCACTCTTAAACGATATATCTCTTTAAATCAGATACTTTCACTTGTGAACGTAGATCTCAGATAAATATTTGACGATTTAAGATTTATATATACCTATTAAGATTTAATATAAAAAAGTTGAAGATTATAATTTTAAATTCTTCCTTTTTCTTGACGAAAGTTTCGATGATTTATACTACAATTCTCCTTATGTCGAATTACTACGATTACGATTATTTTTATCGTATAACTTTTTCTCGTATATTTTCTAAAAAGAATTTTATGTTTTACAAAACTTACCGGGAAGTGACAGACCACACGTGAGAACGCGTTCCGGCAAGTCGTGAATAGTCCTCGGTAATGTTACTTCGTCGACTCGCTTTTTGGTTCCTGAAACAAGAATATGAAGAATCTTATTACACCCGCATCTTCGATAACAAGGATATTGCATTTTAATTTGACAACTAAACTCTAAATACCAGCATATTTACATATACATACAACGATCGGTAATTTGACCGTGGGGTTCATAAAACTGATAGCTAAATGAATCTCAATGGAAATCTCATCGAAGTTTGTCTGTTCTGATTTAATAACGAGATCGAGTAACTCCCTTATGATAAATTGAAAATCACTGACTGACAAAATATTTATAATTATTTTATAATTCGATCAAACTTTTTAACGTTATTATCTAGGCTGTTATTAACCACGCAGCGTTTCTATATATTTTTTTTAAATTGTAAAAGTATATTATGTCAAATATAAAAAGATTCAAAGAAAGAAAAATTTTATTTCTTTTCTTGCAAATCGCTTTAACAACTAATTTGAAATTTTGTTGGAGCATGTTACTAATTTCTTTGCTCTGTCTGCAAGCTTTTTATAATTTAAACCTTTTAACAAAAAGCTCAGTTTTTCTATAAAAAGCTAGTTGTGTAAAAATTTGGCGTTTTATAATAAAACTAAGCCTTCTTGTAAAAGGTCTGATTTAAAAAAAAAAATTGCACAATATATCCATAATTAGATATTAAATATTAAAATGTTAGTAATTAATCACTTAACTTTTAATTAATTACTTAATTTTGGTTTACTAACATTCGAATAGTAACATACGACATTTCAATTTCTTCTATTGAACAAACATGCATGTCACGCTGCGCTATTAAAGAAAAACATACATCTCTACAGTGAATAATGCCAACTTGCTTCATCGAACCATTAAATACGTTTCTCCGATTAATATTCGTTTTACAAGATACAGAGATCGATTGAAGTGCGCGCTCGCTACCGAAACGAAGCTCATTTGTCGATTAATCGCGATGGAAACGCACGTGTATCGGTGGCACGATGACGAACACGTATGCACGTGACGCACGTGCACGCATGCAGAAACGAAACTCGGACTGTGCCAGCCCGCGAGCTTGACCTTTGGTTGAAAGGCCCCCTCTAATTCCACCTTTTAACCCTCATCACCTCCTGCCAGGGGAACTGGCGAAGGTAAACGGCGAAATGCGCGCGTATGTTCTCATCTCCTCGAGCGTATGCATCGCGATGCATCTCGCGCTCTCGACGGAGCACTTTCTACCTCCGAGACTAACACGTCGAATAATATGTATCTCACGTCGGCAGTTTTAAATAGCGTTACTACCGCGCGCGAGTAGCGAGGCGCGAATACCGGACGTCTCATTCATGACGGCGCAGAAATAATCGAAAGTAAGCGAGCATGAGCGGCGTCTCTCTTGTCAAAGCGCGCATTCACTTATGCAAAGATCTCGAAGAAAATGTAATCAAGCGTAAATCTCAACGCTGGTTAGTTCGCTTTTCCTCTATTCTATACTCTCTCCCTTTCTTTCTCTCTCCCTCTCTCTTTCTATCTTCCCGGAGATCGGCGTAATCGCGATTTCAATGTAATTAACGCTGATACTACTGGCGCATTATTAAAATGAGCGATTCTCCGCGAAACGCGCGGAAAAAGTTTATCGTTTACACCTGTGGACGTTTAGTGGCGGTCGTTAAACCGGTTACGATAAGTTTTCCCGCGCAATATCGTGAATCCCGTGATGTCGGTCGTGCTGGGCATCGTATTGGGAAGCTCTGTACTTTTTACGGTAATCGTCGGCCACGCGACACACAGCGTGTATCCAATTAGCGGGCGCTATTTGCACACGGACGCTTATTAAGCGATTATAAGACGTTTCACCGCGAATGCTAATTGCAGGTTCGAGCAGCCTCGCGACGGCTCAACTTTATCGCACGTCCTCGCTCTTATTAAAGTAAATTGATCCGCCGCGAAATCGGAACGACGCCGATTGCCGTCCGCGATCGTGTCCGCAAACCGTATTGACTTTAAACTGATAAAAGTGCTCTGCGTGCTTAGCTAGTTTAAATGCGCGCCAAGATACGATCAATTAGTGTTCACTGTGCACACGCGAGAAGTGACGATGGACCATGTTTGTTCCAATGAAAACATATCTTTCGCGGATGCCACGCGAAAACGCGTGTGGACCGGTTTGTAACACGCAAGTAAAATAAGTTGTATCATGGACGCGATTTCTGAAATGCACAAACTGTCCGCAAAAGTTATACGAGATTGAGATTATCAGAGATTGAGATTTTGAATAAATTCCACTTAAAATTAATTGAAGCATAAGATCACTTTACTTATTTGCATTTCTGAAGCATCTCTTAAATCGCAAAATTTTTTTATTATCCAGTTATTTGTAATTCAGTAACTATTTATGTCTAGATATTCTCAAACTATACTAATTATTCCTCTTAGTACTCATAATTTAAAAAAAATATGTAATTCCTAAAATAGTGTGTGTGCAGCACACATATAGATATGTAAAATAATATAACAATTATAGAATATATATATATATATTATATATATATTATACATATATAGAATTTGCTGAAGAAATTTTTAAATGTTGATAATTATTATATAATTGTTGCTATTTTTTAGATGAATTCTTTAAATCGTTTAAATTCCGAAATATATAATCATTGCTTTTGTGAGACAGAGAGAAAAATATCCTGAACAAAGAACATTAAAATATTCACTAAAGCGTTGTTAAACGAGGAACAATTCCAATCAATCGTCATGACGTTATACTAACTATCCATGCATATCGCCGCGGCAATTACCGGAGAATCCGCAATGCCTGGCTATCTCTCCTCGTGTATGGCTATCTATTCCGGAATTACTCTACCGTAGACTGTATTCAATCGACAACCAATAACTAATATCGTTTTTCGCATAACTGAATGACAACGAGCTCGTCATCGGCATTCTGCATTGAAAGTACAATCGAACGTTTATGTTTATTTTTGCGGAATGACGATGACGAGCGCGACACGCGACCCAGTTTAGTTACCAGGTGCATTCACACGATTGTATTCGTGTATGTATAGCTCGGAGAGAAGAATTATTTCGCGAATGCGGTTTGCGGTATGTCGGCAGCCTTAGCAAGATTCGCATGCAAATTTTCACGCTCGGACTCATTACGCGAAGGAATGATGAGTCGGGGAGAAGAGGCAGGGAAGGGAGAGTGTTAATTACGCAGTTAATGACGTCGATGAGCGCGTGCATTTCACGAGACAATGAACCTAATATATTAACTCCATCAAAAACCTGCGAGTCGATGCAACAGTGAAAACGAAGACAGCCGCGTTAAGACACGCCTGTAAAAAAAAAACCGCGATTATCGGTGATTTATCGACGACGGTTCTCCGAAGAACTCGTCGATCATTCCGACGGGCCGATGGAACTGCAAAAAGAAGAAAAAAAAAACAAAGAACATGCATGCGCAGGACCTCTTCCCTCCTCTGCTTTCTTTCTCTGCTCTATCGCCTGCTTCTGCAGAAGACTACGAAAAAGAGCAGTTATCTGAATAAATACGTAAATCTTCATCGCGCTCTAATCTTCGAACCAATGGTCAATAATTTACGTAATGATGCTCTTTTAATACAATGAAACAATATACGCATCATATGAATGTTGTAAAGAGATTTATTTGTCGATATTTCTTATCTTCTCTTTAATTTTCGATCACTTGTAATGTTCGGAATAATCAGACACTTGCAACTTATCTATAGAATATCATAAATAAAGAGAATATCTTCATTCCGATTTTTAATACTTCTATATTTTATATATTTGTTTCTATTAAATTACATATTGTTTCATTTAAATTTATCATTAGTATTATCAATTAATTTCCAATTAATTTTGTAATAATTTTATTAATTGGATAAATCAAATTATCACCAGAAAATTATGACTCTGCCCCGACAGCGATAAAAAATAATAATGTACATCGCAGTATCTATAATAACAATAACAATTAATGTACCCTTTCTACATAGTTGATTACAGTATAAAATACCGCTCCCCTATCCCTGAATTAACGGAAGTCTGCATCATTTTATTTCTCGCGATAGGAACTTCCGTTAGGGCAAGTGCATACAATTAGTACGTTATCATTACTTTATCAATCGAACCATAAATCACATTCGATCATGCATTTATTCATTTTGTTACGAAGATACAATACAGCGAAGATATGAGCAGTTGAAAAAATAGTGCTGATGTTTTCTTTGATTTTTCATAATACAGTGCATCGCTCTTTCGTCTGTATATAATTGTATTTATTCAGCGTGATAGAGAGAGAGAGAGAGAGAGAGAGAGAGAGAGAGAGAGAGAGAGAGAGAGAGAGAGTAACGTTAGTTAGAGGATATTATCTTAGCGGTCCCCTAACAATTATGAGTTAAAGTTAATCATCGATAATAATTATAATTGAGGCGAATTCACATCTCAGAGTAATAAGCGGGATGCAATTACCGCCGATAGATCGGTAGATATTACTTATGCAAATTGCGTTTAGCTACCGTCGCAAATCCACCGCCGCACTTTCGCTCTGTCCAGACAGGGTTTCTAATTTCTTGTAGCCGTCAAAACGGACAGGATTTCGAATTCATTGGCGGGTAATCCGCGCTAACAAATCGCCGCTGATCAATACAACGTCGCTCGAAATTGCCGGTTATCACGCGAGGAAAACAGCTGATGAGATAATACCGCCTTCTTTGTTCAATACGGAAAGTACACCGATGAAGAAACGATCGAGAGACACGCGACCGTATCTATTAGAGCCATAATTTAGAGTAAACAAATTTATATGAACGAGAACCGGGCATTTCGAGCGCGGGATTTCGCGGAAGAGAACACGACGGCATCACGCGAGAGACTAGCGCGCAAAGCAGTAAACGTCCAAATGATTTGCGATAGAAAATCACAATTATAAACCTCTGATGTAGTAAAAGTGATTAAAAGAGATTACATATGTGAATCGAGTGTTAAATTAGAAGCCTGTCATATCATATAACTTCCGCTCGCTTCAACTTATTCTACAGACGCGTACAGACGCGTTATGTAATTCACTTAATTCAGTTTTAAATAATACCTAGTTAAAAAAAAACTTGATGCTAGTGAAATTAAAGCAACGGAAAATTATTGATTAGAATCGATGGACATAAATTATGTCACATAATCACGTGTATAAACGCAGAAAATAATTGTCGAGACAAACGATAAGTGTATTAGCGAGAAATAATTTTCTGACATCACAATCCGTAACATCGGAAAGTTCACTTGAGCGAATAAGCTTTGTGCGAGCTTTCTTCTCTCGAATTTGAGATCATTGACAAACGAATTAAATGGAGAGAAAGAAAAGAGAGAGATAGAGAGAGAGATAGAGAGAGAGAAAGAAAGAGAGAAGTAAAATATAGGAACGATACAATGAGAATATAATCGAGATTATCGATACGAAATCGAATGCCACTCATCGTGTCTAAGCACAGCTACTACAACACGCTCTTAGAAATGGGATATAGGCCGTCTTCTGTACAGTCTTCTGTAATTGTCGTCGAAATTGCAAGATCATCCACTGCTGATCGTCGATTTTGCGACTAGCAATTTGAAGATTCGTAATATCTCTAAGTTTTATTGCGGAGAAGTCGGCACATTTACATCTATTATACTAAAGTTTTCCGATTAATGATCGGGAAGAAAAACCGATTTGCCTATCGAATATAATAAATACCGATCGCATTTTCAAAAAAATACAAAGAGATTATCTATTTTTAACAATAGCATGGAAGCAATAAAGTTTAATTAATTATAAAACATTAATAAAATATTTTTTTGTATTTTTTATTATTTTGTAAGAAAATATAAATTATGAAAAATGATACATTTAAAAATAAAAGTTTTTAAAAATTGTAAATTAAATCTTTTCCTCCAATGGCAATTTTTTCAAAATAAATGTGCCTTCAAAATAAATGCAATATTTTTCATTTATATATATGCATCTAATATAAATTTATTAAATATTTACATAAAACTAATTATGTGTAAATATGTTAATAATACAGCAACAACATTGATCTAATAATGAAAGCGTGGCTTGACGTCAAACTAATAATTATTACCTCCAAGATAATACTATTTCCCATGACTTAAGCAGATTAATCACATTAGCGTTGGGTCAGTTTAATCCCAGTTTTTAGCCTTTTAACTTCCGCGCGATTCGACGTGCGCTAGCACGCGACTTAACGTCGTAATTTATAGCGCGAAAGCGCAATCAAGCGGCGCACGATGATTTTATTTAGCGATCTCTCCTCAAGCATATCGGCCGACGGTTATCGCGATACGCGATAATTAGGAGCAGAAGAATGAAAAACGGCGTAACAAAATATGTCCGCCGTTTTTACGCGACACGCGAGAAAAGTGTAACGGCCAGTTTTTCAGTTTTTGTTCTTTAACTTGGTTGTATGCGCGAGAGATGTGCCCCTAATCACTTCATTTTATACGGTACTCCATTCTTCGCACGCGACCAATCTACTTCAGGATCAATCAGGCTTGAGACCGGTCCAAAGCACAGGAACGGAAGAGCATTCATCGTACTCGGTCTTGTTTCGCCCGCGGTGGATGCTCTTGTATTTGGGTTAATGCATGTTAACGCATCAAGTCCGAAACCACTCCCACCATCATAAATCTTCGTCCACCGATTTATTGTCGCTGTACTAGACACAGTGTATCATCTTGCGAATGGTCCCAACGCGAAATTGTTGCCAGACCCTAGGCAAGTATTACTCGCAAGATCACTCACTATGAATGCTTTATTTTACTTTAGAACCAAGCTTTTTTATTTTAATCTTTTCTAGATAGATTTTTCTTTCTTTTTTAAGACTACTCTCTCCACGGAATATGAAAAATTTATATAAACGTAATATCCCTTCGCGCGAATTAAGTTCATTACATATAACACGTATGTTAAAGAGCCAGGTAATATAATACATAATATTGTTTTATTTTAAAATAATATTATGTATTATATTATGTATTTTCCTATCAAGCTACACGCAAATACTTGTACTCTAAAATTTAATGCGAGCATGAGAATTATTTGAATCAAATAATAATTCTCATGCTCGTATTAAATTTTAAAGCATATATATTCACGTGTAGCTTGATAGAAAATACATAATATTATTTTAAAATAAAATATTCTAATATATTGTCTCTCTTTATATTTATTATGTATTGGCAGATCTATTTCAAAATGTAATGTTAAACATTTTATCTCAACATATTTAGCTAAATTCGTAGTTATTCAACTAATCTATTATACATATAAGAGATATTTTAAACTGAACACACACACATTTAAGTAAGCCATTCGTTTTATACTCATTTTTTTCTTATTCACTAATCTATACATAGTAATTATTTTTGATGAGTTTCGATTAGTGCTGATATAAAAGCAAATGAATATATGAATACACAATTGCGATGGCATGGTATGTATTATAGTATACAATGCATTATAGACTCTCTGAAGTCTCTCAAATGTCACGCATCGGCTGTCTGAGAATTCTAAGAGTTTAATACTCTTCGCAGGTTCGTCTTCAACGGCAGTACAAACCTATTTGCGGGAGACGAAACCGCCTCTATTAGCATAAGGTGTCGCGAACCGACGACTCGATTGACTTGTAAGTAAAGGTTGATTGGATACCCTCGCTTTACGATGTGCCGTTTGCAATTTAAACGTTTCCATTCGCGATGTCTTGTGGTCTGGCGCAATGTTTCCGCGTGCCTATGATCTCTCAACATTTTCTCGCCATTTTTTTTTGTTGCATAGTCACAAATATATAAGAACAAGACCGCCGACAATTTCAACATTAGAAAAATCCGAACGCATGTATTGACGAATATCAAAGACATGATCGTATTTTGCATCAACGCGTAGAAAATTTACTTGAAATAAGGATTATAGACAGTTTATTCAAAGTAAAAAAAATATTTATAATTATAATAAAACGCATGTATGACTACTTATATTTTACAACTATCAGTGTTGTTTTATATGTTGCTGAGGTCATGATGTACGCGTTTTTCACTCTTTGTTCGATAATTTGATTATTATATTTTTTTGCAAAAGCTGTATAATTATTTAAACTAATTGTGAGATAAATTTCTAAAATAAAATTGTTAGATTTAAATAATATCTACATTTTAAATATCATTTCATCTACATTGATTTTGCATAATTAATCGATCAACTGACAGTTTATATAATTAAAATGTATTGCATTTTTCCTCACGTCTAGTTTATACAATATTTGATTTTGAAAAGAAATGGAAAAAGATAAAAAATGCAAATCTCCAATAAATACTAAATTAAATAAATGACATAGATTACTCACTCTTTCAGGTTTGCTCCGCCGTCACCCGATGGCCTCCTTTTCCTTTTTTGTTCACTTTTTGTTGCTCTTTCATGGCATTCGCACGATACTCGTGAAAACACGGTTAATTACGATTGCACGCGCACTAATCAACAAAATACGATAATCACACGACATCTTGCACGGCACTCCCTGCTAATCACACGCGATACGCAATTTTATTATATTGCGACGAAAACTACGAAAACTACGATTCGATTGGCATTCGAAAATCACACGGTAAATTTATGCAGTGTCACTGTGGCAATATTACTTCTGTTTCTAACGAATATATACATCTTAGGGCAATTTTACTATTTCGCGTGATAATACATAAATATGTAAAAATTAAAAACAAATATCCGCGGATTGCAGTATTCGAAAATATAGTTAGGTTTGCCGACTATCCATATGACAGATTTCAATCAAACAGATCTCAAAATACGCGTTTTGACAAATTACAATGATGTACAAACACTGAATTTATGTGGTATGCGATAAATACGAGATTCAGAACAACGATTTCTTTTTAATTAAATGTGATTAATTCAAAATCGATCCATATTGTACCTGCGACGTTTTGTTAATGATCGGAAAACACTGACCGAAAAAATAAATCGACTTTATCCCGATACTACGCGAATCGAGTTAATTATTAAATAAAACATGAGAAATCGCTAGAAAATAACGCATTTAATTTATACATAATCGAAATTTAATATTGCAAGTATAATAGATGTCTAAGGCATAAATTTCGCGAAATACATGTATTATTAAGGCACCATATATCGTGCCTTTTCGTTACTTGAATCAAAGCCGAGATCTTTTGTCATTCTAAAATGCGAGCGTATATTACTTATCACGAGAGTTGATCAATTATGCGGATTCGTAATCGCTAATTGTAATAATTGTAAGAAATATTCGCATTCCAAAGAGAAATACATATAACGTCACACGGAGCGACGAACGCCGCTGCCTGCTCGCTCGAGTGTCTCACAGTACAAATAACAAGAACACGGCGGTATGTAAACTCCAGCGCGCTATTGTACTATTACTTATTTATATGGCCTTGCTCACTCGAGTCTTATAACGTGTATGACAAGGTCACATAAACAATAGCGCGCTGGAGCTTACATACCGCTGTATTCTTGTCATTCATACATTCGCACTGCGAAATTCGAGCGAACAGACAGCGGCGTCAATCGCTACATGTAACATTATATTACTTAACATCGCGTGTGATTAGCGGGAGTGTTGTGCAGAATGTCGCGTGATCATCGTATTTTATTAATTAGTGCGTGCGCGATCGCAATTAATCATGTTTTTACGAGTATCGTGCGAGTGCTATAAAGGAACAATAAAAAATGAATAAAAAAGAAGGAGGAGGCTCATGATGACATCGGGCGATGGCAGAGCAATCTTAAAGTGAGTGATCTATATAATTCATTTAATTTATTTATTGTTAGTTGTAAAATTAATTGCTTGTTTATTTCCGCGGTAATAATATATTTTACATAATTAACACACATACACGCGCGCACGCGTGTTGAATTGAAGCTTTTTTTAAGATTGGCAGTATATAGAAATTTTTATTTGCTGTAATAATAGATGCAGCAATCAAATGTATTTGTTTTATTATTATTTTTAAAAACTGCTTAATATTTAAATACATAATTTATATTTCTATAATCATTATATTTTAAAAAATTGTAAAAAGATATATATGTAATATTCTAGTTATAAAAGCAATAAAAACATTATAAATAAATATATATCTCATAGATCCATTGGCTATTGATATTTTTTAAACCGCATAAAATAGTCGATCATAATAAAAATTGATTAATTATATCTAAATATACGTTTTAATTAAAATGAGAGAAACATATTTCTACTTAGATCTTGAATAAAACATGATCTTTATACGATGGTCGTGCGCATAATTCGTTAAACGGTTACTTAGAATATTATGATGAGTGATATCCTTGTCAAATCCGGTAAATCAGATACTATAGCTCGTTGGGTGGTCTTAATCTTTTAGTCTGTTCGTTTTCTTGGATTCAGCGATTTACTTCGTGCAATCTCTTCGTGATTCTACTGCTATAGAAATTCGCTGCGTATCCATGTATTAGAAACTGTTTAGGATCCTTATACGGAGTTCAGTCTATATATATCGTAGTATAATTGAATAAAACGTTATTGTGTTTTCATATATTTCTTCGCATAAAGCCTAATGTGAAACGCACGAAGCGTCACAAGTGAATAAATATTACAACTTGAATTGTTGCCCATAAATAAGATATTTATTTGTGAAAGTAATATATGAAATTAATTTTGACAATTTAATTGATATAGATATATATTTAAGACAGGAAATTCGGCATGCTACTGACAATGAGACGTGGCATGCGGATCACAATGCATCTCCCAAACCATGATTTTTCTATTGAACTATGATAATAGAACGACTATGATTATTGACTACCGAGCAATGACTCCGCGCAGATTAATTAATACACAAGAAAACCTTTGCCTGCACCTTACCATCTCTATTCTCTTTCTAAATAGCGATTTTAATATTCATACAACTATTTGTCGATTTAATTCAATATTTTTAAGAAAATCTCCTGGAATATTGTTTATTGCTAAATAATTAATAACAAATATGCAGCCTCTATAGAAAATGTAGCGTTGCAATTGAATTCTCGATACGATCTTTTCTTGAAGCTGTCCGATTTATCTCGCGACAAATCTTACTGTGTATTATCGGGCATTATTTTCCATTCGAAAATACCGACAATGAAATCTGGCACAACCGGCTGCTAGCGGAAGTAATGTCACAAATGGAAACTGGAAACGATCTATACAATTGGTTTCCAAGCTTGAGAATCTCTCTGCACGTTTTCTGCATTTCTTCGCAATAATTTACTGAATAATCTTCCTTCGCGAATATAAAGAAATTAATTATCGTATAAATTTACACGTAATATTCTGATCACAATTCTAATGTGTCTAAGACAAGTTTCATAATTTATAAGTTCAATTCCCCTCCACATTTTGCGTTTCTTTAGATCTTGTAATAACTGTTTCATCGTAAAACAAAATCTCGTTTTATCTCAACTAATTTAATGCGTAAATTGTAGATTTCACAATTAAGTTTCAAATATTTTCCAGATACTTTTTCTGCCATGATTTATCTCGTTAAAATAGACTTATCAAATGTCCTCGTTTTATTCTACAAGCCATCTTTTTCTTAATAAAAATTTGGCTTTAAATTTCGTTTTTTTTTTATCAAAATATTTTCTATTCAAAAAGAAAAAAGAGCAAATAATCAGAATCAGCCGCGTGATCAAAAAATTGCACGTAAACTCACACTGTATAATTAACACTACATACCCAAAGAAAGACTATTTAACAAATTGTTGTGAGAAAATCAACGCGCAGAGATTTTCAAGCTTGATTACTGCATAAATTTTACTTAACAAACAATAATCTTATTAAAAAAAAAATTAATTGTAAATTTGTAAAATTTGAGGTGATTTTATTGGTCACATGTCTATATATTAACCCATAATTTACTCATATACATACATTTATTCACATTTGTATGAAAACAATTGTCGAATGCAATATGCATGCACATAATATATAATAATATATATAATGAACAATAAGAAAAATTATGGTGTTTCCCTTCACATACATATAGTAATATCCAGCATTAAATATTAACTATAACATTTCACCCTATTCGTAAGCGCGCTGTAAACGTTTTTTACATGTGCACTTTACGGCTGATGCCACTTCAATCAGGTACGATATTTTTTCCGTGCAAAAAAGATCCCGTACACAGGAGGCCGCGTATTAATAAGAGGAAGCGTCTAATGGACTTCCGCTGTGTTGTTCTTTATTTTCTATAGTATACGCGGCGTTTGTAAATAACATCATGGCGTAATGGGCCGTGTAATGTGGCGGCATTTATTCGGCTCGTTGAAGATTGCTTTATTCACGGTCGGATCAAAAGATCCACCGGCGGCTGTGTTACCAGATTTTACGATGTCCTGTGTGATGGAAATTTGATCACTATCTGCATTATGATTAATAGCGACAACTTCCCTTTTCACGATCCAGGATTCGCTTTGACAATTGATAATACGGGAATTTTGTGAAATTAGACAGAACAGTAAAAATAATCGAAGACTTGACGTCAAAAAGAATTCTAAATGTCAAAAATTGTAGGATTATATAAAATAAATTGTTCTAAATAATTTATTTATATTTTGTATTTTTATTCTGATAAGAAATGTAGACAAGACTATCTTTACATATTTATTTTTGATGTGCTATTAATGTTAGCACATATAGTTATTAGTATTAGCCTACATAAAGTTTTAGTTTAAGATATACATATGTAAGATTACTTTTGTTTATTGAGAATGTTTTCCTTATGTAAAAATAATTTTAAAAATATTGGATTTTTATATCTCTCTTTTATGTCAAGTGTTTGAATTAAAACAATGACACAGAAATCTATATCTGTATTTAAGGATTGATTTAAGAATTTATCGCATTAAATTTTTCAATTAATAGTTGCGATTTCCAAACAGCAAAGTTTACGATCGGCAATAATCTAATCAAAAACATCACAATGACGTTTCCAAAGACGACGTTTACAGCAAATAAATGCTACGAAGCGAAACTCATTCAGCTCAATCATCGTCGACAGGCGTAATAAAACTCCGAATTAATCCAATTGTCTTGCAACGTAATTGAATTGCGTAAGAAGCGAAAAATCGATAACCGCCCCGATAGGCAAGTACAGTCTCGGGCAAACGGTTGGCAATCATTCTGTTGGTTCATGCAAACAAGCAACCCCACGAGATTCGACGCGATGAGTGTAATCGGGAAGTACGGATTGTCTGAACGAATGATGATTCCTCGCTTTCTCGTTCTACACTCGACACGATATAACGCGATATAAGCGCGTTGAACGGCCGCGCCGCGCCGCGAGAGGTGAACAGCCTCCATTGTGGAAGCCGCTTGATTCTCGCTTAAGTAGATATGATTGAGGGCCGCAGTGGGGACGATCAATGAGCTACTAAGTATAGCCGGCCCGTGTGCCCGGGAGACGTTCAATCAACCCGCGCGCAACACGGGTCGCTCGTCTACTCCGAAACGCTTCAATCTGATCGCGAAACTTCCAGATATGCACGATGGCAATGCAGAAGCTTGCAGCGATGTCACGATTCGCTGTTTATTCTCCTTATCCCACGAGCGATCGCGTTACGAAAAATGCCATCAGTCGCGATCAAGTGAAATAGAAAAGATGAAAAATCTGGCAAAAGCGAGAAAAAAGAATACGCATGTTTGCAAATATTGCAAATAAAATCATAATAAATATTTATAGAAAGACATAATTATTAAATGAATATTAGCTTCACATATTGTCATTAATTTGACATAAAGTATAACCGACAATGTTTCTTTTAACAAACAACATTATAAATTTTAATAGACAAATATAATTTCAAGACAATATATTCTTAACAGGATTATATTTCATAAAAAGGACAATTTTTTATATGAGTAAACGCTCATAGCGCGATCAATGAATTAATTAACGCAATCAGTGGACAATGAAAGAAAAACTTTTCAACATCGGGAACTCCAACATTCTTTTCGCGGGAAGAAAAAGCATGAGAATGGTCGGTCATTCGATAAGTGCATCTCGATGGCGAGTCCCATAAAATTTACTAGCTTTCACATGACTCCGACGACACCGAGTAATAAAATTCCACGACGGAGTGCGAGAAACAATAAAATGGGCGAAATAAGTTGTATCTTCAGTAGTTTCTCTTCAGAGTATAATCCCGGCGGGAAAAAATAACACTACATCGATATCAGCTGATCGTTAGCACCTATTTATATTTCATGCTATTTCTTGCTTTCGCGTGAGAGAACCTTTGACTCTAAACTATGCCGCAAAGAACGCGTTGCTCAGTAACTATAATTATCGTTACTTCAAAAATATGTTTTGAAGAAGTTCAACTCATTTAGCTAATTGATAAGATTCACTTTAGCTAATTTATCAGATTTTAATCATCAAACAAAATTGACCGGTTGGCTGTTTTCTAGCTAAATATTTTAAATTTAAATCATAAACGTAGATAATAAACGATGAAAAATAGATCAGTGCAATATCTTGTTATAAACGAGAAAAGATTATCTTCAATTTATTATTAATTTCATATCATTATTAATAATTTCCGAATAATCGTCAAGTTTTTAAAATAACTTCTTTCATATTTTTATATAATTTGAATAACATTCAAGATATATAAAAGGAAAAGATTGAAGTAAAGACATTGATGATTTTAAGTACTTTCATTAAATAAAGTTTAGAGAATCTTTCAGCATCTTCGTAATATTTTCTCAGAGATATTAATTAAATATAATATACGACAGTACTTTTCATACATTATTTCTACATTATATTTTTAGTACATTATATTCGTGCCGTAAGAAAACAGAGATGAATTAGACATTGAATATATTTGCTAGAAAGAATCGGGCATTTTCTAGTGTTAAGAATGGAAGCCAGGAATCGCTTCGCTACTCCTGTTCATCGTTCTTTCTGCCGGTACAAAGAATATGCAATGCGGTTATTGCCGTTGTTAAAGTCGATGATTTTCTTGGGTCGGTCGCGACAACACTAGATAACTCGCCGCATTCTTCCTGTTCATGTCTTGTCGACTGTCTGAGAATTAACCGCCGCGATACGAGATCGGTTCTTGTGGATCTCACGGAACTCACGCGTTCAAAGAATTTCCGCGAGTCGTGAATTTTTCTGTCTACACTGAGAAAACGCGTATCATGGATAACCGTTGACTTAATTGAGCATCGGGAGAGAAATATCCGCGAATGAAAACAGTTTCCAGAGACTCGTATACGTCGAATTGCGAGGCAGAAAACGCGTGTCACGGCGCATCGAATAAAAGGTCGTCGAACTTACAAGAAGGATGTGAAAATGTGAGAGTTTCCCAATAATCTCGTAACATCAATCTCTGGTATTGTAGAAATTGCAAACCCCCAATAAATTCGCTGTTGTAAATTAAATTCAATGAAAGAAGCTATTTTATAAGGACGATCAATTTTCTGAGAAAATCCAAGGGGGTAGTAAATTTTTCCTTTTACTTCCACGGCATTAGTGCCGAGGTCGAAGAAGGCTAAATCGAATGCATTCCGCGCTGTCACGCGGCGTAACTCATCCCGAGATGGTATTCTCCTCTCTTACCCTCGCGTGGGCATTTGGCTTTTATATCCCACAACGGGCAGATTATGGTTTGCGGCATGCCGACAAAACGGGGCGCGAAAACGAGTGGGTCGCGCCGACGAGATCGAGCTGCCGTCAATGAGATATCCACATGCTAATGAACACGACAACCGGCGCAAAGTCATGTCCGATCGTATGGCGTGATGTGCCATAAGTGTAACCGTGTCGGCTATGCAGGTTACGAAACGATGACAATAAAACGGACGTTCCAAGCGAGAATAAGAATAACGACCGGTTCTCCGCACTTGATCATCGGATGCCAAAATAGAGATAGGGAAATACAGATAGAATTATCGATTCTATACCGTTATTACTCACTATCATGACTATCTTAATTCATCGATTATTTATTTTATTTATATGCTCCGTGAAACGTGTATCATATCTGTACGAGAAAGCGCGTATTTTCTCTATCTCTCTCATCTCCTGATTCGACAATCGAAAAAAACCTTTAAAGAGGAAGAGTAAATATATTAAAATCGATAGTTTTGATTTATTACTTATATTTTTTTATTTCTCTTGTCTGAAAAAAAAATTATTTTGTTCGTATTTATTGACACAGAATTCAAAGCATTTATAACGAGAAATTTCCTAAACTAATTTGTTTTGAATGAAATAACTTATTTTATGAAATAAAATCTTGAAATTCGAATGTTTTATTATAAAATTTAATTTAATATTTTCGCAGTGTTAAATTTGTTCGATATTAATTTATTTACATTTTCAAAATCTGATTTAAATAATTAAATTGCGAAAAATTGATCATTCGATAAATGTTTCTGAAAAATATTGTTCACAAATGTATTTCGATTCCTCACAGCCGACTTTTTTTATTCGACAGTTTTTCCGTTTGCTCTCAACGCTGTAGAAAAAAATCGTCGCTTTGTTGCCGTATGTCATTAGCACGAATACTTATTGACGAGTTCGTTACTCCGTTCATTCACTGTCGGAGCAGGTCGCTCGCCTCTTGCACCGCGAACATAAACATCGCTGACACACGTCCGGCACACCAGCCGCAGAAAAGTCAGGAAACGTGTTCGAGCATATATACCGAAGCTGCCAATTGCAAGCCTTAACGGACGCGCGATTCGGTCGTAATAGTTCGCAACGGTCCGCGGTATTTGCGGTTCGCCGTTCCTGCGTGTATGGAGGGACTTAGGAAGCCGCGAACTAAAAAATAATTGTTACGATGATTACGCGCGTTTTGCGCGAGTCATTTCTACAACGACGAGTATAATCGACATTAACGTGGTATTGTAACATAATATTCTCATTTTCTGCCTCATAGAGGAAGGAAGAAATCTTGATCATTCAGAATATTCAATTCATTCTATGACCATTTTAATCGAACGATAATTAACAATATGAGAAGAATTATCTTCTGTATAACATAACGTGTTATAAAGTGTTTCTTGTAGAATCAAGTTTCGACCAAGTTTTTTTGTATTTTTTTATTTAAACTATTAATACACTATGGAAACGTCAAAATTTTGACTTCAGATTAAACGAATAATATATATTTATTAAATTTGTTACTTTCATAAAAGAGCTAGTATTTATTAAGAAAAAAAACCTGAATTTATTGTGAATTATTGCTACCAATCATGGATGAAGTGATTTAAAGATTTGGTTTCATGTTCATATAACTTCCCACATTTTCACTCGTAAATAATATATAAAACTGTTCTATTCTTAATATTTATTTGTTAAAAAGTTTGTTATAAAAGCTGTTCTAAATTAGATTTAAATTACAGTTCAAGACATGTCTATAAATTAATTGTAAAATGACATTTACGGCTTTAAACTATATGTTTGCATATGAGAAAAAGATGGATTTATAATGGAGAACACACATTGGGAGCAAAGAAATTGAGAAACAGAATTCGCTTGTAAGGCGACACAAATTACATGGTGCTGTGTAAAATGTTACACAACGGAACGACGAATATTGTAGGCTCACTTTTACGTCGACGCCGCCGACGTGGCGACGTTTCGGATAAAGGCTCTCGACTTTGCAAACCTGTCGGCGCGGTAGTTACCAAAGAGGCGCGCCGAGACGAGCGTGGGAGGACGCGAAAGGAGATCGACAAGAAGAGCCACGAGAGACTTTAAAGTCCGGTCCGGCTCGGGCCGTCCGGACCCGCGAGTGATTCGTTTGGCGACTTCCACGACGAAAGATCGAGTGACAAGCGAACGCGCCGACAATTTGCATACTCGTCCGTTACAATTACGCCTGTGTCGCCGACGCGAGAGTCATCGCTCGTTAACGATGCCCCAAGGAGACGGATTAAACCCGGATTGTGACACATGACTTGAAAATTTATTGCACCAACAGAAAGAGATATATATATATATATATATATATATATTCTCGACTCGATTTAAGCAAGAAGCTGAGTTTAATTGACGCGATTTTAGAGTAAAACAGCAAATATTAAATTTAAAGATTGATTAATAACTGTTAAATAAAACAAAAAAAAAAGTAAAATAAAATGCATTAGATTTTTATGGCTCTAGTTCGAACAAATTAGGATGAAAAGACGGTTGTGATAGCGTAAAAGCATAAACAAATTTTTTTCCAAATTAATATATTTCTGAACAGTTATCTATTAATTAAAAAAATCATCTTGTTGAATAATAATTTAAGTTTCTTTGAAAATAACTTTGCAAACAAAGAGAGTCAACACTTGTTCTCAAAATCTAACTAATTACGTCCATATGTTAAGTCGCATATATATTATATTATTGCGGAATGAGTTACGAATTAACATAGAAGGCTTTGTTAAACACACGTTGCGGCTTTTCGGTATTTTATTCAGCAGGAAATATTTCCATCATAAATTTTGTCGCAGCTTCAGGCTGTAAAGGCGCGTATTCGCATGTTACGCGAGCACATGCATATCGGAATATAACATCACTAGTACAGCGATTCTATTCACACGCACTGGAGTCTCGCTGCGTAACTTTTTCACACCGGTACAAACGAAGTGCAAGCATGCCGATTCGGTGCCCACAAGCATTCGGATTTTTCAATAGACGGCATGACATGAAGTAGCCACTTTACAAGGTACCGCCGCCTACGCCGTACTTCGACCAGAATTTCAAGTTCGGCACGCCACGCGAGTTTAGTTGCCGGTAAATCATACACGTATACACACATGCGTCTGTGCATAAGAGGGTTCATCGAATGCGAGCAACTGAGCGTGCTGGCTTGGCAGAAATCATTCGCGAGTTTTCATAAACCGCATACGCCCGATAGACGTTCATTCCGGAAATGAAATTTAACGTCGTATCCGCGATTTCTACTCTCGTAAACTCTTCCTCGACTATTCATTAATCAATCCACATATTACGAATAATTTAACTTATTAAATAAAGATATTATTTATAAGAAGAATATTTTTGAGTTATTATTAAAAAAAGACAGAATTAAAAATCGTTATTTAAATCGCTGCTTAAAAACAACTAAAATCGGATTGACGCTCCGTGTGCGTAAAAATTTATTATTTCGCGTAAAGTTTACGTAAAACAGAGTTCAAAGATTAGATTAAAGCCATTGATAAATTACTTACCAAATCCCATCCGCACTTCCTCCTCGTCGTCACTGTCGATATGCTTGATTCCTGCCACTTCGAAGCTCTTCGCGGATTGTTCCTTCCGCGAAGATACAGAGGAAGAACAGTCACAGTTATCTTCGCCGGCGCCACAGCCGCAGTCGTCGCCGGCGCATCTGCATCCTAACAGCGGATCGTCCGTGTCTATGTTCCTACACGCCGGACAAGGAAACGTCATATCGTCGAGCGAGACCCTCTCGATCTTTCTCTCGACGGTGACAAGCAGACTGCCTATGTACGCCGGCAGATCCTCGTCACTGACGTCACCCGGACCACCTACGTTCCGTAATCTGTCTTCGAGATCCTTCGGCGAATCATTAGCGCCGTTGTCTTGCCACAGAATGCTTTCTTCAAATTGCAACGGGCTCTTCAGATCTTTCGGTGCGATCGATTTGCTGCGCGTTTCACACCTGCTGCTCTCCTTCCATTTTTCCATCGCTGTGGTGGAGACGACGTTGGCGCACCGTTTCACTCTGACGCGACTCTCGTCGCCGCCAGTGGGACTAGAGAAGTTCTTGAAATACATCCTGCGACTCGAACCTCGATCAAGTTCGCCGTCAAGATCCTCCTTCCAAGCGTCAACGCTGGATGCGGACTTGGACTTCATCACCGTCGTGGTGTGACCGGACTTGCTGATCGTGTGATTCTCACGACAAGATTGTTGCTCGAGCCTGTCGATCGATCTGGCCTCCTCCCGACGATGTTCGGCGCTACTGATCTCGCGTGTC
The DNA here is from genome assembly GCA_963971435.1 of Lasius platythorax. Taxonomy (NCBI): domain Eukaryota; kingdom Metazoa; phylum Arthropoda; class Insecta; order Hymenoptera; family Formicidae; genus Lasius; species Lasius platythorax. Next base: position 14,960,826 of record OZ020538.1, on the reverse strand, counting down.
CTCGGACGCGCATCCTCGCGCGATCTTCGTCGCGGACGACCGGTGACCTTCATCGCGCTAGAGGATTGCGCCCCGCCGAGACTCGCGCCCGCCGTACTTGCTGACGAGCTCGGCTGACCCTTGTTCATCAACTCCCGCCAGTCCATGAACTCGTCCTCACGATCCCAACCTAAGATGCCCGGAGCCCTCATCGACGTAGTTCGCCAGACTACTGCTATCTGCGAACAGCAGCGTATAACTTTGTTCTTAACTCTCCTTGCACTTTTACCATCCGCTTAATTTACGTCAAAGATCGCACCAAGAAATTCTCGACTCTAAATTGTTTCAAATTTTAATTTAAAAAGTAATTCTTCCCCCATAATAAAAATGTTAAAATAATAATAGTTTCCGACAGTTTAAACTATTGATAATAAAAGATTTTTTGCTAGCTAAGCTAACTAAATGGAATTATGAATAGATAAAAAAAATTTAGTTGTAACTTATTGTCGCGGTAAATCGGCTTGCTCGACACAATTCTAGGAACAGGAAAACGTTATAAACGTATTAACGTGACAATGTCGCCTCGGCGTTCTCAAAGAGATATGTCTTTTATTACCTAGAGGGGGAGGCTTAAACGGGCATCTAATAACGCGCCTCTATCCGTGTACACGATGACTAGTACAATATTTATGCCGAGGATTCGTCGTACGATCACTCGGAAGGAACGCTAGGAATTCTGGCCAAGTCTTCGACTCGGTCATTAAAGACGAAGTTGTCATTCTCTCTCGCGGCGGTACCTGCGAGGACATCCCTGGCACGATCTTTTCGCGACGACAAGGAAAGAGAGAGAGAGAGAGAGAGAGAGAGAGAGAGAGAGAGAGAGAAAAAAGAACGAAAAAAGATGTGACTCACCTCAACGGTATTTTGCTCGGCGGCTTTACCGGCAATCTTAACGCCGCTGACCGACGAGGTGGTTGCAGTTGTAGTTGCAGCAGACACGCTGCGTACGCAGAGGTAACATTCCCCGAGACGCAGCGCGGACGCTTCGAGCTCACCCAGATGCAGGATCAGACCGCTGCCGCCTAATGTTAGGGGCCAGCCCTCTGGCACCACCGCCTCGTTCCCCTGCAATCAGATAAATGGATCACGTCGTATCTCATTCCTTAATCAACTTTATGGATGCTTTCGCGCTAAACATCGTAATTTTCGTATATGGATGGAGTCTTTTAAGCTCTTCCGCACATGTAGTATTTATCGAATATTCTGTGCGTAAGAAACACTTTTCTCTTCTCACAAATAAAAAGGAAAAAAAAAAACAAAATACAATTGAAGATAAAAAGAAAGCATATAATAGGAAATACAGTGCGAATTAAGCTAATTAAAATTTTCGCGAATAAATTGCATACGAAAGTGAAAAGAATTACGACACGACGCACGTTATAATCATGCTAATTGCAGAATAATTCACCCTGTGCGGATACACCCAAAATTAAGAGAACGTGCAGTCAGCCAGTGACTGTCCTTTCTGCCTTTCTCTACTAAGGAATGTGCGGAATATTCCGCGCGGAATGTGTTAATGTCGGAGATTGCATCTTGAAATACATACTTTTGTATGTTAAGATGTTACAACATAGGCTCTACACCAAACTCGACGTTGAATAGTTACACAGTTAAATAATGTAACAATACTTGAACGTATGATTTTAAATTAAAAAAAACATCGCGTTTATTGTTCTGAAATAAGCTGAGATATAAATGAGATATCAAATTTTACTTTTATCAAAGATATTAATTAGTTTGATTTTATAGAACAAAATATACATATATTGCACAAATAAAGTGTATTACAATCACATTTATTGTGCAAAATGAACTGATGAGCGATCTTTTCTGTAATAATGTAACACGCGCGTTCGCAAATACATAACTGTCGGCAATATCGGAAGCGTTATCACGATTTATTCCTAGGTCACCTCGATACATTGTAGCGTTTAATTTAATATCTAGCTTCACCGCTCGTATCTTCTCATCTTCGAAGGAGATCGTCGAAGGTGCAAGATTCTCTCGAGACTTGCACCTTACAATAACGCCTACATATGTCGGCTCGTGACTATGTGGCTCGTGTAAGTAATTAGATGGTAGGATAGCGCAAATAAAGGGCGCTAAACAAATGCATACTTCGTGTTCGTAATTAAAAGCGCGTAGCAAATGAAACGGACTCGTTCGATCGTCCGCGACTTTCATTATCGAGGCTGAGAGGCGGACGCGTGATTGCATTCCGCGGCAAAATGAAACTTTACCAAATAGAGTTAGTCAAAGATTCAACGACAAATCTCCTCGGTTCATCAATGCAAAACTAATTAATTACGGCAAAGTAATACTGGTAGTAATATTGATCACATAATTTAGGAAATTTGAAGACATTCTCAGTAGACACTGTTTTATATATTTGACTTTTTCATATACAGGGTGTCCGGTAATAATTGCCCCACTCATCGTGTGCAGGTGGGGCGGGTTAAATCGAGTAGAAAAGTCCTCTACCGTTTTGCGATCTTCGCAATAATTAATGACAAATTAATTATAAAAGATCGGCCAATTCGCGCGAATATAAGCGCGGGGCAAGAAGAGACATAAGCGTGTATAATACGAAAATCATTGCCAAATATCATAAATATTGCAACACAGTATCAATCTCATCAATTTAATTAATTGAATGATTTTGATATAACAAGTACAATTCGTTTAATTGCTAACGAGCATGCTACATTATGTGCAGTATGCTCAGAGAATGAAAGCGATTCTGTCACTTGTGCCAATCTGGACACGATGCGTAAAGTTGCGATCATTTCTCGAAGTAATTTTGATTATTTGATTGAAATAAAGACGATGCGTCGCGTAAAGTTTACAATGCCGATTGTATTAAACGCGCATTCACACGCAATCGATTCGCAGCGCAAAACTCTTTAACATCGCAAAACTTTTTAACATCGCAATTTGTCATATAATTATATAAAATTAATCGACAAATAGTTGTATGAATATTAAAATTGCTATTTAGAAAGGGAATAGAAATGGTAAGATGCAAACAAGGGTTTTCTTAGCATATGTATTAATGTGTATTAATTAATCCGCGCGGAGTCATCGCTTGGTAGCCAAATCATAGTCATTCTATTATTATAGTTCAATAAAAAAATCGTAGTTTGGGAGATGCATTGACACGTCTCACGGTTTATCGGTGGCATGCCGAATTTCCTGACCTAAATACTCCACGCGGACTCCTCGGGCGATGACCAATAATCAAAGTCGCTCGATTCTCTGATCCAATAGAAAAGAGAGATTCGAGTCTTACTGGCATTCTCGATTTTCTTCTCGTATCCTTCTTTATCCTCCTCGCATCCTTCTCGCGTTATCTCTAATTGTTTTGAAAAGGCACGCTCGAGCGAGCTCTGCTCGTATCCTTCTTTATCCTCCTCGCATCCTTCTTACTCTAATAAGGCATGCTCGGCGAGCACCACTCGAACTCGGTACGTAGAAAAAAACTAAAACAAAATACTGTTGATACTTTTTTCGACGACCTTCAATTGTTTCGGTGTCGCACATCCCATCGAAGGTGTCATAATAATCGTTTAGCCGCATGTCCATCTGTCATCGAGTTTCTTATCGCATGTGATTTATGTCTCAATTTATAGTTACTCACACAAATTTATTTCATACATTTTATTTACTCACACACGCGATTATAACGTCGGTGTAGTTCCATTCATTTTCTACGAGCGTAGAAAATAAATGTATATACATCATTTCTCGCACCGCGCTTATATTCGCGCGGATTTGGCCGATCTTTTTTAATTAATTTCTCATTAATTATTGCGAAGATCGCAAAACGGTAGAGGACTTTCCTACTCGGTTTAATCCGCTCTACCTGCACACAATGGGTGGGGCGATTATTACCAAACACCCTGTATATATAACGCTTGATTTTTTTATATCTACTAGATGTATGCAATACAATATTGTTTCTACTTTTACCTTTTTTGTTTTAAACATTTATTAGTTCACAAAAAATATTTCTTTAAAATACAATATGTTTTAAAATTAAGGTTTTAAAATACAATATGTATAAATTGTTATTTTATTTTATTCGAAAAAAATCTTTTTAATTAAACAATTCCTTTTTCAAAACTGTCTTTAAATTAAAATTCTGGAATGTGCAAGAGATCGTATATATTATAGTATAAAACTTAAATCTAGTATACATCTACGTACACATAATTCACAGACAATCCGTAGATAATGTCCACAGTTACTGTTACGGAATGTTTACGAAAAATGTTTTCCATCCACACTTACTAATCGTGTCTCTTCAATAAAATTTAAAACTGTTTGATTCGACATCTATATTGTTGATTTTTCACAAGTAAAGCAAATTGATAAAATAGTATTTGATAAAAGAAAAATTATGTGAGAGAATTTCTTAGCAAATTAGTTATGACCTACATATTTTTGTCTGAGATTTTCTATTTCGAGTATAAAACAACAGAGACACAACAGAAAATTTTTCCTTGCGTACATTCTGCAAATATCGAACGCATATCTGTGAAAAATATACATAGATGTGTATTAGGCTTTACACATAATATCGCATAGAATAAGATTCAAATGGTAGCAAAAACAGATCAATAGCAATTTAATCCGATAGGAAGTATTAAGTCTAGTTGTAGAAACTTCTACACCTGGCACTGATTCTTCCATTTCATTAAAGCGGACATGTCGCGTGCCACGTGTCGTAACTCGTTGCGTGTTCATCGAACTGCGATGTGCAAGAACACGAGGTAACACGAACTGCCCCAGTTACTATCCTCAATTATAAAAAGAACATACATGCGAGTAGGTTCATTATAAAAGCAAAAGTTCTCCAAAGACATATAACAAATAACAATACAAGAATAAATCGAGTCACGCTTTAACGAATCGCGTGAAATAAACTTTTATTACGATTCATCGGTACAGTCAAATGTCACGCGACAGACTGTATGATATGTCTTGGCACAAGTTGTCAGTTCCCGTTGACAGTGTCAGTACCCTGAAGCCCTTGCACATTTTCAATGGAATGTCCCGAAATAAATTATCAAATCACGTAATGAAATGCAAAACAGATCATAAGACTAGATAAAATAGCGATGAAACTCGAGAAGGCAAACATAGTACGAGGGGAAAGTGCGATATCGCGAAATTTCATCGAGCGTCCAGTACCACATTGTCAACGGTCTAAGACCAATCAGTGCTAAGGTAACAATGAGAGAGAATACAAAGTCAAGTCTTGTCTGACCATGACGACAGAACGTTTATGATGCGCGCGATAAGGAACCGGGGGCCGTCTTGCCTGTCAACCATGTGTCTCATTAGCGGTATAAAATGTCGCGCGGGAAATGTATCTAGCGCCGAAACTAAGCGACTTTCACTGCGTGATTTACCGACGTATGTACTGCCTCCTTGATTTAATTCGCGCGGCTGGTCTTACGTTCTGCACGCGGAAAATCCGTGTATGCTTTCAGCGATCGACGCAAAACGGGAGATTCCGACGAGAACGTAAATCAGAGCTTATCGCCGCGAAATTCGCATTAGGCCGTTAAATGCGAACGCGGATACGTTAAATTTCATCGTTCTCGATATTACCGATATTATTATCACTCGTATTTCAGACGCATGCTGAAAAGTTTATCGATTCCCCTCGCGCACACCGCACATCGCACCGCGTAATAATTTTAACTTTATCAACGATTTTTCGCGACGTGATTGCGTGCTCCGTTACACGCGACTAGGACGATCGCGTATTGGTACATATTACTGGTACATCGAGACTAGTTTGAAAGCCACGTCAAAAGACATTTCAACATATTAGAATTGCTTTCTTTTTTATTGAGTAAGCGCCGGATGTAAAGAAGAAGAGAGAGTATAAATCGTACTTTCTACTTTTAATAAAAAAAAGGCATAAATACATGAGAAAATAAGAAACTATTTAATACTTAATTATATACTAAAATAAAACAACAAGTCATGCAATTTGGAAATTATACTTAAGAAATGAAAAACGTGTTTTAATCAATTGTGTGAATTAAAAAAACATATGTACACTTACATGTTTCTTAATTCTTTAATCGCAGATATATGTATGTAACTTAGAAACAATTTCTATCTTTTATCCGATTTGACAAGAATGACGGTTTCTAAGTTGATTATAAGCCGGCATTATAAGCGGTATCGTTCGTAAATGAATTAGCTCGCTAATGCGGTCGCACGGCGAGAGCAGCGCATAGTTGAATAGTTTCTCGATATTCGCTTGATTTAAGGAAAGAATCCGTAATAGACGATTAACGAGGGAGAGAGAGAGAGAAAGGAGAGACGCGGCGGCTGCTGTACCGGATGCTGTCCAAGTGACAGACACGTGCACGCGACTGACGAGGGCTCATTAATCGCTGGCCGCACTACACGGCGCACGCATCGACACGCGTCTGTATCTATACGACCCACACAAACAAAATTTGTGCACGCGAGTAACACGCGCGGAAGTAGCGGAGCGGGTACATCGAAACATACATTTTACAGCGGCCCGATCTGATGAAAGTCCGGCAAGACTGATTGCGATCTGGCTGCCGCGAGGAAGCGAGAGCAAGAGAGAAGAAAAAAAAAAGAGAGATATATATGTATTCGCGAACTTGTTCCACGGACCCGGTTAAAAAACGCGCACGCGCCCCGCCGACCGCCCGTGGTAAACACGCTGTGTGCGCGATCAAATTAATCGGCATGACATCGTTACTTCTCTCCGAGTCAGACGTCTTTCACTCTGCGCTCCCGAGCCGTCTCTCTCGCGATCCGAATGGGGGAAATAAGTCTTAACCATGATATCGTTCTCGGTGCGAAAAAATATAACGGTTGAGTGCAGAGACTAACAGAGCTAAAAGAGAGAGCGAGCGTGGATTTACGGCGTGTATCGAGTTACCGTATATATGTGAATTGAGATTTGCGTAAATTTGCGTAGTGTATGCGACGCGACTGGTTTTTAACGAGCATATTTTTGAAAGTATTGATCGTGCATGGGATCGGTTGCTAATGGGATAAAGAAAATTCTGTGAATGGCTTATGTGGAAAACGATAGAAAGCCAAGGCGGAAGGAATAATTTGTCAAATGTACGCGAAAGATATTTAATGCGAGCAAATTTTATCAAATTTAAACTTGAACCAAAAAATACCACAAATACACAAACGAGATATGCTTCACTTATCCTATTAAATATAACTGAATCGTTCTAATCAATGTATTTACGTTTTACTCCCCACGTCCAATTGTCCACAATCATCTCGTACACATAAATCAACAACGATTAACAAGACCGAACGATCCAATAAAACACCAACCAATTCAGCGGAATTGCTAGATTGTATCAATTAACATAATGTGTTAATTGTAAAATAGAGATAAAAATTATCATTTCAAATTTGCATTTCACACGAAGTATTTCGGAATATCCATGCGAAAGGGAACCGAGATGGATCACGCAGAGATGCGATCTACCAGCCTGCGGACATGGCTCGGGGATCTCGGATGCGGCAACGGATGTGTGCATGCGGGCGGCGCGTACAACGCGATGGGGCTCTCTTGGCCGATAACACGCCGTGAATACAGGCGTGCACAGACCGATTCCCTCTTTGCGCGCAGCGGCATGGCTCGTTTAAAATGCAGATTAGACCCTATCCCAGCGCCCTTTTAGAGTTGCCGCCTGGTGTCGACGTGGCAACGGCACCGATCACACAATATTCGGCGTTATAAAACAGTATCTACAATTAAACGCGTAGATAGACGGACAAAAAAAGAATTTTATTATCCTCTAGAGAAAAATCCATTGGAATAAAAATAGTAATACATGAAACAAAATACGTTATAACGTTATTAGCTAAAAATAATAAAAACAGCACGCATATATTGTGTCGAGAAAATGAAATAAAAATACAAAAGTGAAAAAAAAATAAATATATATAACAACTAAGACTTTAGTAAGGCTCTCAATGTGAAATACATATTTAAATTTTAACGGGCTAGAAGGAGCCAGACGCGGATGATAGTTTCAAGGAAAAATTAATTTTCATTGAAACTGATTAGTTGTGCACAAGGCACAAATTTTCCTTGGTACGATAAGTAATTAAATCTCAATTCAAGATTTTATTTTTAATAAACTCCTCTGTCCTCCCTAAAGAAGTGCAAGCGAAAAAAATATCGGAGCGAAGTCGTTGAATTAGGAATCGAACACGAGTCTTTCGTTTGCCGGATAGATATATGTATGTAATTGTCCATATATACATATATATATATATATGGACAATTGTCATTATTATATATATTAACATGATTTTACATATATATGGATAATTTTTTTCGGAAAGTCGATAATCGCAATATGTTTATTCTGTACTTCTTGTACAGAAATTCCATTGATCAGGTGTACGAGAATGTTATAGAAAACATTGCCGTGACGACTTTGTATATATACAAGTAGTGGGGAAAATATTCAGTAAGGTTTCCGAAAGGTTACTCTTCATATTTACATTTAGTACTGGCTCGATCTCCGATCGCACACAATATTGGAGATAATATTAATTACGAAAAGTAGATTTCAAATATTTTGATGTAATCAGTTACGCGTGCAGATTAGCAATATGTTACATACACCGTATCGTACATCTGATCAAAGGAATTATAAACGTGCTACTATAGGTAATATATATATATATCTCTGTTACAGAAAATGGCACCAAAAAAAAAAAATTTTTTTTAAAACTACATTAAAAAAAAATTAAAAAAGATGAGGTCCCATTAGAAGAAGTAAGTAATAATAAGACATGGTTCTATATATATAGTATATATATATATATTTTTCTTTTTTTAAAAATGAAAATATTGTTTTGTTTTTTTCAGCAATACCATTGCAAATTCTGTCCGTTTACGGATCCTCGAAACTGGAATCTACAGCGGCACATAAATTCAATGCATGCCGACAAATTAAATGTTAGATTTAATAAATAATTATATTTCATAATTAATAAATAAAATTTTAAAAAAGTATTGATAAATAATTAATAATATAATTATCGGATATGTTGACGGAATTTTTTAAAATGTATTATAAACTGTAAAAAATGTGTCACTTGAATAATAAATTAGAAACAGTACGTAGTATCTCTTTCTTATCAGTAATTTTGCAACTGTACATTCAAATAACTCTATCTCAGAAATCGTTCGGAATAGGACACTCGTTCACATGAACATTTTTGCTTAAAACGACCAATACTATCATCTCCCAGAATATTGACTTTTTCTCCTGGGACACCCTGTATACAATTATTTAATTATTTAATTATATGATTTTTTTTTAATATTTACTCTCTCTCCCATCCTCATCATCTCTCTCCTCATCCTGTGTTACAGACTATAATAGAAGAAAATAAGGAGAATATCGATCCCAATATTCTCGGTGTAAAGAAAGGTAAGAATTTTCATATAAATTTTTTTATTAAAATTTATTATAAAATTTATTATTAATATAATTTTAAAATTGTTATTTAAATATTTTGTTATTTTTTAGATGAAGTCATAGTAATAGACAGTGAAGAGAAGACAAGAGAAAGAAATTAATAAAGGAACAGGCACTAAGCCGAAACGGCCTGTTTTCCATCGCAACAAAAATATAAGAGAAGAAAAAGAAAATATTCATCCAAATATATTATTTAATGAGAAAGAGGGTAAGAATTTTCATATAAATTTTTTTATTAAAATTTTTTATAAAATTTAATATTAAATTAATTTTAAAATTTTTATTTAAATACTTTTACTTAAATATTTTATGTTATTTATTAGATTCGACAATAATAATAGAAAGTGGTAGCGAGGAAGAAAAAATGAATATAAAAATTAGATTCGACAATATTAATACCGAGCCTGAAAATTTACAACAAACAAAGAAGACTAATATAATGCAAAGAAATCATGAAGAGGAAAATAAGGAAAATATACATCCAAATATTTTAGCTGACAGACAAAGTAAGAATTTTCATATAAATTTTATTTTTAAAATTTTTATTTAAATACTTTTACTTAAATATTTTATGTTATTTATTAGATTCGACAATAATAATAGAAAGTGGAAGCGAGGAGGAAGAAAAAATAGATAAAAAAATTACAAATGAAACGGGTACCAAATCTAAACGACCCATCTTGCACCGAAAGTGCAAAAAAAATATATATTATAAATTATAAATGTTAATTTATATTAAATTATAATTTTTAAAAAATTAATTTAAAATTTTTTAATTTTTTTAAACATTTTTAATTGTAAAATTGTATTTATGTTAATTAATCAATAAAAATACAATAAAAATAAATTAAATCCAATTGTTAAATAGATGCAACGACGTTCACATTGCGGTCGCACGAGCACGAAATTTCTATGAGCATGTAACAGAGACCAGTTCGAATCGACTCACGATACGTAAATGGACGCAATTCAAGACCGCTGCTTTCGATGCGGTTTCACAATGAACCTTGCGAGACCAAGGTTCACGGCACGAAAATCCTATTCGGTAACAGGCGCCGTTGTTATTCGTGTTTCGTCTCGGTATCGCGGCGTCTGCCACGCGAAGCATTTATGAATCAATGTATAACGTGTCGATGAAGTTATTCCCCCATGCAAGTGATATATAATAAACGATTGCTGTGTGAGGACTTATATATGCGTTTTTTAGATTATTAAAATAAATTCATTTTAAAAATAAGTTCAAGAGGCATTAACCATCTGTATTTATAATTATAATTTTCTTGTAAGTAAAGAGAAAATTTCTTGCAAATTAATTTGCAATTTTTTCATTTGTTCTTCTTTTTTATTTTGTCTAAAATGTTTCTTTCTTTGAATCTTTTAATTATATTTTTGCTAGATAATATCTCATCACTAGTGTCGTTGAATATATTCTTGTATTATAAAAAATACTTGTAAAAGTTTTTACATAACAGCCCGAAAGAATGAAATATCATAGATTAATGTAATTTATATATGTCTATACTTTAATTCTATTTAATTCTATAAAACGTTAGTCAAAACCAGCTGTAGCATATTATACTACAGCGATATACAGCGAAAAAGATCCGTTCTACCTTCATCTCTCTTTCTCACTTTCTTGACAGTAAATCACCGCCAAGCGGACGTACGGCATTTCTCGACTACCAGTTAACAATGCAAGATCCAGAGGAAAACGCGAAAACGAGCCCGAGCGGAAAGAAGAAGTCTCTCCATCTTATTCGCGTCTTGTCTGTCAGCAGACAGCTTGACTGGTGAGCTCGACTCCGCCAGAGTCGATCTCTAGTACAGCAATAAAACGGCGTTAGAGAAAATCCCCGATGAGGTTTCTCAATTTCTTTTGCCATATTTTTCGTGAAGAAGCTCTTTCTCTCTTTCTCTCTCTCTCTTCTTTTTCTATCTTTTTTTACGTTATCTTTTATTTTTTACGTTTACGGTATTTTTTACGTTTAAATTCTGTTATACAAAATAGGGGAATTTTTAATATAATGCGATTTATGAATGCATTATGTATTCGAGGATTATAATTATGTATATATTACATATATGTTATTTTTAATAAAATATTTAACAATTCTATACAATACTACATAATAAAAAAAAATTTAATATTTCATAAATTACTATTAATTGTATATTCTCTTTCATATACATAATTCATTTTTGAATTTTTTTGCGCGAAATATTTATCCAGGATATAATAAATAAAGTCTAATAATATAAGTCTAAGTCTGCTGTGTTTGATTGTTCGTCTGGGGATATTTTCCTTCTGCAGTGTGACTTCCGCAAAGGAATTACAGGATCAATGCGCACTTTACTGCGTAGAAGCCAAAGGTCCTCGGCGTCCTCTAGCTGTGATTGGCCTATGACCGGCGACAATAGAAAGCTGGATACGCTCGTAAACCCGATGGCTTTTGAAAACGTCACTCGGGAAGAATCATGGAAATAGCGGACGGATTGAGGAAGCATCCACCAGCGAAAAGGTTCCTTGAACCTCGCTGGTTGACGGTCACTTTCCTCGAACATCGTCCTTTCACATGTGTCACGTCGCAATCACCTGCGCGCCACGAGTCATCGCCTTTGCCATCCACGAGAAACAATCTCCCGCAACTGTTGTGCGAACATCATCCATCTGGATGGCAATACGCCGAGGTCGATATTACGGTATTGAACAATAATTTTCTGCACGATGAATGCAACATCAAATGCAGAGGAAAATGACGAAAGGAAATATTTTCACGCGAGTCAAAAATTATAGAAGATTTAAAATCTACTAGAATAACGAACTTGACAGCAAAGATATAAATTTATAGTTGTGATAAATATAAAGCTCTACATTCTTTCCATATATTTTATCTTCAAAATAAAATAAAAAACACAAGATAGAGTTCCATATTAACAAATTATATTTATAAAACCACAAATCAATAAGTTTATCGCAAAAATAGTTTATAACTGATATAAATAGAACAGAAACATTTACGGAGTATAGATCGTAATGAAAAGGATGGATTAATAGCTGCATGCGTGAAATATATACGCGGAATAATCGTGCCAGAACGTGCATTTCTCGATGACAGAAATGCAACTCTATCGAATTAGAGCGCGAGCAAAGATCGAGAGGCGGTACTTTTCACGACGTTTATCTCCGCGCAGCTGCATTGTGACGTCCGCATCTCGAACAGGCATATCGTCCATCGGGGTACATGCTGCGAATTCTTTCCGGCTTCTATCGCAACCTATCATTATCTGATGTGACATTTCATGAAAATGTGTGACGGCGGCCGTTTGTTATTACGCGGCTATCCGTGAACGTCGCGTCGTGCTAGCAAGTAATTATCGGTCTCACGGTGTAATTATCGCAATTGTTATCCGATCCCGGGGCGAGGCCAAAAAGGTCAGAACTAGGGGAAGCCTCAACGAGACTTGCAATGTAGATCCATCTTCTTGATCCTCGTCTCGCTATTATAAAAGCACGCCTAGTTAACAAGTGGAAAATATCGAACGGCACGAGAAAAAAGATGCAAAAAGATGGAGTAAAATTTAGGGTACATTAATTTGAAACATCTGTCTATTATTTACTTTAATCTAAAATATAATATAAAACATAAATTATACTTCAAAAATATTTGTAAAATTATTTTGCTTAGAATTAGAATATCCTTCTGTACAAAGAATACTTTTTTTTGCCATGAATTCCTTGTAGGCTGAAGGAGTTAAGTGTGTAAAATATATATGTGAAATACACAAAATACACAAATATCAAAATATCAAAACGACAAAAAGAATTTACCGTTTCCGATTATTTCTAGAAAAATTGCATGTCTCGCCGATCGGAGATTATAAAATTAAATATATAGCGAACGTTAATACATAATAAAGTACAACGTTTAATTAGCTGTCCGCCAATTATTTTCTTATCAACGTGCTTTGTTATTGCAACATGGGACAGTGTGTACGGCCTCTTCCTAGAGAAAGACGTGTCCTGTCTCCGAAGCCTCTGCATTCTCGAAGCGGAGCGACAGGTTCAACATCATTATAACGTTAATTTTCATTGAGCGTTCTTCTGTGATATATGTATATGCAAAGAAATCGACAACAAAGTTATGAATATTGTATTGTATATTGTCCAATACAGTACACAATATATATCTACAAAAAGTATACAATTTCTCAAGTATATAATTCATCGCATACAAGTATACAATTCGTGAGAATAGGAAATGAACGGCTCTTCATCGGCATGTAACATCTTTTTGCTGGTTCAATGAGTTACCATTGGAAGACCTCCCCAGAATCGCCGGAGGTATGTATCGAGTTGTCGTATCTTTTAGACGCACACGTGCACATTGCCATCCCGCGCGTAGTAATTATGATAATGTCGCGTGAGTCACGATTACAGGGAAGCGCGACGGCAAAATTAATAACGAAGATTCACGATTTATCCGAGGACATGTCAATTTAACACAATCGCAACCGACACAGAAATAAGTAAACGCGACGCGAACGGAAAGCGAGACGGAACAGATAGACAGAACTTGGAAAACGCCAGGTTTCTTAAGAACGAGTGAGCGCACGCGAGCCTGCGATCAACGTCGATGACGAAGTTTGTATTTTACGTGAAACAGCTCAGCGTGCGGTCACCGTGTCTAAGGCTCTGCGATCACTTATTAAACCAATTTAAACATGCATAAACCGATGAGTATAAATGTATCGACGATGAGTCGCTAATGTTGCGTGATAACATAAGATTTTATTTTGAAATTTAAATAACAGCTTTGAACTTTCGTAAGTAATTAACATCTTAATTAAGTTATGTTATGAATAAAGCATTGTGTGTTTTCCCAGGAAATAATGATAAATGTTAAACAATAATATTTTCAAGATAGCACAAAAATATATCCATTGATATGTATGTAGCTTATCTAAAATAATTCATCTCCTATTCTTCATACTTCGTTAATATATTTTGAGTCTTAATTCGGAAATGTGTTTCAAACAAATTTTTTTCGTTATCAATCACAGTTTCATCGGAGCATTATAAAACATTTATTTGCTTCCACTCGTATAAGCAATGGTCCTTGCAAAAGGATTTTTAACCTTAACGTAACGTCAAAATACAGATTCAAGATAAAATCCTAATGCGTGCCGGAAAGGTAGTTCTAGTATCTCCGCGACCATCACGAACGAACGTTCATCTCGTATCCGCGCGCGTGCGCCTTCGTGCATAATTCCGCATACGAGAACCTCAATTATCCGGTACTTACGTCTCGCTTGAGCATCCTCAACGATGCATCGATCTAAGAGACTGCCCGGTTTTTTTCTCTCGCCGAGGCCATAAGATAAATACGCATTGTTTTCACCCGCGCGCTGTACGCATAAATCTCGCAAGGTTGTGAGAGCGATCTTATCTCGAAAAATCATTTCTCGACTAGAGATGGAATCGAGTCTCAATATATCGTATTTTCGTAATTTTTTAAAAAATTGTTCGAGTATAATTCACAATTAAAATTGAATGATAATTTAAAGCCTGGATAATAATTTACTTACACTTAAACTAAATAAAAAAATCAATGCTTTTATTAGAAAGCAATCAACTTTAAATGTATCTAACAACAATTCTGAACCAGTCATCCATCGTTCATTGGTACACCACCCATTTGATATCGATTGATATGAAACACGCTTCATTAGATTTCGATAGCGCAGCAAGCGGTTCATTTATTTTCTCGAATCTATTGCCATGTGTTACGAAATCGCTTGCGAAGGGTTTGATTCCATCTCGCTCTCTGTGCAGACCGAGCTAACGCATCATTCCCGACGGGGGATGATGCTGCGAACTAGTCGTCCGGAGCGTTATCTCTTTCCCGACCGCCGTGCTGGTCACCCGCGGGCTACTTCTCTTCCAAGTGCATGCATGCATCTTGCCGTGCCTCCCATATAGTCATTACTAACACTTGCACCGGTTCGCCGGGCGTGTAAGTGCCTGCGTGCCTGCATGCGTATACGCGTGCTACCTCGCCTAGCCGCCGATGCGTGACTATATTGGAGGAGAGCAGAGTCTGCCAGGATTATTATGCAAGCTCGTGGTGCTCTCAGGCTGTCGGTGCTCCGGGTTCCGGGTCCGATTGTTCGTTCACTTCGACGCGATACGCTCCCTGACACCTGATGTTAATAGCGAACGTCAACGTGCACGGCATTCCTGCTTATTTGCGTGTCATTTATTATATTTGCTTTTCGCCTCGCGCGTATTTCGAATGTCTATAATTTTTTGTCACTTTAACATCGCGCGACTTTCGTCCTAATATGATTAAATTTTTGTAGACTTTACTCAATTATTTAATTCTCATTGGTAAACATAAAGATTTTTTTTTCTAAACAAATGGTTATGTCGAACAAAATCGCAATACAGTTGCACGAAAGAAGTTTCATATGTTTATCATACATGTTTGTCACTTGCTATGGATAAAATATTGCGCCGAATGCGTGTCACACGTTCAATTCAATTTCTGTTTCTGACAAGCGCAGCATCCCACGGCTACATTTGCGATGGCAAAAGAGAATCACTTATTGTGAGTTCATACGCTCGGTTGCGTCTGTCGAGAGTCGATTTGCATTATACGCAAAGCGGTTCTTCTTGATCGCGTGCAATTTGTCATTACGTGTGTCATCCTCCCGGTAGAAGTGCCGGACAAAAAATCCATCAGAGTGACGATCTCTCGTGCGCTCGTCAGCGCGTGATGAAAGGAGTTTCATTATTCATCAGGTTCGGCCAACCGTGCGAGTTATGGGCAGTGTATATAGATACTTGGTTCGTTTACAGGGAGAAGTTCGACGTCTCTTGGCGAGAGTTTCGCAAAGTATCATTCCACTTACGCAAGCACACCTACGCAAACAGCTTACGCGGACACGTTGCGTTGCATTGCCTCGCATTTCGCGATCGAATCGATATACTTTCTCTCTTTCTCTCGTGGATGATTGTTCAAGCAACATTAAGCTTTGTTTGAGTTATTTTAGCGATACCATCAAGAAGTTGAATGATAACTCGAGATAAGATAATCGAGATCTTATCGCATTAAACATGATCGCGTTAAAGCTTCCGCTATTATACTATTTTTAGATGTATTGTTAATGGACCTCTTCTCAATAGCATCGATTTATTATTGTTACCATGTATAGAATATTGACGATATTACTGAGATTATACGAGAATATTGATAGATTGGAGACCGAAAAAAACCACGGAATTATAACTTTACTTACATATATCGAAAGATTTGCTGCAAGGAAATTATTAAATTATAATGTCTTTTTTTCTCATAACAAAATCAAATTTCTGAGCTACCATTAATAAGTATCTATCTATTCTTTCTCTGTTTCTCTCTCTCTTTCTTTCTCTCGCTCTTCTCTCTGTTCGCCAATAAACAATACCAGAGTTAATACCGATCGCACATGCATGCAATCAGTTTACAACCGGATCCGGAGAAAAACGGCGTGCACCGACTATATTTTTTCGCTATTATCGCCAGCTGATTTACGAGGGAATCAACGAGCGACAATCGATACGTCGGTTTACGAGCGGCGATCGTGGTACATACACACGCATCGCAGTACTGTCATCCCCGACGAACCGGTGCCCCGTCTATAAATGTCTTCCCCACCCTTTTTTGCACGTTCATTGAGCGGCGGGTGCCATACGCAGACGTATTATTAAGCACAAATGCTGCTGCCGCCGTAGCCATCGTTTAAAGCTTTATTTACGTCCGCGGGCAAAGCAATAAATTTACGTAGGACCAAAGACTTCCTGCAGCATCTTGCTCGGGTCGACGCACCTGTTTCGTGCCCGTCTATATCAGAAAACACAACGCGTAATTTACGAGCGATTCGGGAAAGTATTTAAACGCGACAAAGATCTCCGCCCCACGCCGCTATAATTTATCGCGAGGATAACAACCGTCCGAATATGGCATTACATTATCGTAATAAAGTAATCGCATTTAATCTTAAACCGCTTATTAACTATCGTAAATTAGCGTTTACGCGGATACATTAAACTTAAATTGATCGCGTAATTAGAAAATGAAGATAAATCCTCTGCAGAGAGTTTCAATAATTTCGCAAGAATTGAAAGACTAATAATAAAATAAGACTGTACAATATATGGACACAAATGCTAAGAGTTAATCCTATGGAAAACTTTTTAATGAGCTATAATTATCCTTCTCGATTATATCTCTCTTTCATTAAGCGTAACCCTGAATATTTTATAAAGTATTTATATCATTTCATACTTCATATTACGTAGAGTTATCACTTGGCTAGCTAAAACCAGTCATTAAAATTTGTCATTAAGCGAAAGGATAATTGCAGTGACACACCGCGCTAAATCAATTTTTTAAGATAAAGCGTGCTCGATGCAAATAAAAAAAAAGAGATGCTATCGGCATAATCGTCTGGCGCAATGCGCTTTTACGCGACTTTCGTAATGTGTCGGTTAACCGGCTTAATAATTGCGCTCCTTATACGTGCGCGAGGATAATTGTTTTTGCATAATCGAGATGGCTTCGATTTCTCGCGGCGCGTTTATTTAATGCGCGAAAAGAAATTGGCGGGACGAGCACGCGCGTACATGTATGTGTATGCTAAAAGCGTCTATATAAAGAAGCTATATACACGCGAGTTGCGTAATGCACGGTGTAATTACACGCGACTCAGAGCAGATTTTGATGCCAACATACATATATATCGTGCGGGATGATGATGATCTACGAAGTAGATCAGTCAAGAAGTAATTACACGCGCTGATCGATATTATATAGGTGTTTTCGAATACTATGTCTAGTTATCTCCTTGCGACTACGTGACGTCTCAACTGCTAGACAACTTCTTACATAAATGAAAAATTTTTACATATCAGAATGTTGCAAGAAGAATTAAAGGAATCGTCTTTTTAAACTCAAGCAATATGTAATAATTTCGAAGATCAGTGTTTATCAACTAGCGAAATATGAGTAAATGAAAAATTAATGAGCAACAATACTGATATCCTACAATGGAAAAAATATTGGTAAATAGTATACATGTGTTTTGAATGTCTACAAAGATAAAAAAAATATATATATATAAATATATAAAAATTATTAATGTCCATTCATATATATAAGAAAAAATGGTTATATATTTATGATATTGCTCATATGAAAATTACATGTGTAACAGACGTTAGACCCAAGACTAAAATCTTCACGAATAATAAATAGGAATAAAATATTGATATAATAACGAATACAGATATTCCCCGGTTTACCAAGTGTGGTTAAGCAATAGTAATATTAACTGAAGCACTTGGATCTTTCAAAGCAGTTCAGAGACGGTCATATGTTATCGATCTTGACAGATTGTCGATAATACAAAAAGTTCTGCTAAAAAGACTTTCGTTCGATAACATCAGAGTTCATTGTGAGTTCTTCTTCTGATGTTAGGAAAAGTGAAAATGTGGCATTATTGCATTGTTAGCGTATACGAAGCAGCACATCAATGCTATACAGCGTGTCATCGTAATATTTCAAAAGAGCTGTCATGATTCGAGCTCAGCAACGAGAGCTATTCAAAGTGCCGGCATGAAAAATGAGCAGTTTATATGAAGTTGAAGATATGTACACTTTCATCTTCTTGTAGACCCAAATTAGTTAAAAGATTATGAAGAAATATAAATTGATTTTCAATGTAATAATTAATTATGCCTTTAACACGCTTTCTTATAAAATTCTAAGAAATAATTTGTCACGCATAAATGTATATGAATATTTACGAAATAAAGTGTGAATAATAAAAACTATTTGATATAAAATCAAGATAGCAAGAGAAAGTCATTGAAAGCTGAAATGCAGTTGCAAATGCACATTTGTTTGTAGTAACCGAAAATATTGCCAAAAAAGTATAAAGTACAAAAATCATCAAATAATTTTTCGATTCGCTTCGAGTTTTCTTTGAATGGCTCGAAAAAAGATTGAAAAATTGGAAGAAAACTGTATTATTATATAACTGTATTATATCTACACATTGATATTAACGAAAATACGAATAGATATAAGAACTTTCGAAACAAAGTATAGTGAAAAAATTTAAAAGAAAGAGTAATTTTCTCCTACATTTTTAATTATTCATTCTGTATCAGAATAGGTATATGAAGACATTTATTAGCAGCCGCAATTCGCGTCTTAGAAGCCGCCAGGATTGTGTTTTACGTTCGTCGACAATTTCGTGCGTGAAGAAGCCGCGCGACGCAAGCGCGAGAAAGTGACGGCGAAATTGACAGCGGGAAGAAATACCTGTAAAAACGAAAGCGGCGACCGGAAATTTAATCAAGCGAGTTGATAGCGAAGGTCCTACTGCCGATGGCCCATCCGGTGGTAGAGAACTTGGCAGCACGCGCTAAATTACAGGTTTTGAAAGGCTCTGGAAGAAATCGCTGTCTTCCCTGTGAGCCGCGCGTACTCTCGCACGAATTATCGATCGTGCGATCGAGTCGCCGATCGCCGTGGACGCCAATCAGGCGGTTTTCTAACGACAATGAAAGTGCTCGCTCGACAAGCGATTTTCGTGTGGAAACCGTCGCGGAAGGAGTCGCCTGGAAAGGTTGACGACACGCGATTGACCCCCGGAGGCATTATGTCCGCGTGGATTTACCGAGAGAATTTAGACTCTAAAAGCTCTAAAAATTAAAAATAAAAAAAAAGAAATCGACAGCAAGTATATAGCAAAAAAGAAGCAACACAACCATTTTCATCATTATTTCTTTATTTGATAAACTTAACTGTACAAGAAATCAGTTGATATTGATTGCTGCAGTAATTTAAGAGACTATTGCAATGCAACCATAAAAGTAAACACTAGTAATTTTCTACGAGAGATTACTTAGACGTAAATCAGAAAAGCATATTATTTGTACCGTGGCATCAACGCAGTTATACAGACGTATACTCTAATTTACGCAGTTGAATGACTTTTCTCCGCGGCAACGACTGTCCAGAGTATACATTTCTTCACATTTCTTGTTAAAAAATTAACATCTGCAGTTTGTAACATAAGTATCGCGACATAATTAGGCAACAAAATGTAATAAAATACATCTAAATTATCTCGAAGGTCTAGAAGTTGCATTAAAAATAGAAGATTTGAAAACAGAAGATTTGAACATCGTCATAGCAGAAAAGCTGGAGGATATAAAAAATACATGCCAAAAATTGCAGCAGAAAGTTAATTTATTGAAAAAAATCAGATTATCAAGAAAAATAATATAAGAAAAGAAATCTTTTTTTAGTTGCAAGTTATGTCATAATTACATTAGTAATTCTCTGTAGTAGGTGCTGCATTTATTGAGCGGGATTTCGGCGTAACTCAAGAGCCGTGTATTGTGTTGCTGTGTTAAAAAATGGTATAAGATGTGAAGTCTGAATAGCTCTGTACAGTTGCCCGGAAAGTGAAAGACTCGGATTCTCGATTCAGCCACTCGCACCTCACATATTTTTCTAGTCCGAAATTATCGTTTTCTAGCGATTATTTATCGAGCTGAAAAATACTCTATACAGATACGTCAGTGCCTCTGCCACGGATAGATGATGATTGCTACAAGTGTGTCTGGACTCGTGCCACCCTCCACCACATACAGCCCAATTTATTTACTTAAGAACTTTCACGCTAAAATCTCGCTAGAATACGATAACTTTCTTTTTTCGAGAGAAAAGAAACATACGAATGCAGCGGCAGCACGACTGTCGATGGTATCGATTGCAATCCCGTGTGCAACGTGTAATTTGGGGGCGTATATAGATATGAGCATGCGATGTTAATGATAACGTTACGACACACATCGTGCTATCGATCGGGAAGGGGGTTAAAGCAGGTGCGTTCGATTATCCGTCAATTATACCTTTCTGCTCCAAATGCCGCTCGATCGCGACGTGGATGCGTTAAAAGACAGAAATTGACGTTTGATCTTTCGCTTCTGGGGAACGTGAGAGGCCGTAACCGGCCTCTGGCGGGCCACGAACAGTCGCGTGGGAATAAAGTCTCGTCGGTTCGCTTATTCCGAACACTCTTCCTTCCCTCTCGAAAAATTGAATTGGTGTGCGAATGAGTATAAGCGATCGTTAAACAGTCGCTAGTCGTTCGTTTTTTAATAATCGTATAGTCAAATATGATAAGAACGCCGATGACAAACGGGCAACGCTTCATATTCAGTCCGATTCAAAGTTTCCACATTTTCTTTCATCTGTTAATTCTTTTATTAATTTATAGCGATTTTCTTGTCAGCATTAATCGTTCCTAAGTTACAAACAATTAAAAATTGAATTATTGTAAAGTTTCAAAACTAAAAGAATAACGCTGACAAGATCTTATGCTATATTTAATTCCATGTGGACTTTATACTTTAACAGAATAATTCTGCTTTCTCGATAGGTTTCTCGAGGACAATCAATATAATCGGCGGTATATAATATGGTTACCATATATAGGAAGTAACTATAGGAAGTAACGGTCGGTTTTGCCTCAATTGCGCCGAGATCGTCCGCGAGCACAAGCCATATCGCGCGCCTCATTTTCGGGATCGCTGATCTGGATTCCATAATAGTCTCCTAACGAGCTCAAATTTACGAATAACCGTGCAATTTACAAACGAGGATTCTTGCATTGGATAGATAACCCTCATAAAGGATGATCCGCTTTCGAGTTGCTTCCATAAGGAATAGCTACTTTTAACGCAATACAAAAATATCTAATTAGAAGTTATTAAATTCTGTAGGTACGTCTGTAAATCTTTTCAATTTATTTTCAAGTGTATTAAATTGCTCCGAATATTGTGAGTTCTCGCGGAAAATGCTTGTTTGCTATCATAGAGCATTATAAGACTGTTCAAAAGACGCAAAAACGCCATAAAACGGAGAATTTTTTTTCAATCTGCATAAATATATCAATGAATTATAACATCGAAAAAACCGTCATATTGTAGATTTATAATGAAGACAGAGATTCTCGTACTCATCGCAAAGTCGCACGATATGATATGTGGAGAAAGTTACTACTATGTATCGGCAGCAAAACGCGCGAAATAAGCGTAGCCTATTAACCTTCGACCGTTCGTTTCTAATTAGTATTCTCCCGTATGATAGGTAATATTACCGAGTTAATAATACGAAGAGAACCACGCGTTTTCTTACATGTATGATTCCTCGAGAGCAAGAGACAATCGCGGCCAGATAGAAAATACGAATGAAAAAATTCGTGCAAATAACATGGGAAGATAGTGAATTTCTTGCAAATCTCTGCACTTCAGAGATATCGTTAAATCGTTCCTTTTTCGCAATGGATTTCATAAAGTATTCTCGACATGTTTAAGCGATATCTCGAACATGATGACGCGTACACACGCTATGCGTTCATAATAAATCATTATTCGCGATTGAGCCGGCCGAAGATAACGCGAGAGTATACACATCAGTAATGGTACACATCGTATTTATTGGCCGGCAAGTGCAGAAGCATCGTAAAATACACGACGACTGAAGTTGTATCGAGAGTACTTTCAAAAGTACATCCATTATTCGCTTCGTTATCCTGCTTTATACTAATCGCCCAAGATGTTTATGACGTCCAGTCGCTACGAAAGATCATGCGCTCGATTGCGCCGCAATATTCGATGAATAGAGAAATCATATTTTAAGAAATACACGTAGTTCTCTCTGGTATAAAATAAGAAAACAAATACAAAGTGTTCATAAAGTATAAAAAATAATTATAATCAACATTAATAGTTATAATTAACATTATAATTAACATTTGTTTTGGACATATTTTTCGTTCATCTTGTGTGCGAGTAGTAGATGTGAAAACTCTCTTCTTAATTTTATTATCAACGTAAATAGAAAATACACACACACAAAAGTGTCTGTGAAGTTGGCACGACGTTCTACGAATTTCAAAAAAATACTAAGAGTTCTAATAGCACTTTTCATAGTTCTACAGTTCCTGATAAAAATTAAAAAGAGTTCCGCATTCCTTATATTAAAAAATCGAAATTGAAAAAATGTCGTGCTAACTTCACAGACACCACACAAAATATATATATACATACATACACATACATACATGCACATACATGTACATATACATACATATATTTTTTTTACATATATATAACTTTTAATAAAATGTGCAGAAGTTAATCTCTTTTGTCGAACACACACACAAGTTCAGTCTAAAAAAAAAATAATAAAGACTAGCCGCTGCAGATTTTCGCGGGCCGATTTTTCCGCCGAAAGTGGACTTCGCCGGAAAGACGCCCGTGGAGTTTACATAATGTCATCGTTCACAGACGTCGCACGCTGGGACGACAGGACACGAGGGAGAGACGGCGAACAAATTATGTAAAAGGACCACACACGGCGTACGAGAGGGGGGCACAAGTCGCCGCGGAGTGCGCGAGCATGTGGCGCGGGCGAAATATATACGACTTCGCCGTGACTATGCCGGAGGATTTACCTTACGTCGAGCTTTGAATCGCTCGTTTAGAATGAAAAGGATCAGTGGCTCGACGGCCTCGTCCACGTGGGTGGTGGCGCGAGACCGAGGGACCGAAAGAATCTCCGCACGCGCGCGAGGGTTTAGGGATTCGTCCAGGTTTAACTCGAGCCCACACCTCTTTGATTACGGGACGACTCGTTTAATCTTTTCAAACGCAGCGATTGTGATATCAATGCGGTAGCATCGCGACGCCATAAAATAGAAATCGAAGGGATAGGAAAATGAGATTTTAATTTATTGCGTCATGATATTTATGGGCAGCAATTATTTCTTTAACGATGCTCGTTGACTCATATTCGCGCTTAAAATTTTTCTCGCCAATATGTAATTTGTTATCATTACATTTTCACATGAAGAAAGCACGAATTATTAGATCAGATAATTCAAGTAAGAAAACAATTGATATATAAAGCGTGGAATAATACACGAATTGCCGAATCGAATAAATTAAATAATGAAAAGTGCCGTTACATATCGACTGTTTATTAATAATCAATGTTGGAGTTGCAATAATAATATTTAAGGATACACAGTGTCTGTATGCAGTGGGAGTACAAGAGGGAGGACAGAAATTTTGCTTTCTTTTTCTTGTTGACCAGTATTTTATGGCTCTTCTTCCGAAACTACTCATTATTATTATCGAGGATCGTACTTCCGATGCCGACGGAATAAAATATTTCATTGAGATGTTGCTAGACAACATTCTCACGCCAAGTGCATCACCTTATGTCACCTTTATTGCATTTATTATTTGTTTCGACAATTGTTCAAAACAAAAAACTTTTATAAGTTTTTAATATCAGTATGTATTAAAAACATAATAATGTGTGTAGTTTATATGATTATGATGATGGATAAAAATAGATAGATCAAATGGTTAATTTCAAATACGAAAATGTATTCACATCTGAGATACGCGTACACATGTGAAAATGAATGAGAAAAAAAGCGTTATAAGTCAGATTGATTAATGAGCTGCGCGATCTGATACATAATTTCGTGCAAGATTATTTTCAAGCGTATAATATCTCCGTTCACATAGATACTTATCTTGGGTTTATTTTAGTATAATGTGCATGTATATTTCATGCGACCTATAAAGTCCGTACATATAAAAATGAGTACTTTTTCTTCTTCTTTTTATTAACTGGTAAACAATTAGTAATGAAAAAAATATGATAATTAAGGAAATATATAAAATAAAGAAAGTAAAATTAAACAAACTTTTGTGCGACAAAAATCAGAAGCGCGAATGCAAGAATATATTAAATAATACAAATAAATGAAAAAAGGCTGAATAAATTGGATTTAAACATTTAATAGCATGCTTATCCGAGACCAAAGATTAGAAACCAATTTTTGTTTTAATTTAAACAAATAAAAAGCTTCCAAAGACTTATGATGTTTCTATATATTATTTTGATCGAAAGACATCGTTTAAAAAATTCTATCAAATGGAAAATAAAAAGACCGGAATGTCCGAAGGATTCTTAAGAAACGAATAAAACCGTTCGCCGGTGAAACTTGAACGCAACGCATAAAAATTCACCAATAACGCCTCAAGATCCGATCCGATCTTCTGAGCCATAATTTTCGTCTCGTCGAGCAAAATGGATTGAAGCCGAGTCTCCTTGTCGCGCTCGACGACGAGCGTGGTACAACTCGTGTTCGTTCCTTTTGAATATAGATATTCGCGCGGGAAAGCGCGAGAGATTTCGCCGATCGTTCGATAGATCGATCTATCGTGTCTCTTGCGAAAATGCAATTACACTCACGCGTGAAATTTCTCTTCCGGTCACCGCTGCGACTTTGCAACCTCCCTTAAGGCTCTCTCTCTTCCTCTTTCTCGTCGTGCCAAGCGAGCGACTATCTACTGACAACTAACGCACACTCGGAACATGCATAATAATTACTATATTAGGATTTTGATTGCACAATACAGCGCCGGTGAGCGAGGAGATTGTAGTCGTTACGACTTGTCGTCGAACGTGGAATCACGGTCAGAAAATAATGACAATTCCCCATGGACTGATTATATTATATTATTCGTCATGAATACAAAATTTGATATAAATGATGGAAATGATGAAATCTCCACTGAACACAATATTAAACTTTTTAAATGCCTGATGTAAGCATATAATTAATCTTAATCAAGTATAATCTCTATATAATTGCCATAATTAATTTTCATATAATTTAGAAATTTGCTTATAAATCTCCTATTTTTCTATATTAAAATTGTTGAGTAAATAATCAAAGATGAATTTGGTATCAAAATCATCATTCAAGTTTACTAGAGCTCAATTCGTATGTACCATTTATTTATAAAAAATAAATCAAATATTTGTATAAGAATCGGATTTTCTTACAATGTTACTGCTTCAGAAAATATATTTTTTTTCAATAATTTATTTCTCTCGCGTGTAAAGATAAACTTGCCGCGCTTATTAAAAGATTCTGTCAGTCAGACTTTCCGCATCATAACGCATGCTTCAGATCTGAGAGTCGCGGTTCTCTTCTGTACCTTTCCTACCTTTCCTACCTTTCGTACCTTTCCTCCTACTTTTTATACGCGCGTGTAGATTTATTATCTGCGATCCTCCTCGCGTGCGAGCCGCGAGCGTAAAGGGAGATCCCGGCCGGGGTCTTACCCACCCACTGCCGGTGCAATGCATGCATGCATGCATGCATCGCATCCATTGCACTCATCCATGCATATTTATACGTGAAACCGCGTGCGAAGTGCATTACGCTTCTAATTGAATACCGGCCAGGCCACTATTCGGAAGAATATTATCGCCAGTCTCCGTTAGCTCCCGAGAGTCTACGCATCATGCATGATACATTGCATTGTTGATATTATACACGCGTAACGAACAACTCATTTGTAGCGTACATCAGTATTAAGAAAGTCCCATGATTCCCGATAAAGCGCACGCGATTATCTAATTCCGCTACTTTGTTTCCGATATGCTGTTTTAATTGAAAACACATAGCGACCGTTTATTATTTATAAAATATAAGTCTCAGAATTGATAGCGCGAAATAACAAATATATTTATGAAAATACTTTTAAGCTGTACGAGCTAATAAAATCTATTCTTCTGGCTCTTCAGTGATTACAAATCTCCAATTGTAAGTAGAAAAATACAATTCCTATAATCAAATGTTTCCGCTACAGACACGAGCAAAGGAACGAACATAGTGTAAACGCATCTTTAATCGGTATACAACACTCGCAATCTGCTAGGAAATCTAAAACCGGCCGGAAGGAGAACCCGATGCGCGATGAGCTGGCAGCGAGTACAGGCGCATCTTTTCGCGCGCGTTTTGCAACTCGCCGCCGTCCGCGCGCGCTACTATTAGAATCGCATTAGGTGAAGGTACGGCGCCGCCGGCAATGAATCATGCCTCGCGATCTTAAAGGTTAACGGCCGAAACAATTTCTTAATTGTTTCAGAGCTCGCGCGCGCGCCAATCGTATACCTAAAGAGCCCCGCACGTTTATCCTCCTCCTCCTCCTTGCGCGCGCGAACTCGCCGCTAATTATCATCCGCGAGGTGCATTGTATGAACTGACTAAGTACGATGGTCACGACTGCAGTTGCTTTAACCGTTGTGATAAATTCTTTCTGCCCCTTTTATGTCGAGGTTGTTACCTAATAACGTTGACTGCTCTGCGTTTATAGTGAACAAATTTCGCTTAAGCTTAAAGTGTCACAGTTATAATTAACAATTATATATTTAAATATCGATATTATATTTATGTACTAAAAGTTATAGTTTTGTAGTTTTTTTTTTATATAAACTCATTTATCCAAACAGTTAATAGATAAAATATTTTTCTATTTATTATCACAAAAATTTGATAAAAATATTACTATCACATTTTTAAGTTAAAAATAATTATAATTTTGAGAATTATGATAAACAATAGAAAGAGTCAGAGAGAAGAGAGAGAGAGAGAGAGAGAGAGAGAGAGAGAGAGAGAGAGAGAGAGAGAGAGAACACACACACACACTCTGATTAATATATTTATAAATTTCTTAAAAGAGTAGCGAGTTTCTCATTTTTACATAAAATATTTCATTAGCGTTTAAATATCCAAAGACAAATTTAATGCATGGAACTTTTCTAATTAACTAGCGGAAGTTCTTCGTATAATTTCTTGATTGTCTTTAATATATGGCATTCCAAGTGAAACGCCTTCTTTCAACGTGGTTACTTTCCCACGACATATGTGATTTTTTTTTTACGAGAAGCTTAAACACGCAAATTTTTACATTTACGGATTGAGAAAGTTCGATGGTTTCTCTACTTTTTTGCGTTAATTTATCACGAAACTATTGTCGTGAAGTGATAAACACGTTTATATCTAAATAATTGTTTCAGAAGCGCATATAATTTGCGTGTAACGAGAAAGATTTAAGCGAATAATTTCTTTCTCTTTTTTTTTTGCAATGTTTTCTTCTAGCCATTCGGAGAAGCAACAGAGCGTATGCACTTGCATACATAGCATTGTGTCGTCTTAGCGGTACCTCGAGAAAATGAGGAGCACACGTAGTTACCGATCGCCAGCGATCATATAACTAGGCAGAAAATACGTTAAAATTGTCGAGAGAAATCACTGACCTACGTCCTACGGCATTACATAGAAAATGTCTTGTTTTCTTCCATCATGTGACTTACCCTGAAAAATTATCTCTTCTCTTTAAAATAATCGCGACTCGATGATTACCGCTCTTACCTCTCTCCTATATGGTTTCTGTTCTATGGCCCATGTGTTGTTTATTCCCGTTTTTCCATCATTTGAACACGGATATCATTTAGCTATATATAACAGTTTTCAAATATTCTACCTTATTTTGACAATGATGTGAGTCAAATCTTTTTTTTTAATTTTGTAAAATTGACACATTGCATTAATCCGAAATGTATGCAAACTCATCATGTCCCTTTCAGATCGCGTAAGTTCCCGATAATTTTATATAATTTGTCGATGCTTGTTTAGATATTTTCATATTGCAGTTTAATTATAGTATAGCATTATCTTAAGTTTAAAAGTCAAGATTTTCTTTATCTTTGTTTAATATAAAATTCAAGCTATTTTAATGCCATAATTTATATGCAAATAGCGTAATTTATATGCAAACGTTGAAAAATTGTACAACTTGTCTCTAAAAACAATCGTAACATTCGTGCTAATCCATGCACATCTAGAACTAACAATATCGAGAGAACAACTCGCAGACATGCTTGACAAGACTGCAATGTCTTACTTTATGTCCACGCAGGCTTACATTGTACTGACTCCTAACTATCTTGTAATTGTACGCAAGAAAGTCCCATTGAGAAACTAATTATCGTTAATACACGACTAAACGTTCTCGCGAGACGGCTGTGCAATTAACATGTTCGACCACGAAGAGAGTTCCGCCAAGGACTTCCGTTGACGAAGGATGTCCGTTAGAGACAAGACGTTGATTATGCAGCGAAATTATGTTATACTGAAAACCGGACCAGAAGAAGACGATCAGGAGGAAAAAATCAATGACAATATATTAATGCTCTCGTGCCACCAGTCACTACATACTCCTGTTTATTTATTTCACCCATCTAACTGACATGCGTAGTCGCCAATGGACAGGAAGTCGAATCGCTTCTCAGGAAGCGATGACAAGCCGAATGTATATGATCCTGCCTGAATGTTGCATGAACTAATATGTGACATCTATACAATTATTTTTTCCTATGTTAAGTAGTAAACTTAGCCATAATTTTTACAAAAATATTATCAAAATTCAGGTAAAATATGAAATATGAAATAAAAAATATATTAGTATATGAAGAGAAATCTATTAATGTAACAAAACGTTTCCTTTCTTTTTCGTTCGCTTTTACGTTTTTGAAAATAAATTATAACGATTTCTAACAACATACTTCTTGAGGGTGTAATTCTTTTTAATAACATAAACTCTGTGCTAACTCGAGGTCATGAATCTCGTAGAGGATTAAATCGCGAGCGATGTTATATGAGAGTTGCAAGGCAATTTCGCGATCTACCGGATCGGCCGTCATAATGACGTCCAAGTGGTTTGTATAAATCACGCGTCGGTAGTTATGTGTTTGTTCATTAGTTTCTTTCCGGCGGCATGTGCATCATAAGCGATTATCTAAGCGATTAATCTCGCCGTCGGTCACAGCCGCGAATCTCCCCGCGGCACCAAGATTCTCGACGTCCATCGCTGGAGCAAGAACAGCCAATGTTACTTTATGACTCGAATGCAGAAGGGAAAGAACGTTGTCTGTATAGATATACAACATTCGTCACCCGGAATATTCTTATACTTCAAAGTTACAAAATGAGTTGTTACTCGTTCACGTTATTATAGATCCGATTCAACGATATGTATATAGATCGTGATATAAAGTAATTAACTGGGAGGACAAATAATTCAGATCGTCTGTTCGAGATAGAATCATCAAGATTGAGAATTTATTCGATTCGCGTCCAGCAAAGAATGAGGAACTTTTCATTGAGCAGAGACTTTCGATTTATACGATTTTCTCGTTTGACACGCAAGAGCAGTGATTTCAAGTTCCGATAATACAGCGGGCGGTGCCAGGTTAATGAATATCGCAGATTAAATCTAGGTTCGTTGCAACAGTATTTAATCGTTCAATGCACTCTCGGTCGCAATAAATTTCGCGCCATGCGGGTGCACGATCGTGTTCATCGAGAAATATGGCATGGCCGTGATACGTGTTATTTTCACGGGTAGATTTTCGGTACCGATCTTTTCACAGTTACCAAATTTACATTAATACGCTAATGTCAACACACAACAGAAGTTGATATTTTATTGGTTATATTTTAGCGAGTCATTCACGGTCGCGTAATTCTCACCACGTTGCAACATGGTTCTCAGGGAACAGATGAGTGAATGCCATTCTTTTAACAGCAATATACAATCCTCCACTAATTACTCGGCGAAATAAGCGGGATTTTTTCAAGTCTTTTTCTTTTTTCTTTCTTATCTCTTCCGAGATATCACGCCCGTACAAGCGCTCGAACGCGCAAGAAGTCGATTGACCCTTCTTCCATATCATTCAATGTCGCAAAAAAAAGGACATCACGCCTGTTAACAGCCACCTTGGACTGATTAATCTTCGCGCATTTGTTTCCGTGGAAAAGTTAATAAGTTCTCTGCGAAAGAACGCGTACGAATCAAGCAATTATTATTTCCAACATAACTATCATCATCTCTCTTCAGCTCGCACGCACATATCGTTCTCAAGACAGATTACTACGCTGTAACGTATTCTTACTATAATTTCAAGTCGCAGAATACATCGCGTGTATTCTTGGAGTGATACAATAGGGCGATAATTGATCGTATTCTGCAGCGATACTTATTCAAATTGTGTATATCTAAAAACACAAAAATATATATATAAATAATATAATTAATTCATAAATGAGAATCAGAGTTCTCCAACAAACGTCTGCCAACGTCAAATAAATCTTAATAAAATCGTCGGTCGAAAACTGACCTAACATCGAAGAATTTCGCAGATGCAATTAATCGAAATCGAAATGCGACAATCATTTAGAGCGTGTAACGTTCCGCTTCCGCGAGATTCGATCTTGCAGATTAATTCGTCGGAATCAGGGCTCGAAAAAAGGCGAGACACGAGACGCATGGTTTTAAATTGAATTAAAAGATCTTTATTGTGTATTTGTGATAGTCGAATACAGAATGTGTGTGTCTGTGTGTGTGTATATGCGTGTGTATTATATACGGTGTGGTGTTGAGTACCGCTCAGGCTCCAGTAGCTTACGGAGCTATTTGACAATTATTTCATTTACCTTTCACTGCCGCATTCGACGACGGAGCAAAGAGATTGGGCGCGAATAAATTGCTGCTGCGAGAATGTGTATCCAAAATTGATATGACAAAATTCTTGCCAGAGTTGATGCAAAACAAGATGTAAGGAAAGTGTGCCTAATATCAAACCCATTTTTAAAACTTCATATTTGAACAAGATTTTGTTTAGAAAATAAAAATTGAATAAATCACGTGTTTACACGGATTTCTAACTGTAACAAATAAACAACTTTTTCGATAATGTAATCCATTTTTTTAAGTGAAAATGTAAAAAATGATAATTTCCATTTAAAGTTATTATACAAAAAAAAATTTAACACAGAACAGGAAATAAAAGATATAGTAAGAAAATTTTCAAGAAGTGATGCGATTTGGAAAAAGTTGATCTCTGTTTTGTAATAGTTGCAAATCATAGTACCGAAGAGCAAGATATACCCCAGAGAACAAGACCAAGAGAACAAAAAAAAACAGTACAAAAATTCATGGAACAGATACTGCAAGCAGAAAAAAAAATTATGAAAAAGTTCTGTACGCCTTTGCGATTATTTTAGAAGGATTATTTTGAAGTTGATTTGAGATTTTCTGTATTCTTTTTTTATAATATGAGAAAGTATCGCAAATGTCAATCAAAAACTTTGTATATAAAAGGAAAATTAATTATTTTGCGACCAAGCAGATCGGAAGCAAGCCAACTAGAAAATTACATCCTGCTTCCGCATTAAAAGGGAAACACGTGTAGCGACTGAGTTTAACAAAAATGCGCGTTTGCAGCTACTGGAAAATAGTGCACGGATTATAGATAGTTGGAAATATATGGAGTAGCTTCCAGGAGTAAGGCAAATGAAAATTTTTTCTTCGAATCTTCGTTCGCACGGCTCATATTTAAAGAGGCTTACGCGCTAGTTAACGTATTAATCTACCGACAGTTAATCTTGGCATTAGGTGCCGGTACGCTACGCGCGCGGTAAGCAGCTTAAATCATCAAGCATCGTCGAGCATTACTTGCGCTCTTTCTCCCTCTCTCGGAATAAATAAAACCAGTTTTCATAAAATTCACGTCAAACTCGCAAGAACAAGTCGTTGTGGCTGCAAAACTCGTGCGCGACGCGAATCACTGAGAAATTCATTAATGAATCTCTACCATGCATTATGCGTGCGTATTTCTCGGCGACAAATTAATTCGACTGTTGTGCATTGACTTCCCGGATGCGGATTACCGAAAATAAATCATCTTCTCGACAAAAAATTAATTGCGATTGATTCTAAAAAAAGCTGCTTATAAATAATATCTCTAACTCTCCAAAATACATGCCAATTATAAAAAATGATTTAGATAGAATGATGCAGATAGATAAATACAAGTACATTATTTAAAGCATTGATGGAAATTACACCAATCAATTTTCAAAACTGATAGCGCCAATCTTGATAATGCCGATAACGTAATATTATCACATTCATGATCTCTTTAGAAATATACGACAGCCATAATCGTGAAAACACCCATGGCAAAGATGTAAACGGCTTGTTCTCTTCCGTCGTGTAAGGTTCGTTCTCTGACGCGAACTCTGAACTACGAGGAAAAGTTGGTCGATAGTGAGGTAACTGTATGGGTCATCAGACAATTTTCATTCTTTCATCCTACGGTGCTCGAACGGTGCTTCTACGAGCGTGCTTATGCCAGAAGTAAAAATCGATTGTGCCTAATCATGACGACGGCTTGTAAACAAGTGTATAAGAATTTTTCCAATGTCTATTATCAGATTTTATAGCTTTCGATAAACACATTCGATGAACTTATTTATCTGGAGATAATCCAATTCAGAAATAAGCTTGTTATCAAAAAGAAGTTTGGAACGCTACAAATATCGCGATCCATTCCATTCTTTAAGATATAAAACATTATAATAATTATGTATCTTTTTTTTTTTCAAGATTAGAACCCTTCAAGAAATGAGGGCTTCGATTATAAAGTGCTTACAATGTGAATCTTGAAATATTAAGAATTTAAAGTAATCACTCTGAATATTGAGTAATCATTAAGAAAGTTATCATTATAATTCATCCGTTAGATCAATTAATAAGATTAAATAATGCAATGATGGATAAAAGCGTTTTAATTTTAAACATGTGATATGAATCACGTGAACGTTGCCTTCGCGCACTGATTTAATGAAATGACGCTCGAACAAGTTAAATAAAGCAACTATCGCGTTATAAAGAGCGCCCGTTCTGCCGTAATTAATCGCCCTCGTTAATAACCGACTGATAAGCAACTACTTTGAAACCCGTTGGACGAGGCTTGCACACTGCGCATTTGTTAATAATAATAACGTTAATAACATTCGTGAACAACAATATCGCGAACTTAAAGGAAGCATCACGATTTTTCGGATAAGATGAGCGATTGGAGGTCCGTTTTCTCAAGGGACGATATTAATGTCGTACGATCGTGCAACTATGTCTACGTATTCGTGCTCTTAACCCGGCGAGGGAAAGGTCTCGACCGGCGATAGTTGGGAAACGATTTGTAAGCGTCGCCACGGCGCAATAACCATATCACTTGCCCGTTACCTTCGTGAAATGTTAATCGGAGTCGTGGAAACTGGTCGGCGACTGTACATGGGTACGCTTTCGCGCGTTCGCGTAGGAAACAGTCAGTTTACCCGAAGTGTTTAAGTCGTGCGTTTCTTCAAATCTAGTTAACACAAAATGAATACAGAAAGGCGCACGTTGTCAACATTTATGTCTAAGAGAGATATAAAACGTGAGGAAATACCACTAAACAAACGCGTCCATTGCGATTATTTTGCAATTATTTTGTTCACGAGAATTTGATTTCCAATTTAAAAGAACATATTAAGCGAATGCATTTAAAAAAGGAAAATAAATCAAAAATTGGGAAAGTTACGAGGAAACGGAATCGACCACAAAAACCCGGCGTATTGGAGCAAGGCTCTCACGTGCTCTTAACATTATCGATCGGTCGGACAGATATTCGTACCGGACTTAGCGGGAAACGGTATTCAATAAACGTGTTGTGTTCCATAGACTATTTCTTTATTTGCGAGGCAACATCCACTTGTACATCCTAATATAATAACTACTTCCTGACAAATAAACCATATTACTAAAAGATCTTCCCAGATCATATCCACAAAAAATAGGAGAATTCCTACAGCCTCTCTTAATTCCAGAATGCTAACACGACCGTCGCGGTTAACGTTCATACGGCTTTACGTGTGAAACACAAGAAAACCAAAGATAGATAAAGCACCATTTGATATAATAGAACTTTATCATGTCTCGACGCAATGGCACTCTTCTATCGAATAATGATATAAATAAAATGTATATTTTAAAAACGGTAGGTAAATATTATAAATTACAATGTGAAAGGCGATACATAAATTCATAATTCCGTTACGTTATGAATATTTAGATAATAAATTATTGTGCTGTATTGATATTGGTATAAGATTTTCGAAAGTGGCTTTACTTATGAAATAAATGATATAACTGATAAAACACACACAGAGAGATATCATCAGTATAATATCAAATCCTTGATTAATTATTCATATACATAGTTATGAAGAAATATACAAATAGAAATAAGCGCACGAAAAATTTAACACGTGCTCATAAATCAGAGAGACATTTAAAAGCGCACGTGTCGACGTAAAGTAAAGTAAAGACTAAAGTAAAGACATTGTAAGAACCGTAATTGAATGTAATGCAATTACTAAACTCGCTAGCCGCGTGAGAATCGACACGAGCAAGAAATCGCGTTATCGCAAAACTTACCGGATCATTAAATAAATGCCGGACACCGTATATCTCATCCGAATGATAATTCTCCTATCCGGATTATATATGTATGTATGCACAGCTTCCACTTGTCGCGAGTTTAAAGAGAGAGAAAAAGAGAGACACGCGACGGCGAATCCAGCTTCTTACTAACGGCTTTATCGCAGTCTCATTTTAATATCTCGTAGGCGATTTAATTTAATCAAGAGACATATCGGGTGTACGAGAAGCGAGCCTCGCGCGCGTCCACTTTTCACGAGTGTCACCAAACGCGCCATGTACCTGTAACCAACGTCGTACCGGACCTTATCGGCGATCACGTCGATTATCATTGGAGCATGGGAAAACGTGATTTATTAAGCGACCACTTCGTACTCCGCGTGCTCAACTGACCTGCCTGCCTCGTTATCCTTATCGGCAAAAGAATATCGCTTATTCCGCGAGGTCCGAGAACGGCGACTTCCTGCTCGCCGCAGCATCCGCGTCTCGTCGCGCCGTCACGTAGCCGCGATCACAATTTGCCTTTGCAAAGTCGACGCGTAAATGCGCGCGTTTTTCTCCCGTCTGTCGTCCATCAGAACCTGCTCGCATAGGCGCCGCGAAATCAACATAAAGAATTACAGCATACGTTGACTCGTTGTCAATTCCGTTAGTCGGTTACGGGCTACATTATTACACACTTTTATTTATAATTTTTATAATTTATTTCATTTTTATTATTTTTTTGTCAATTTTATATTTATCTTTTATTCTTTGACCGTTTTTTATTGAGTGAGCTATTGCACTGTACACGTCATCTCTCTATATTGATATGTTTGTTAACGTTGGAAAGGACATGGACCGATGGACATGGATGGATGTTCGTTTATTCAATTTACACCTCCGTGGTCTACCAACCTTGGAAAGACACGTTTTGTAGATGATGAGCATTGATTTTAACCTATGCGATTGCTTCTTTATTTGCGTTTATATTTGACAAGAATGACAGCTCGATATCGACATTATATGTATTTACTTCCGAACGTCTGTTTATCTTATATCGATTTAAATGTAATTTAACTTTTATTAATGCGCTGATGGAGAGGTCTAAAAAAAGGGACCGAAATGTTCGCCTCTATTTTTCGATTAGTATTTTTGATTTTAATAAATTTATTTGCACTCCATGTATTGCGCTGGCTTTTATTGCCTTTTCTTTATTTTGAATTATAAAGAACTACATTTGTATCCTTTGAGCTCTTCGGCGAAAGATAAAATTTGAGAAGAGGAAAGATTCGGTCTTTTTTAATTAAAATTTCTTTGAATTTTGTACACCATATTGCTATCTCTTGATCAAATAATAATATAATAAGGTGAAATATTTTCAATATTAAATCAAGAGCATATCACAAATATATATCTTTTTAATTTATTGATAAAAATAGATTTCTTCAGAAAATTCCTCTAATCACTCAGCGCATTCGCCAAAAAAATCATACCGACGCCCGTGGATGTACGAAAGTTAATGTTTATACGCCTCGAGACGTGCGCATATGCATTCTTTCCTCGTTCCATGTGCGGGACATGAGTAAACGTCGGCAAACGTGTCTGGCATAAGTACGGCCCAAAAGAACATACTCGCATGCAAGTCACACGTGACAGTGAGTTTCGTGTCTCGCGTGACAGGTCTAGCATGTCGCAATACTAAATTGCCATTCTCAATTAAATGTAATTTCCGTCGACAAAGAAAACCAAAATTTTACTCATATTCACGAGACTTACCTTCAAATCCTTAACATTAAATAATTTACGTTTCTTTAAAACGCTGTATAAGCATAGATTTTAAGACAGTATCTTACAGAGTCCGATCGACGCAAGAGAAACGAATACACGACATTCGCACTAAATTGAAATGTACAAATCCACAGTCGCTAGTTTGCGTCTGTTCTCTCTTCGTTTCGACAACGCGACGGTGCGTATAGGACACGTCACTAACCGCGATCGTCGTCATCGTCGTCGTCGTCATCGTGTATCGCGAATGGCGAACTGGTATCGCGATATCTCACAGCGGCTGCCGCTATTAAGCGCGGATTGCGCTCTCGCGGTGGTCTACCTATGGCCGGGTTATTACCGACGACCTGCCACCCAGGATCTCGAGGTGGGTGTGCCAGGTACTCCGTGACGCGTCGCCGCGCGCTAAACATACATAGGCAAGGTTCACTTCGTCTCCTTGCGATTCCACGAGAATCGCCAGCACCGCTCCTGAACGAGAGAAAAAAATCTCGACATCGATCGCACTCCCATATGTTTCTAGCTCGTTTCCTCGATTCTCCCGAGGATGGTTCGATACTCGAGACAACGAAAACGCGACGTTTATCGTTCTAACACGCGCCACCCAAGATGTGTCCACGTTTGATATTTCGTACGTCCGACGATTTCCAGCGCGCGTCGGGAAAAACTAGTCTGATATTTAACGCGATTAAATAAAATGAGGAACGTTTGAATGGCGGTTTTTTTTTCCAGAAATTAATAGCGTACATGCAGAAATAAAGATCATGACAAACCGAACCGCATATTACGCGTATTAAAATATTTAAAACTCACATATAAAAATGCGTTAGAATTTTTTTAACATTAATTGCGATAAATATGTAATAACATACAATATCTTCCAATAACAAAATTTATGGCGAAAAATAATTTTTCGCATATTTTTATAATAAATATTAAATTATAAGTCACATGAGCTAACGACTCTCATTCAGTTTATCTTCAATTCAGATCTGCGAAAAAAATCGAGCAAATTAAAATTTCTTTTTGTAATACAAATACGAGATATAATTATAACGACGTAATATGTAAATGTATGTCGGTACTCTTAATTTAACGACACGCAATCTAAAGAAAAGTTAACCGAGACACATCGCGGAGCAATGTTCTAATAGCACCGTCTAAAACCGCTGACCAATGTGACGTTTAACTCTCGCGTGCGCGATTCGCCGCGGTCGACAGCGTGTCCGACGAATTCCGTAGTTGCATGCACGTGAATAATGCGCGTACGCCTACGTTGCGACGACGCGCAAGAAGAATGTGTGCGTAATGGACCGGCGTGAAAGGAAGAGGACGATCGTCACAGAACATGCAGTCGAGACGACTTGTCTTTACACGTGGGCGTACGCCAATAAAATCGCTCTGCTTTCACGAGCACGTGTGCGTCGACCACATGTCGCTGTGTTCTCATCTAATTAACGCGCGTTACCAATCGCGCCTTAATCGTTCCCTCCGTCGGCGATAAATTTTTAAATAATGTGACAAGTAAGTTATCAAACGCGATTTGAAGAAACCACTACACTTGTACTCCCTGCATTTTTGCATCCGATAACTTCGGCGTAGATACGTTTGATTTATTTATTACAATCATGTTTTTGTCTAATAGACTTAAATTTCATTATGAAAACTATAAGTGTGGAAATTGAGAAATTTTACATAAATATGGCTGTTTAGTTATATATGTTACATGTATCTTATAGTCTTGAAAGAATTCCTCTAAGTCAGTAGACATAGGCAAATTTAATAGACATAAACATTACTTTAATGAGAAAAAAAAGGGAGAAAATTAAAACCAGGATTTTTATATGACATTAAATTTTTAAACGCTATATTTCTTTATTTTTATAAAACATTGCAAGATTGATTAAATATATCAATGCAGATAATTGTCGAACGTGATCGGTTGATTGTCGATTCCAAAGCCATATCGATCTTTCTCATGATTTTGATAAATGTGACACGTTCTTTTCTTTATTAAGACAGTTAACTTTACATTTAGCAGGAACCAGGCTATCTGCTTAATATCTGAGTGAAAGAATATGCAAATAAAGACAAATCTGTTCAAAACTGGTATCTGAAGTATCATGTATAGCCATCTGAACGACACACACCTGTGCTTAATCCGATTACCAAGTTATATATGTATATATGTGTGGGATCGACATATCTGGTCGGGTTACGATTGTATGATCACGTTCTTAGTTATCTCGGCAAGAGAGAGTGATACTGAGATTTCAGAACAACCATTGGTCACGTGCTCTCATGCAGGTAGAGCATAATTATTTTCGGCACAAAACTTTGATAAAATACGTGAAACCAAAGAAAGATAATTGAATGATCCCAGAAACTGCGATAATAAATTTTACAGAAATTATATCGATCAAAAAATTAGCCATTCAAAAAAGCAATGCCCTATATTAAATATATAATGTAATATTACTATCTGCAAGTTGCTCCTATTGATCCTATTATTACAAATGTCTTGAGTTTATATTTTTTATATATTTACATTTTATTGTTCAAGTCGTGCATATCTAAAAAATTGGATCTCTCATATGTAACTGATGACTTAAAGAGTACATGTCGAGAAATTAGCTATAGATGACTTATAATATCTTTTCGCAAGAATAATTGTCGATGAGACTGGAAATAAATTTCACGACCGTTCACAATTAATCATTAATGACAATTTCCTCCCGGAAACTCGGTGTGTGTTTTTACACCCGCGGCAGTCGCATATACACGTAAGCGTCACAAAGGTCATCGAGGGAGGGATAAGCGCATTCACGATGTGTCCAAGGGAATATACATGTTCAGCTACTATCGCGCTTTCTATCGTTAATCATGCTGGCAAATTAAACGGAAACGATTCATCTACGACGTTCCTAGAAACGTCGGCGCAGCTTCGAAGACGAAACACGAGGCCGCCCGCGTGTCAGCTCGGTGCGACGAGAGGGCTTTATTCCTGGCAACAAATCAAGATTATGCGCCCTGTTCTGATGATCCCGCGTTTTATATAGCAAGATCAAATGGCCGACCGAATTTCTAGCGGCGACACGAACACGTCTCATTTTGATCCGACGCGGCTGGAGGACTTCCGGCGGACCACCCGTTCCAGTGGGAACAGCATCGAGTCTTTACCTGGAACCGCTACCTGAAGAGCAGCTCGATGACTAATGGATCTAGTCGATGAGAAACGTGTGAGCCTATATCATGGAAGATGCCCGACCGACAAACGGCTCTCAGTTTTCGAATTCATTGAGCGGCCGCTTGGCATTTACTTGCGACGACCTTTCATACTCAAGTATTAATGGAGTCTATCTATGTATACCGCAATCGCGGGACGTGTTTCTGTCGGTTTTGTTTCGCGGAGTCCCTTCCCGATTCGTCTCGGATGAGCGATCATGATTCTCAATTCTTGCGGCAGACGCATTCGTATCCTGCAAATTCTATTATATCTTCGCGCGTCGCTCAAAGGTGATTGCCTCCAATGCGATTACAATCATTTATGCCGCAAGTACTATGTATATATTGAAGAAAATACTGATCTAATCATACGCGTGATAAATGTAGATATCTGTTTTTCTACATCTAAAATTGACGTGTACTTCAGGAAACGTTTAAAAGTGAAAGAACATATGTATATAAATTAATTTTCTCTATTCCTTTCAATTACTTGAAAGGTGTGTAAAGATTATTGAATAATTAACAAAGGCACCGGTCAATGTAACAAAAATTTACGTGGCACTTTGTGTTCAAGTTTTCGTTTTACAATATTTCTCATACATATTTTTGGAAAGTCGTGAGCTACCGCGGAAATGAAAGAGAACCAACTCTGCGCACAGTTAACGTAATAATCGCCGTTGAAATCGCAAATGCGAACAAGAACTCGAGAACTGTAATTCCAGTTCTTCGTGCATTTCTAGAAAATTGGAAGAGATGAAGAGGGAGAAAAGTGAAAGAAGAGGGACGAGGTCGATCTCGCGGATAAGCCTCGTAGAATCTCGCATCGGTAACGAGGCGAGAGTGAAGACCAGGCATCGTCACGGAATCATCCACAATTGTATTATGTAATCGCCACAAAGATAGTCTTGTCACCACTATTTTTGCTTCAACGGTCAAAGCGGCTCCGAGCATCGCCGCCGATATATTGTAGAGTTAACGACGAGAATAGAGTGATGCCGACGTGAAATAACGCTACAAGCGCTTTGTCTATTACTTCATGCAATCTATCAGAGTCTTCAAACGTCCCGTCAGTCTTTCGCTTTTGCGATTAATAGACTCGCGTCCTTGAAATCTTTACAATATACGTTGCATTATGCAGCCTAAGAAAGAAACGGCAATGCGCGAAAGTCCAAGAGCAAAACTATTAAAGTATGATTGGCGCCGTCACGTTTGCGAAAGCATACTGTCATGAACGAGTGCGCAATATAATTTTTCAAGGTGTTTTTTCAATCTTGTGCAGTTCACTGATACTCGATTATTCATTTCCTATACAAATTGCCTTATATAAAACCATATTAATATTATATCTATATATATATTATTTCGTACTTGTTTTTAAGTAATCATATTAATGCTTGTAAAAATTCGTGATATTAAAACGAAAATACTAGAATCTTTCTTTACTCTACTCATTATTGGAAGCATACATGCATACATGTATTTTTTTCAAATGAAAATAGCATCGGTTATTCGTATCGCCTATGCATCGAAACATAGATTTATCGGAGTATACTTCCATTTATCTAAAAAAAAATACTTCCAAATATATATCGAAGATACTTTCATCTTAAAAAAAAAAAAAAAAATATTACAATGTATCATACAACAAACACATATTCGTCCAGATGAAATACCAACGCTCGCAAAGTATGTTTTCCAGGAACTCTTATGTCGGTCTTCAAAGTGGAGGAAACGATGGAACAAAAGGGAGAATAGGATACGGAGAGAGCGCGTATAAAAAATGAGGAAGAAGACGAAGAAGAAGGAGGATATACTGACGTGTTCTCGAGGCATCGGGTCGCGTGGCCTTCGACGTGCGCAGAATGTGATGAGCGCTCCGCGATTCTAAAAGGCTCAGAGAGGAACGAAGAAAAGGGAAAAAAGGGACTTTCTACAGACATGATAGAAAAGAGTCGCTGTTGCCTTCTCGCCGTAGGATAGTCTCGATGTGAAGAGGAGGATCGAGGGATCGAAGAAAATCACCAGTTCGTCGATCGTAATTAAATCCCTTCGCTCGAGGAAGACCCTCGTCAGTGTGCGCCACGATTTCGCCAAAAGGAACGCAAACGTAAAATCCCATCGCACATAATGTCGACGATACTTTATATTCGGGGATTAAAATCGCGGCTATAATTTCGCTGAACAGAGGTTTTGATGCTAAAGATAAACTACAGATATATATTACTACTTGTACCTATTTTAATTTCAATAAAATGTGTGCGATAATTAATCGATAAATACTAAAATGAGAGATCTATCTGTGATCTCTTTTATTTTAATCAGTTCAGAGAATATTATCTAGATATCTTGCAAAAAAACTAATCGCAGCAATTCTTGCCACATCATAAATTATTATATTAATCTCGTCTTCAATTTCTTGTATTTTAATAACATGTGTAAATTATTATATTAATCTCTTCTCCAATAATTTCTTGTATTTTAATAACATGTGAAACGTAAATTGCTTCGCAAAAATGATTCAGTTATCATTAGAACCGAACGATTGATTTTAATCAAGCGGCTTAATTCCTTAATCTAATCCTCACGTATAGATTATCTAGAAATCGTGTCTCTTCTCGTGATTATTCTTGCAAGAATGCTTAATCCTACGGAAACGCGGCAAGAAGTGTGCTGACGCAATCCTCGATTCAACTTCCTACCGATTGAACATCGGCAAAGAGTCATGCAATATGTATGGAGCAATCCGTCATCGGAGGCGAGACGCCGCACTGGTCGGAGTAATGAACCGTAGAAATGCGAGCCCGTTTTTGCGTTCCTTGTGATGAGTCGCGCGCCGAAGGATTCGCTCTTTTTGCCGGCCGCGAGGACTATCGGATCCGTCGCCGGGTTGTTTACAAATTGATTGCATCGTGGCATCTGAACCCAGACATATGATCGCGTTGCAGGCGTCGTTGGATTCTCTAACGAATTTCTGGATGCTTGGAGCTGGTCAGGCATTATTTTAACACATGCAATTGACCATTAATTAATCATTTCTAAGATACTGAATAAAAATCGGTATATAGTGCACAGGATATAATCTCGCGTCGTTAGAGAATTCATTCTGTCATTTTGTTGCACTGCGCACGTGCTCATGCAGTCCAGCTATT
Organism: Lasius platythorax; assembly: GCA_963971435.1. Taxonomy (NCBI): domain Eukaryota; kingdom Metazoa; phylum Arthropoda; class Insecta; order Hymenoptera; family Formicidae; genus Lasius; species Lasius platythorax. The sequence continues at coordinate 14,916,799 of OZ020538.1, read as the reverse complement.
CGTACAGACTTTCCAGTGAATCGGACAAACTCTAGTGAAAATTTCTTACAATTTTCAGAACGAATTGCTCATTCACCGTGCGGAAATGTCGTGTTAATGTTGCGATAATTCTCGCCTCGATGTGCTCCATTAACTCCTCGTAGCTTGAGCCTCTTACCGGGATAGATCTCATTTAGATCGTCGATCGATTATCCGCGATGTGAATAATAAATTATTGACGCCGTGTGTAAAGTGCGGGGCTTGATTTAATTATCCAATTCGATTGCGTGAGATGAAGATAGTAACAGTGAGATAAAACTCGTATATTCGACGAGTTCGAGAAACCGACCGTGTTAAAGATTTACGGTCGTCGGCCTTCGTAAATTCACGTTTAATGCTGTCCACCAATTGGATAACGCGAGATACGAGAAGTCAGAATTTCGAACCGGCATTATGTTATCTCGCGACTCACAGTGATCGCCGTATGGAACGATCCCACTGTACTTTCACGAGCGTTCCTGAATTACGGAATTTCATGTGGGCGGCGACACTTTTCCATCTATCCGTTGCTGGTTCGCGAAACACGCGCGAGCGAATGTTCTATGAGCTCGTTCCTCAATAGTTAATTGATCGCCCACTTCGGCTAAAAACTTGTCCCTGCAGCGGGGCACTTTCGCGACGTATGCCATTTGACAGAACAGTTGCATGAAAATATAATTATACGCGAACCCGCGGAGGTGTTTTAAGATATCAAGACATCTAATAAGATTCATTGTTAGACATACTAGTGGAATAACAGATACATGCGCAATGAGAAATATATTGATAATACGCAATTCATGCAGACGTGTGCAATCTGCTAGCTAATATAAGATCTAGGAGTCAGCAAGTATTAAACCTAAGAGTCAAAGGTTCCGTTATTTTTTTCTATGGTATTTCTTGCAACTGTACTTTCTCCGGAAACGATAGATTAAGCCTAATTAAGTTTATTTAAAGCTTTGAAAGAAACGTCAAACTTATGACACTCACTATTAGATTCTAATACAACTTAATATAAAATCTTATTAATTATTTCAAGATTCTTAGCGTTAGATTACTTACCTTTCATTTTTTTCCCTAATTAATTTTAATTAAACAACAATTAAAAACAAACAAAAATTAGTTAAGCTACGGTTGAAATTAACATCAATGAAACCAATTGTATAAAAACTTCGATCATGTATAATCTTATTTTAACCAATTCTCGGACGAATCAATGTATCAATTTTTCCTGGTGCTTCGCGTTTTCGTTTCCTTTTTCTGTCTATCGAGTACGAATGTCGCGTGAATTATTTAATTTTGTTGTCTCGTCCACTTTTTTATGTATTGTATTTGTAAGTCCGATAAACAGAGATCATTTTTAGTTATTTTATGTTCAGTTATTTATTTATTTATTTATTTTTATTTCTTTCTTTGGTCCCTGCTTATTCTCCTTTTGCTTTGTAGTTTTCTTTTCTTATTTATTTTAGTTTTATGTACGCATTTTACTGTTAAATTATTGCATGCTTGTGTGAGCTTATATGTTCGAGTGCGAATGCCGCGTTATAATATTGTTTTTCAAACGAGTGTGAATGTGCCGAGAAAAATTTTTATTTATATTATTCTTATGCGTGCGCACTCTTGAATCTTTTTAATCTCTGACCAATAATGTTTTTTTTTTATTGATCCGGGGGTGGTTTTGCTGTGATCTGATCAATCAGTCAACCGGGGTAATACTTATATCAAATGTTTCATCAACCCGTAACTTGAAGAAGGCTAGTGCTTTCTCAATGCGTAGTTTGGAAGGGGGTGAGAATTGTTCCCCGCTGATGAAGTATTTATTTTGATGCACGGTTAATGCCGGTAAATTTATACCTGTACGTCAAAGTTGTTCATATCACACGGCTATTTTTTATCAAAACCGTCCGATGTGTAAATCAAGCTAGCATAGCGTGATGTGTTTATGAGGGCCGAAGCGTCATCGTGGACATCTTATACACGCCAAGAATCATTGCGACTCTTTCCGTTCGCTTCCCTCATTTTCTCGTCGATATTCATTCGCAGACCCCTGCGGCGGCCAGGCTATACATACCGCGAGACAGGCCGCTTTCTCCGAGATTCTCCTATCGCATCTTTATTGGCCGATCGAGTCCAAGTTACCGCGCCAGGTGACATTAAACACGACGCGCCGGATCGCGCCTCGGCTCTCTAAATGGAACTCCATATAGTTTCCGTGACGATCGATAACAAACGTCGTTCTTATTGTGCCATTAAAGGCCGAGTTCAAAGTTTAGATGATCATGAAACGTTTGTGTCACTTCGCGCTCGCTTATTGGTTAATTATATGAATCTGGCAAGTAGATGCTCAAAGACTTAAAAAATTTTAATGATTACTAATATTAATTAACAAACACATTATAATAATTTCTTTTTTATTCCAAATGTTTATTTCAAAACGATTACGTAACATCGAAATACCCCGCAATTATATAATTTGAACGATGGAATGTGCTATTATAAAAGAATAATTGAATAAAATATTGATTGATCGATTATACCTCGAAACAATGATACATATTTCGATATTTGATATTTAGTAATTAGTTTATACATAAAAGATATAATTTCAGCATAAATAAAAAATATGTTTATCATTAAAGTCTTTAAGTCTTTAAGTAAAAACTGCAATCATGAAACTGTATCTATCCGCGGCGCGTTGCGCGTCCAAAAAGGATTATCGAATTGTGATAAATCTCTCGCCTCCTACACATTCTGATTTCGATCGCGCCCGCGGCTACCGGTCCTAGAGACGATTCCTCGCCTTCTCGCGGAGCGGAGAGGAGAGGAGGGTCAAAGGACGAAAGGCACCCAGCCAGCGTGGGATCCCGGGTGAGATAAACACAGCCTCCGAGGTTGCAGGAGAGGGAGAGGGAAGCGAGCGAGCGCTCGCTCTCGATGGGTCCTCTCGTGGCCGGTTTCTAATGCCAGTCTTCCGAGAAGCCGTGGAACGCTTCGCGATCGTCCGAATATATGAATGTCTTATGAGGGAAGGACATCGAACGCTCTCGGGGGAACGAGAGATCCCGGCGCGATTCGGAATGGCAATGGAAGTGGAAATTCGCGACCGTCTCCCGTTTCTGCGATAGCGCATCATAAAGGTTGCGGCACGCGGAGAATCGGGCACAGTCAATGGAATCTCACTTCTTGCAAGAAAGTTCCTACTTACTGCTTACTCTCGCAAAAAGCGTTCCCGCGGCCGGTGTTCGAGGTAATCGACGAACGAAGGAGTAGCGCGGTTCTCGACGGTCTCGCGCGCCGATCTCTCTCCGCCTTCTTGAACTCTCCGCGTCGTAATCATGCAGAAAGTGCATTACATACGGGTACAACATACACGCGAGCGCACGCGTTCAGGGGTCAAAAAGAGATTGCGAAAACTTCTGCGTCCGCGCGCCCGCCCGATTGTTTCCGTGCATACTTCCCATTGTCTGGACCTAATTAGAGATTAAACGGGCGCGTCACGAAAGAGAGATAGAGAGACAGAGACCAAACCCACAAGAGCCTTTTAATGATCTACGAAAATATTCGCGACCAGATCGTATCCCGTATCTTGTCCTCGTATACCGTTTTCTCGTGATTCTCACGGACTCATCTCGAGTCTTCCTTTCTCTCTCTCTCTCTCTCTCTCTCTCTCTCTCTCTCTCTCTTTCTCTTGTGCGAGCGAGAGCTTATGGTGCTCCGAAATCGGTCAGAGAAACTGGTGCAGCGAAATCATGGAACAGTGACATAGCATAGACAACAACAACGACAACGACGATCGACGAGGAAGCGAATGGTAAAGAAAGAGAGGACAACGATGCAACTACACTATCGGCGTGACGATCCCATAATAGTTCTATGGTTCCGTGGCACTCGTGTGTATGTGTGTATGTGTGTATGTGTATGGACAGGGTCCAAAGAGCGTTTACACGGTGAGGAAAGGAGGCAGGATCGACAGTGGGGATCAGCAAGATCGAGAACCGTGCGATCGTGTGACGGGCGTCGCGCCGGTCACGGTCTACGATCCCCGCGGGACCAACGGGATATTAGGCTACGTTCATACTAGCGATGACAAGTCTGTCACGCTGTTTTATCGAATCTCGAACGCTTTATAATACACACGGTATTATTTAAATATATTATTAAAATTCATGTAATAGAGTTCTCACAAACTCCCGGCTAGTTTGCCTACTATTTTCTGACTGTATAAAAATAGGTATATTTGGCTTGAGAATAATTGCTTGCTAAATACTGAAATAATTTTTCCTCTGCTACAATTTTATTAAAAATTATTAAATATATATTAGTTTTTGCAATTTTTGTTATCATTCTTTTCGTTTAACCAAGAGAGACAATTGTATATTGCACCATAGTCTCATGTGAGTTTATGTATATATATATTTATATAGCTCTCTTAGAGTGAGATTCTTATAAAAAAGATAATTTAATAATGCCGAAAAAAAAACTAAATACAAAATAAAAAAAATTCTTATAATGTCAAATTATTAAAGTATTATCACTTTCTTGCCGTTAGAAAATTTCTGTCTCTGGGGCTGTCATCCCTATTCTCATGCAATTTGATATCTTACCGAGAAAATGAAATGTCATGATTTCCTAAATACATCTCAACCATTAATCAACCGAGATCGAAGCGGTTAATCATGTATCATTAAGCGGGATAAGAGCTATCTCCTTAAACACTATTCATTCTACTTGCCATTGTATGGATATTATTCGCTTTTGTTATCTTACTTAGAAAATATATCGGCCACTTTGTTACGAGAACTTTTAACCCAATGATATTTAAGCGTCTCGTTACGCATAAAACTTTCTCGGAATATAGGAAACGAGGATTTTTATTCAGTGTATTTCGGTTCATAATAAAAAGACAATCTGCTCACCCGCGACACTTGCATTATTTACAGGACAATGCTCGAAAAAACAGTCACGAAAAAACCTTATATAACAGCATTTCTATCAAGAAAGGACCATCCCGCTTTGTATGGTGACTGAAAAGAAAAGGACATAACGTGGCGCCGGGAGCTACAGGCTAAAAATGCTGTTATGATGGTGTGCAATCAATAACGCGGCTAAACAAAGGGAGGCTTTGTGGCGGCGCGCGAAGGAGATACTCCGCGTAAGGTCAGACAATAAGTACAGCGCCTTGCAAATGCGCGATGAGGCTGCTACGATAGCCGTTTACAAATTGCGGCGGATCTTTGACGCGGTTCGAGCTCGAGGCGGCCAGGAAAAAGAAGAACCACGTGAATCGCGCGAAGCGATGATCTGCATCCGTAAAAATACTCTCACGATACCGTCCAATCAATGGAGAAACTTGCGAAAAGATTGCATTAACATGTATGAGCTGACATATGAATTTTACGATAGCAAATTTAATCATCAACTAGGACGGCAAAAATGGTTAAAATTTTGATAATAAATAAAGATTAATAATGTTAATGATTACAAATTATAATAATGACGAATTTGTAAAATTAATGCGTCATGATACAACGCGTTTTCTTCATAAGTTGTAATTATAATGCTATTCCGCGTGGAGAGAGACTCAAAAAAATACAAGACCGTTGTAAATTGTGTCGTAAAATTTTACGACAGTGCGCTATCAATAATACGGCAAAATAAAAAGAGCTTTTGTGGCGCGATGATGAGAATATATTTCGTATAAAATCAGACAATAAGTACTGCGAGGTTACGCTATAAAGTTACGTTTCTTGCTTAGAATTAACGAGTCTTGAAGAGTCTTACAGAAGACTGTTTTATACAGGAAATTGAAGAGAACGACAAACTCTTTCTGTTCCCACAATTTTTGTGATGTTAAAAAAATATATTTATGCTGTAATAAATTGCAGTCGCGCAACACATCAAATTATCGCAGCCACGGATATCATTTTTCGTTTCATTAATTCTGAAGCCGATAATATTGTTCTCAAAAAGAAAAAAAGCGTTTCGCTATCACATTAGATGTCCTATGAAATTTTTAGGCAAACGTATGTCAAGTACCAATCAAAACGGAAAGATCTTCCAAGCTAGTTTCCTACAATTGTATTGTTCCGTATTAGACTCTATCTATTTACTTCTGTATTGTATATGGTAATGGCGTATCGTCCACGTGTTGAACTGACAATGAAAGCGTATATGCGGACGCGTAAGTGTTGACATGCGGCTCTCGCAAATGCTACTTGTTAAGCTCGAGATAGCGTTATTAATCGAGGCGGTTATACGGGCGAGTTGATATGATTCATGTTGCTCGTTCATTCAACGTAATGACGTTAATTTTCCAGTGATAACGCTAAACGCGTTGTTATTTATTGATAAATTGATTGCGACATCAACCGATAAAAAAACTCCCCGTTATCCCGTTTCCTTTTCCAGATTTTGCTGTCACGTTTTTATCGCCCTTCACGTATGCCCGTGGATTCTTACGGTCTGTTTCGCAGAATCGTTAATGATGTGGCGGAAAGCGGCGATATCGTATCGATTCAAAGCAAAAAATAAGAGATGTCGATATTATTCGTCGAGAAATCGCTATCTGCCGGCATATGTGACTGTTGTTTTTCCCTGACGTGGTTTTGATGTATTTGCGCCTGCAGGTCATATTCTTCGAATCAAATGATTCTAAGTTTATTACATTATGCGAATATATAAGCATGATATATATTAGAACAATTTATTTTATTCTAGCTATAAGTGTATATCAGAGAAAGTATGTATATTGTATATATACATATACATATACATATACTCGAGAATATATTTATATAGCTTCAATAAGAAACTAGAGAAGCTAACGAACTAGAAGACAGCTATATGCTATGAGCTTCTCTAATGAGTTATAATCTCTTGTTTGTCATTTCTAAAAAATATAGAAATTTACGAATAATTATTGCGAAAAGAGAGAAGTAGTAAATTTTTTATATTATACTGTGTTGCAAAATCAAAAGACACACGGTATGTATAACGCGAAATGTAAAATCTTTTTATGCAAGATATAATGAACGGATATCTCAAATAAACGTACATTTGTATCAACGACCGTTTCATAAAAAAGCCACGATAACCGTAGTTTGAACTCCTTTCCCTGGTTTTCTTTCTCTAACTCAAAACACGCAGTTGTATCAATGAACGATTATTGTGACGAGCGCGTTACGGCCACAATGAGAAATTACCCGAACCGAAAACAATCACTATTGCGAGAGACAAACAATGAACATGAAACGTGCTTGTAGAAGATTACTGCATCGAATCAGGAGGGAAATACGAATTATAACATAACAAATATAAAATTAAATTCAAGTTATGTCACAAAAAAAATAATGTCAAGAAAAATAAGCGCACAAATGAAAAAAATTAGGTAATATCTAAGGATAATATACTCTCATTGACAAAAAAAATTAAGCATCCAGAAAAGCATCCAATAACAACAAAATTTGATATACAATTACGTAGATGTGCACACGATTTCAGTTTGAATAAATCATGTACGCCAAGAATAGCTATCAAAAAGTGATTGTGTCAATCTTATGCCGATCGGCATAAGATTGACACCATCACACAATGAGAGCGAACCCTGAGCAGCGCTTAACAACGTCATACGAGCCGAGAGAAAACTCGTGGCGAACTCGTGAAGAAAGGAAATAAATTGATACGCAATACTGCATCCGTGTGTATCATTCCCTTTCGATTATTCCACTTGACTATGTTGGCATTATTCCCGACTAACAGATATTTATTGTTTTACAGCAATCTATCCTGTTTCCCGACGTGCGTAAGCAACAAGATCCGCGTCCTGCAACTCGTTACAACATCGTTACAGACGTTCCCGATCGTTGTTATCGACTCTCGTTCCTGCGATAAATCGGACACGACAAAAAAAGACTTGTCGGCGAACCAACTTTTCAACCTGCGCGCAGCATCGGAAATATATTAATGATTGGATCGATAATTGGACGGTCTGCGATTCGCTACTTCCGATCGAGCCGGCTCGATTACACCAATCAAGGAAACTCCCGATCTCTCCGCGCTGTGTGTTCTAGCCGATCGGGATAATAGAGAAGAAACGAGAGCTTCCGAGGTGAATTCGATCGACCGACATAGAGAGGGAGAAGAGCGGAAACAGGAGAAAGCCAAAGCGAGCGGAATGATTTTCTTTGGACAACCGCCCGCATCCACAATATATATAAAACACTTTTGTGAAGGGTACCTCTATTTTTTTTATTTCTAATATTAAAAGTAATTTTTTTTAGTCTTATCAACAATTCAAAGAATGAGAAAAAATCTGAAATATTTTATATATTTAACAGATAGTGTGAGTTTCTATTTAAAGATATCATTGACAAAAATCCAATTACGCTAATTAATATATATTCTAGTCAAATTACTCTTGTGGGAGTTTATCGGCATAGAAGAGAATGAAATCATGTATTGAAATGCATTTTGTTGGTATTATTTCTTCCGATAACTCTAAATTATGAAGTTAGTTCAGTCAGCGATTTTACATGCAGTAAAATCGCGGTTAAAATATATTTCATTACATATCGTTTATGACAATATTAATATTATTAATCGTTACTTTAATTACAACTGTTCGGTATTCATTACGCTTGTACTTTTCCTCAGCACGAGTGGCTACGAGCGTGCATCTTTTTAACACATTCGAGTTAAAGTAGGGCTCGATGCTAACTTCGACTTTCGCCTTGAAGATTAATTGCGAATTAATACGATGACGAAAAAGCGGTACAAAAATTATTTAAGATGCTATCTCGTTCCGTGCAATTATATGCGAACGGGATCGCCAATCGCGGGTGTCGTCGTGTATATCGCCCCAAAGGCAGTCATAATTCTCAAATGTCGCTGAAATAATTACGGCGAATGGCGCGCTTAATAAGTCATCGACGGAAAGTCACTCGAAAGTATCGTCGGATTAATTGAATTCAAAGTTTTCATGAGTTATTCTTATTAATGTAATTATAATTTACATTTTTAACTTGAGATTTTAGCAAATCTTTATCTGAGAATTATATGATAAAAAAATGTAATATATTAAAATAGAAACTTCAATTATTATAATTTATTAATATAAAAATATGTATTACGTATAAAAAAGATACCGCACGATATCATGATAAATAAAATAAAAATAAATATATTACGTTTATATATCGAAGAATGAGATCAAAATCTTTTTTATTTGATAAGTTCTGAGCGCTAAACTATATATGTATACTTTTATATTGTAGATAATATTACGATAAATTTCCGTATAACACTACTTATAATAATATCAGATACGAAAATAACTGATAATGTTGAAGAAAAAGAATCTATCCTAGAGAAATTGTATTTGTAGAGTTTTTGTCGGATTTGTAATACAATCGTTTGAGATACCGCGCGAGATATGAGAAATAAAACAAACTAATTCGTGGGAAATGCGCAGAAGTGCAAATGATCAGACTAACAGATCAATAAAGACAACGAATGTTTCCGAAGGAAATTGATTTTCCAACAGAATGTTTATTACGCTTCAGTGAGTCACACGCGCTGCGCGTTTTGCAGTTTTTCAATGATTCCTGCGGAAAGACGTATTTCGAAACTTTATACAATAATCTAAAATGTTCAATTCTACGATGTTTTCAAATAATAAAAATAATAGATAACAATTTTTTTTGTAAAGATTTGAACGATTTTCTAAATTTCTAAGAACGTACAACTGTGTTTCCATTTTGAACCGATTTTATTCCTCCAAGAGGATAAATCAATCAAACTTTAATCAATTTTCTTCGATCACCCGCAGTTCTAATATCCCATCTGCATCTGAGGGTTACTTCAGATGAGAAAATTTCTCGCTGGAATATCAAATGGTCGCGTCGAGTTTCGATCTCCTGGGAACGCTTTCCGCTTTCCAACGGCAATCTAGAAAGCTTTCAGTTGATTAAATTTTAGCCGCGTGACTCCCAAAATGTTCTTCATTTTTGCTGGTAACCGTTAGATCGGTTGTTGTCCCGCCCACGATCTTATTGCTTTGTTTCGCTGCAACAACTCATATTTTCCGACTTTCTGCCGGTCGATGAAAGCTGCGCCGCATGTTTCGAAATGTTCCCGCACGAAGCCAGAAAGAAGATAAAGTTTGCGAAGCTCCCATTATTCATCGTCGTTGCACTAATAAAACGCGTGTTTTATTACGCGTCTTCGAGAAAGAAATTGTTTAATCCCTTTGCTTCGCCGTTTAAATCACTTTTTTTACAGCCGGAAAGATCGTATGTAGAATGCTCTCGGAATAAGTTTGAACTTCGTCGGTAATTGCAGTCATTGGTCGGTGCAATTTCGCTATATTTCGGGACGCGAAAAGTTTCTTTTACCGGAGGTGATTCCCAACTCTTATTTCTCTGTCGAACGCTGGCGTAGTCGATTTTACGACTCGTAATACGTGGCCGAGATACGCTTTGCGAGCAGATACTTCGAGATAAAAAAAGAAAGAACGACGAAGAGATTGACTTTTAGTGGACACTTCATGCGTCGAACTAACGCGTGCATCTTAAGCAACGAACCGAAGCGAGGAGGGAGAGGCTGGCAGGCGGAAAAAAACGATTTTGGTGCCATTACGTCATCCCTTTTGAAAGATTGACGTGCTCGTCTCGCCGTGTCGGATGGAGCAAAGAGCATGCTACCCTAGATTAGCATAACAAACATATACTGGAATATTTTAACCGCACGAAATGCTCGAACGCCGAATAGCGGGATAGGGTTAAAAGTATGTATAACTGCGGTCGAACTTATCGCTCAACGTATAACGCAACTGAATGAGAAAATAATCCTATTAGAAAGTATCTAATTGTCAGTTTTAACCTATGGATAATACTAAAAGCTTGGACGCCAAAGCCAGACGCGCGCGCGCAAATCTACATTTTAAATAAATGAAACGTCTATCAGTTAATGTTCGATAAATAGATCGATAAGTAGATCGATCGAAAATTTAAAAAAAAAATCTATTTTTGGCATTTAACTTTCCAAATTGTTTTTTTAATTTAAAACTTAAGATTGCTTCAAATATTTTCTATATAATTTTAGTTTCACGTTTCAAACTTTTTTTTATTTTACAACAAAAGCCTAAAAATTATTAGTATGTTTAAAACATCGAAGTTCAGATTCGTTGAAATTACATTGGTTTCAGTCTTTAATACATTATCCGTCTTAATAATGGATCAAAACCACGAACAAGCAGCTGATGCAAACCGCGAATGAACGAGATCGATATGAATGGTCGATGACGAAGATGGGAAAAAAGAGCGATACATCGAGAGTCACGTTTCGTGCTCAAATTAACTGCGACGTGACTTTACACGACGAGACAATAAATTTCATCGACGATATTTAATGACGATCGAACGCGACTGCGAACACGAGCATTGGCGGTATGAAAAAGAGCATTGATGATCTTCACGTTTCGATGAACCTTTGATCATTGAAAGAGAAACTTACGAAAATGCAGAGAATAAGCGCGCGATTATGCGAACGACAGTGCGGAAGTAACGCGAAAACTGCGTGAATTTCTCACGCGATTCGACTCGCAACATTGCAAATATTATATATGACCGCAGACAAAAAATTTACATTAAACTTACCTTGCGTGAAGTTTTGCGAAATCATTTTCCGATATAAGATTAGCTCTTAGCAAAATTGCAACAAAACTCCTATAATAACTAATATGATCATGTGGTAACTACAACGTAACAATTGTAATTGTGAACTTCTCTACATATCGTCTCGCAACAGTGGTGGATTTCTCCAGGTAATGTAACTGCTATTTATTAAAAGCTGTTTTGCGCTTTGTTACAATTTGCCGACGAACCGAGCTAAACCTTCGAACTTCTCTACGTATTGTCTCACAAAAACGGTGGTGGATTTCTCCAGGTAATGTAACTACTGCATATTAAAAGCTGTTTTGCGCTTTGCTACAATTTGCCGACGGACCCAGCTAAACCTTTGAACTTCTCTATGAATAGTCTGGCAATTATTAATAAACAGTAGTTGCTTATTAATAAACAGTAGTTATATTACCTGGAGAAATCCACCACCGTTTATGTGAGACAATGCGTAGAGAAGTTCAAAAGTTTAGCTAGGTCCGTCGGCAAATTGTTGCAAATAGCAAAACAGCTTTTAATTCGCAGTATTATTGCTTATTAAAAGCTGTTTTGCGCTTTCCTACAAATTGCCGACGAACCCAGCTAAATATTTGAACTTCTTTACACAATTGTAATTATGAAAAATTAAACAAATTGTACATAAATATGCGTTATTAATTTTATTTAAAAAAAACCAACAGAATATTGCTTTATTCGATTATATAAAAATAATTTTTGAAAATGACAGAACTAATCTGCTATAATGCAGCGGATGATTTATTACATGCAATTGTTTCTCTTGCAAACTTATTTATCAAATTTGACCGAACTGCGAAAAAATGCTTTTACGATAGAAACAACGTTATTCCATTTGGCGAATCATGTGTTCGCGTCCGACAGCGATAACGAAAGCGGAATAAAACATCTAAAATCGATGATCGAGGTGTGAGATCGAGCATCGAGTCTATGATCGAAAAGCGATTAAGGAATCAGTCGAGACCGTATTTCCTCATTACAATGACGCGAAAGAGCGTTTTCTTACTATTGCGAATTATTGCTCGCTTGCATATGTTCCATGAATTCCCTCTCATAAGCACTAATTTTCTCTTGCGATCAATACAGAAAAAAATTCGATTCGAAACAAGTCTTTTTCGGCGGATTAATGAGAGAGAAATGGTCAAAAGCTTTCGATATGTCCAAACATGAACCTCGTTCTTTTCGTCAAACGATAGCTTTTATATTTCCACGGCGAAAAAATCGCGAATATAACGAACGGAAAAAGAATAACGACAGTTCTTAAGCAGATTAATGATATGCGAGCAAATGAGCGCTAACATATTACAAAAATGTCTGTTATGCAATAATGATAGTTTGTGGCAAATTTAACATAATATACATAAAAATTGTATCGAAAAAATGCGCTACTTATGGCACTCATTATTATAAAATGATAATCAATGACAATTGACGAAAAAAAAAAGATAATTGAGAAATATGAACTATGTTAAACAGATTAATGTTAAGAATACTTTTCACGTATAACAGTATTCTATCAAAATTGCCATAATTTTCTGGAATTTAATCAATATAATTAATTAATATAACCAGATAAACTGTGAGAAGATACCGAAGAAGAAAAAAATGGTATACAGCATGATGCGAAAAAAAAGATATTGACTTACGAATTCTCTTACAGTACGATACTGTCGTTATTATATCATGTTAACGCAATGACAAACATGGATTTTATGAAGGTTATGCATTTCTTTACCATTTGCATTGACATGATATCAATAATCAATAATGACAGCACCGTATCGACAATTTATGTATTTATTACTCCGTTTACTTGTTATCAATCCTATTCTCTTTAATCCATTTTCAATACTTTTATGTAACTCTTTCTATCTAAATTTTATTAATACGCGTTCATGTATTTTGAAAAGTATTATTAATTTACAATAAATTTACTTACGCTGATATCTGCGCAAATAAGATCCAGATACTGCGCTGGTTCCTCTATTGCCGTTTTCTTTATTGTTCTTATTTTAAGATACACTTTTTATCATATGTACAAATCTCTATTGTGTTTAAGTAATATTATGTTAAACGGAAAATCCTAATGACAATCTGACTCATTGGAAATTTGTATCACAAGTATTTGTGATATGGAGCAAAACAATTTCACACTTGATAACGCGCACCTGCATCTTATCGATCGATTTTAGAAGAGATAAGTACAAACTGTAATTTGGTTAACATTTTTAATAACTTTTATGTAATAAGAAAATTATTCAATATTAATCCCATATCACAAAAAATATACATACACACATGTATATATTTCAATTAAATAAATAAAATAAATTCAATTTCTTAAATCTTTAGAATAAAAAACATTCAAAAAATATAAAGATTTAAAGTATTTTTCTGTCTTTATCTTTGGACTGATAATAATTACATACTTTATATATATTTTAGATATTAAATCTACATCTGTATGTGATGTCATTATTTTTTATACTTACTTTTAGGGAATCTAAGTACTCTTTTATCTGAGTTCTAAGAGACTTTAAATAAAATAGAATTAAAGCGAAAAAATAAAACTAGTAAAGCTAAAATTAATATTAGAAATACTAAACATTCTATTATAGTTTACATTCTGTATGATGAATGTACCAATGTACAAATTAATTGCGATTTTCTAAAACATCATGACTCCTAATATCAAATACCAAATGCTCCTAATATCATTTGCACCGCATATTTTACACAATGCAATTATCAATGATCATATCAAATATCTGATATTTCATCAAAAAAAATAATTTGTATCTACAATCATTGCATAATTCTGTACATTATTTTAAAAGTGTTTTGACTTTAAATCAAGCACTCGTAGATAATACATAATCTTATCATCATAGATTGAATAAATAAGATCTAATTTTGTGTATATAAAGTCAGTGACAAAAACTGCAGAGCATCAGTTTTCGGGATCACAAGTAGAAGTACCACAACAACAATATTCCGAAGGTGAGTATCGACAGGCTGTCCTGAGTTTGACACTTTAAGCTTCAATTATAGACTGCACGAGTAAATAAGAATTGCGAGCAATATTATAAATAATTTTTTGCCTATTCTAGATGTACTATTTCTTTTAAAATAATTATTGTACGAATTAAATAATATAAATAAAAAGTAAAAATTTTTAAGTATATATTAAATATTTTTACCCTAGAGAAGAAATGGCCCCTTGTGTCATAATCTATTAAAAATGACATTTAAAATTAATTTTATCAATTTTTTATTAATATTTATTATTTTATAATTAGTAATTTTACTTTATTAATTATCATCAGATCTCGTTAAAAATCTCGAATCAGATTGGTATTCTGTATAATAGAGAACATATTTTTAAATGGATGGATTCATTCATCGTAATATCATCAAACAAATATAGATTTCCACTTTTATCGATTCCACGATTAATTAAACTAACTCATTTGTACTTCAAACAGATCAATATATTGTAGTATATTTCGATTAGCAGTATATAGTAAAAATGAAAATTGTGAGTAATATTCGCAATTTCCACTTCCAAGTTTTATTAATATTTAGCCAATATTTGTCGATGCGCACAGCAAAAATATTAAAAATTTACTTTCACTCTAATATAACTTTTGCGTAAATCTAATTAGTAAAATCATATTTATTTACTATTTTCTAGTCAATCTATTAGTTTATATATATATGCATGCCCTTATGTGTATACATATAATATAAAATATAATATATAAGCGCGCATGTTTAGATGCATCAATAATCCTAGCGAAATTTACTCTTTCGCAGATGAAATTCGCATTAGCACTGTTGGCCCTCGTGGCTACGGCCTCCGCTAATATCGAGATCCCCAATTTCGGCAGAGGCGAACTCTACAAGGACATCCAAGACTTTATAGACATGCTACCTCAAGAAGAAATATTCGCAACCACTCTTGAATATTTTGCTGACGATGCTGAATTCCAGGCTATGGTCGAATACTTCCAATCTGAAGGATTCAAAAAGTTGGTACGAGACGTCGAGGCTCTGCCTGAGATCAAAGAATTGATGGATTACATCCATCACGCTGGCATTGACATTTACAAGATCGTGAACATGATGAACGACCTGCTTGGACTCGGTCATCTCACTCCGCCCGACTATGCTATGGGTAAACACAGTGTGGGTAAACACAGTGTGGGTAAACAGATCACCGGTGGAATTCGTGGATACGTTGATGACATTATGGCCCTTTTGCCCCTGGATGAGCTAAACGACATGTATGAAGAGAAGTTGAAGACCTCTCCCGAATTCGCTAAGTTCATCAACCAATTGGAGTCCGACAATTTCCAAGAAATCGTCAATACGGTTTACCTTCACCCCACATTCCAAGAGCTCTTGAGACATGCCGAGGATGCCGGCATTGATCTTTTACTTATCAAGGATTTGCTGAAGGTTCTCTGGGGCATTACAGTTCCCCCCCGCCCATTCCGCCCCCGTTTCCACATCAAATACTAGACGCCAGCCAATGCAGTGTGTGAAAAGTGAATTTCTATTATCATATACACCAATAGTATTTTCAAAAGGATATTGTCATCTCGCAGACATAAATTTTTCGGCAATGTAACTTCATGTACTTTACTTGTGTAAAATAATATAAAATCTAAGCTTTCTACATTGTTATATTTTTTCTTTATATATGAAAAATATTTCCCCTTTCTTAGTTTACTCTATCGAAAATTACTTCGGACATGATCCAAATTACTCGACCATTCATACCGCGCGCGATGCATTTCTTTTTGCATTACTTCCCCGGATCGTTCCCACCCGGTCAGGCCAGGTCGAGATAAGCGAGATTATGCTGGCTCGACTGGTCGACCTGCCAAACTCGTTTTCGCGCACTCACGACGGCTTAACTCCGTGAATGGAAGTGAGATTGGGACGAGTCTTCTCCCTACTCTTGCGTAATTATCTCGTCTTTTGCGCCTACCGAACATAACATCGGCAAAAGGAAGAAATTTATTTTAGATTTCTAGAATGAGAACCACCTAAGAACAATAAGTAGAATGATACAGAGATTGGAAATGAATAATAGATTACCAAATAAATTATATACATATATAATAGCAAGCGGAATATATAGTTTTAAAATATAGTCGCATTATTAATTTTTGTAATATGATAATAATAATAATTAGTACCCTTAATAATAATTTTAGAAACAAATTTTAATAATAATAATAGGCAAAATTCGTAAACAAACATTGACATTTATATAAAAACGTAATCACGTAATCACGACCTTCGTGAAAAAAATATTCTCGCTATTCACAGCTTTTCTCTTCTAATATATTTTACATGATCGATCTCGAAAAGTGACATCTTGTATTGCGCGCGCGCGCGTATATAGACAACAAATCCAAGTTTAAAGTGTCTTCATAAAGATACCACGGAATTGCATATTTTCAAGAAGGGGAACAAGGGGGTGCTACCAACGAGCGTGGCTTTTAATTAATGGCGCTTTAGAGTATACGTGTCGCGGGGCCGATTTACGAGCCGGCGTGCGCTGGCACGTCGTGTGACTAGGATTTATGGTACCGCACTGGTGTTTCCCGCTAATATTTAACCGTGTTGAAAGAGGTTAGCGAGATGCCGCGGGAGGTACATATTCTACGCGGATCGTGCGTGTTCTCGAACTGCAAGAACAACGATCGACTTTCTCGCGGAACCCATCGGGCACGCGCTCTGCAATGGAAACGAGCTCGTTGAAGGCGGCGGCTGCAAAGGATATATCGCCGAACGAATATGCCCTAAACTGTTAAAATAATATCGTATGGAAAATTCGATAATTTAACAGCATTGTTTCAAATTGACACAGACATAGCTCTTCACCAATGCCATTTAAATATAATTTCGCTTAATTAATTTTTTTTCATATATACTATATAGGAGACATAATTTCTAATCGTTAGACCAGATTTATTTAATCCAGACTATTTTGATAAATCTTGGAGTTCTAACAATTCGACATTGATATTGTCTGTTTTTTTTCCGATAGCTCATCTGATCATTCTTTTTATAGTCAATACTCATTAGGTGATAACAATGTTGAATGAAAAAGTGCAATATTTTCCGCGTAAATAAAACAATAGATATATATTAAAAGTGAATAGTGTGTATATCTCCTCAAAAAATATTTTGTAATCTCGTATCTCATAGAATAATTCGATTTTTACAGTAATCAAATGTAATAAACCTATCTTTTCTAACGATAGACATTTTGTTAATTACAATTTAAATTACGATATTTTATTGAAACAACAACGAGGGGAATTGAAAAAATAAAAATCGTAAGTATGTGCCATACTTTCCGAGTCTACTTTTATTTTAACGAAATAAAACAAAAAACAATGTGTTAGATAGATAAGACACTATTAAATATTGTTATACAACTGTTATTGCATGCATGTTATACATTCGCATTAATTCTAGGACTTACCTAGATATGATAAACACACTTTTATAACCCAGTAATAGCTCCACGTACTCAATGTAACACTTATAAGCTGTGAAATTTATAAGCTTCGTATATTTTACTCTTATAGCACTTATAAGCTCCGAGATAAATTCCACGCAAACCGAGTTCCATTCACGACGTACAATTGACACTTGTCACAATAATACTACCCACGAGGAGGTCCAATCGCGTACAGTATATATCACGAGTATAAATAATCTGATCTCACCCGTCAGATGATTCATGAACGAATAGCGAAAAGGTTCCACTGTTCATTTACGAAGTCGATTAGAAAATTCGATAAACACGATATAAAAACTGGATCCCAACGTGTCTCCACACAATCTCGTTATCGCGTACGATCGCGTTCCGATTCGGCCCTGCTTAATATCTGGCGTAAGATAGGCCTCTTCGTCAATCGAGCGTCAATGAACTAGAGACAACATTCGATTACGGTGTACTGACCTACGACAAAACTGTTTCGCTTTCGCGCGCGAAGCGGATGACCCTTCATTCATTCTATCTCGCCGCTGTAAACGAATTATCGTGCGACGTGCTCCGAAAATTCCCGAACCGTTCTCTCTGTATCCTCGATTCGCATATCATACGATAAATCGAAATCTTCCGTTCTCGATGTACATTCGATGCATGAATGAGAAATAAACTTGAATGAGAAAAGAAAATAATTGTTCAGTCCTTCCTTTCGTGCGTTACATCAATCCTTCACGCACGACCATCGCGTGCCATCGCGCGACGCGTATCCCTTTTTCTTCCCTCTCGGGAACCACCCCTTTCTCGTCAACGCATATTTGCGATCATCGCCGAAACAAGCATTTTTCCAGGCGATCACACGCGCACACCATTTCTCTCATATGTCCATTATCGCACCCGTAGCACTTCCGGAAATCGATTGCGAAGGATTGCGGTTCGCGCCTGATGTCGTTGCGCGAGGATATTTTTCGCGATCGAAAAGCGGAAAATGGGAAAGAGAATGAAAGTCTCTCGGCACGTGAAGACCAACCGACGACAACACGTGCGGCACGAAGAACGGCGCGTACTGCGAGAGACAGCAGCCGGATCGTATCGTACCGCGGCTACGACAGCAATGCCCCCGCGTCGGAGGCTTAAGCGCCGCCGACGCGGTCGGGAACCCCGACTGCGGCCCCCCACCAACGGGAACCCACCGGCCGACCGTTCCCCACCGCCGTCTCTTTCGGTGACATATACAACACCGGTTTCCCCGGTCTGGTACGTCGACGTGCACCCAACCGACGATGTGTCCGGGGTGCGCGAACAGCTTTCCCTGCTTCGGGTAAATCGCGGCGACGATGACTTGTTCGTCTCGCCGCGAGATCAATGGAGAAAGCACTATGGACGGATCAAAATTTTATATTGAGGACCATTTTCTTTCTACCTTAACCCCGTCAAATTTTGGCAAAGAGAAAAAAATTTTTTAATAGATCTTGAAGCTCGAATGGAATCAAATTCACACAGTTTGCAAGTATACCTGAAAATATCGAACGCGCACGCGAGAGATAAAAATCAGTGCTGAATATGACAACTATTAATCGAAATTGGTTTCATTACAAGTATATCAAGAAAATGATTTTGTTTCTGTTCTGCGCTTATTGCCAAAAATATTAAATATTATACGATTTTCTTATAGAAAAATTTATTATATTGCACATAATAGTATTGTTTTTTAAACGTGTGTTAGTGTGTCGCGAAAAAAGTTTTTATTTGTATTTCTTTTTAATATTTGACCATTAATCTATGTTGGTTCAGGAGCGATTTAGCTGTGATTTATTTTGATATGCATTGACCTCCGATCAATCAGCGGGGGCAATACTTATATCAATCTTTTTATTAATCTATGACTTCCAATAGGAATTATGTGGGGTTGCTGTATAGACTTAGGCAAAGTCATCTAGCAAAATATCTCATGGCATTGGATAACTTGGCTTTATGTTGGAAGAAAGAGATTGCATCTACGCCACAAGAGAAATACATGCCAATATAAATCTTTTTCATAAAGCTGTTAGATCAACGAAGAAATATTATGTCATTATGTTACTATATTACTATGTTATTAATATTATATTAAAAATATGTTTTACGGAAATACGATTATTCATGGAACGATAAAAAAATATATAAAGAATTTGGCACTTACTAGCCGTTTGAAATTTAAATTTATATTTCATATCGAGAGCCTTACTTAAATTTTTAATTGATATAAAGAATTTTGTTGGAGATTATCGACAACGATTTGATACATGCAAATATGAAATACATACCTATTCTTTATTATGTGAAAGCTAAACCGGGAATCGACATAAATAATTAATTAATTAACAACTCTCCCAAAAAATCACTTCCATTATCATAAAATTGTCGAAAAAAAGAGAACTTTATGAAAGAAATATAAAACAAAATTGCCGAATGGACGGAGAAAATTTTACAGAAGCATAGCCATTCTTACATCTATGAAAAAAATATATCTATATTGACATAGATTGCATGTTAACGCATTTACATTGGGTCAATGCCGCCAATGTTCTGCGAAAATATGATTACTTATGGGACGAAATATACAAGGAATTATTAAAAATCACCAACGAACTGATAAGCGAAATAAATATAATTATATTATTAATAAAATATACAATATTGAAGAAAAAATTTTAATTTGAAAACTTTCGCAGTACTACTAGAAAAGCATTGTCTTATTACATTTCAGACTACACTCTCAAGCTAAAAACGTTCCTGCCGCGTTCCTTAATTACGTGCGTCCGGCGACTCGTTGTCAACGCGCGAGCGATGAATAGGGACAATGGGCGTGAATCACGAAATCTGGCCGAAATGTGCAAGAACATCACTGAACTAGAGGAATGGCTCCTCTATTTCCGTGAGAATACCGGCGAAATATCAAGGAGATAAAAACACGACATCCGACACCGGAATAATTATTGAACGGCAGCATGCCATATTTCTCTTTGGTGTTTGCCTCTTCCGTATTAGCCAGAGATATCTGCCGTGTATAAAGAAACTTGAAACTTTCCGCTCGAATAAAGATATCACATACATCGAGTATTAATCATTGAATGACAATCAGCGTTGATATCGATCTAAACATAAACTCGTGAATGAATTTTTTTGTACGATATTAACACTCATATATTCGAATACAAAGAATTAGATCGATTTTTGATTATTTTTCTAATGCAAAAAACTAAAAAATGAACATCCAATTAACTCTTATCATAGATAACTTTCAAAATTTTTATTTTATTCAATAAACTAAAAAAGAAGAACTTTAAATTACGCTTCTTATAATAAAAAATGAAGCAATTTTGGGAATGACAAAGAAATAAAAAAGATTAATATCAAACCATATAATAAAATCTAACGCGTAAAGAAAATCGAAATTTAATTACACTTTAGAAGAATAAATATAATTTCTATCTTTTTTCTGAAAGTGCGAGAGATAAGTGCTGATTGAATGCATTTACCAGTTTACACAGTATAAGACTCCATAAAAATTTCTAAGGTTGTATTGTGTAACACATTTTAGATAAGACGGACGTTTAATGACACAAGAGGATTAATAGCGTATCTTTCATGCTCCATCTTTAGAAATGCATTTCCGACAACACGAGTACCAGAAAGGGCGGTGCCGCATTATCGGTAATGGAGAGAGTGGCGAGGCGACCGTGAAAAATGACCTCGGAGTACGCCCGCGTCTGGGAGGGTAGTAACCTCCGTTCACCCCGTCGCCAGGACAGCAGACGGTCACCTAACCTAACCTCGTTCTTCCGCTACATAACGGATGCCGGAGGCTTTAGGAACATCCCGAGACCCGGCAAAGCCCGGGTAGCCGGAACAATTTTCCATTATTCCGGTCTAATGTAGATTACCTCCGCCCTTTTTCGCGATAAAGAGAAGAGAGAACAATGAAATCTACATCCCAGCCTATCGTACACAAGCTTTAAATACTGAATGAAAAAATTATTTCTTTATTGACATATCTAATAGAACTTTTTTTAGTTATTAATTAAATATTAAGGATTAGAAATTTCCTACATTATACTCGAATAAAAATAAATTAAAAATATTATGCAACTTTTTTTAGTGTTAAGTAAAGGCAATAGGGACAGGGAATAGATACTCCGCATTAAAAAGAATTTAAGTTAAGAAAAAATAACTCACCGTTTCGGAGACGACACTCTTGACTTCCGCTAGTAAGGCTGCAGCAGGTGACAGATAAGCCCGGACAAAGTTCTCCAAGTTGCCATGATAAGTGCAAACCAGGATATCCCGCGCTTGTCTTATCAGTAGATCCATAACACTGTCACCATAAATCGGTCCGAGCAAGTTCCGGACCAGGGAAGCGAAGTCCCTATGATCCTATAAAGTGGCAACAGTAAAACGCGTATAACAGCGCTGTCATCCAGTCATCGGACCAAAAAAAGTGAAATAGTGACTGCTTTTTGATAGAAAAAATGATAAAAAGTAACCTTTAGGTATTAAAATAGTAACCAAAAATGACATTTTGTATACAATTTTCTGAATAATTAAGGTCATTTAAGAAAAAAGAAAAAAAAAGAAAAAACCGGATATATGTTTGAATAGCCTAACATAAAACAAATTGTTTTCATAACATGGTTTGAAAGTTTATTATAAGAAAAAAAATGAAAGAACAGGGGCTTGAATAATGCAAGTTCCGCTGGTGCAGTTTTATTTAATAAAATAAATCGTGCATTTTACTAAATATAATAAAATAAAAACTCAATGACCAAGCAAAATTAAAATTTAAACATTATTATTATCTAAATAAAGTAAAAGGATGAACACACGGTTCGCGATGCAAAGTAATCAGATACTAAGACACCGCACCAGTACCCAGTGAGAAACAGTGAGCAAGTAGCAATTATTATCAGACGAGATAGCAAAAATATAAATAGAACTCTTATGTTTTACAAATTTCATGTTAGATCAAGAAATAAAAGTAACTATAGTGACCCATTTTAAACGATAGTGACTTTTTAATGATTTGTCAAAAAAAAGGTGACAAAAAGTGACTCAAGTAACTGGATGGCAGCGCTGGTATAATAACTGCGTAATAAATACCACACAATAAAAAAAATTAACTTTTATCGCTTAATTTGAAATAATTAAAATATTGTAGAAAGTTTATTAATTAAAACAAGTAATATCATATGAAGTTTTAGTAAAAAGCATATGATTGTCGAATAAAGTATATAAGAAAAAAACTCATGTAAAAAAATTCGTCGAAATGTCTGATGATGAATTGAATATGAAATATTTATAAAAAGTGTGGCAAAATTCTACATTTTTATAACTCAATTTAAAGAATATTAATTGAAATTCTTGAGAAAAACCTTGCCTTAACCAAATAAGAGATTATAGACACAGAGAAATATTAATCCATCGCAATTATTTTTTGCTTCATTTAAAACGTTAGTAATTGCAAATTAAAAAATCCTGTTATTTGATATCGACATCGAGTCACATCGCAAACTGTAACATTACGCTACATTAGTTATATGATTTCAACACTTGTCCAAACACCGGAAGTAATAGAGACAAGGGACCGAACAGTTTCGCGAGTCCATTCATATCGTTACGGAATCACGATCACCGCGCGTAAAATATGTTACTGGCAGTTATCTCCCTCGACGCCAGGGTAAACAAGGGGAACGTGATTTGGGTTCTGTGACAAAAGCTGGCAGAAATTCTGGCCGAGGGTGCTGCAACACCCGCGGGAGAAAAACATCAATATTCCTCCCGAATCGCTTAAACTAATATCGGTTAGGACATTATTCTTGAAGCGCATCTGTGCAAAATCGTATCAGCTGCACGTTGCACTTACATCGAGGTATAATAAAGCTCAGCTCATCATCGACAAAAAGGAATCGCCCGAAGAATGGCAATAATCTTGAACTTTACTTATTTAATATCATATATGTATATGTATACGTAGCTGCATGTTCATCGCAATTTCATTTCTAGTTGTAAATGTTAATATAATGCGCAATATAACTTTATAATGTGGATTAATTTCGGTTTAAAAAGATTATTTTACAGTTTATAATCTTATCAAAATTTCCGTGTTGCATAAAAGTGCGCTTTATATAATAAATAAAATCATACCATTAAACACCATCTTAATCTACCCTCACTAGTTTGCAATATCGATAATACTTGGGGGGGAGGGGGGGGACCTCGTGTGATAATTATTATATTCATACATTTCGACTGCCGAGAATAATATTCAAATTTTGTAAAGCATGACAAACCTATCATGACAAACTTGCCATATATTTTGTTGCATTAATTATGTTTTATTTTTATTCTGACACATTTTCATACATTTCAGAATTTAAAAAGGCGTTATAAAATCAATAACATCTTTTCTAGATTTTTGAGAAATATCTATCGTATCATGTAGTTTCGTTAAACAAAGATTTATTAATTCATAATCTTGCCGATGTCTTTGTGATGAGAACGATCTAAACGTTTCCCACCGTAAAGGAAGACATAACTTTACGGTTACTTGCCTTTGCTTACGACGGGTTAGGCGTGAGCTGGCTTATGCTCTAACGAGAACATATCGCCCGTAAAGTTACATCGTAAAGAAGTGGCAGTCGTTTAGTAATTGTTCGAAGTTCACGGTTCCATGGCAATCGATACTACGCGCAGCGTTGCTAAAACAACAACTGCGGTGCATGTTCGGGTCGTCGCACCTTCCGGTCTTAAAATTCTCTTCTTGCTCTTGCTGTTTTTCCTTTGTTGGAAATGAGACCCGATATTTACATTATCGTAAGTTTCATCTTTTAAAATCAAAGTTTTACTTTCTTTCTCTACTTTGGTAGCTTTCTAGAGATATTTCAAATTATTGTTGGATTTAAAGCTATCAGTCATTTTTCATAAAAATTTTTTATAAAATTTGTCGAGTTTGCTACAGTGGGCTAATGCCTCTTAAAATAACGATGTAAATTATTGCATATTTAATTCTTTAGCATGGCTTTTGATAGCCAATGCGATTTTGACGAGCGTAATAGGATGCTCTACAACGTTTGAAAAAAGATGGAAATTTATAATGATAAAAATTGATTACTAATGTTTTCTATTACGCAACGTAATTTCTTCGTGATGCGTGTGTCAAAGTACACTGAATACGCGCGATAAGATAATTTTAATTTTTTCGTCAAATAATCGATTTCATTAACAATTCATAAAAAGTAAAAATTTGTCTCTTATTAAGCAACGTGACGATACTCGGTACCGTCACGTTGTCTCAACATTGCAACGCACTTGTGCCGCCAATGACTGCGGCGGCGTTGAATAATAGGTTCGGGACACAGATTGATTCGAGTTGCGTGCAGCGAGCAGCAGGATTCGTTTGGCGGAGAAAAAAAAATCGATACTAATTTTCATAAATCAAATCGGGCTACGAATGAAATTCGAATGTGCGCGGCATGTGTTTCACTTTTCGACCGATTTATCTCCCGGCGCGGAGAGCCGGTCGCGAACGCGAAGAAATACACCGAGAAAAGCGTGACTCCGACGCGATCGAGACTCTCTATAGAAAATCTCCAGCACGCGTGAAAATCATCCAGCGATCGAGCGGCGGTGTCGGCTAAGCGTATGTTACACTTTCTCCAATGACAGCCATAGATTCCACACGCCCACGCAACTATGTCATTATTTCTTCAATTACAACTTTCGTCGTACGGCGCAGCTCAATCGATTCCGCGATGTCGCATAAATTCTCGATCGATTAGCCCGGAATTGCGCAATGCATAGAAGATTGTTCGTCTTGTGGGTGAATTATTTTCACATACAGGAAGTATGGTCATTGAGAGATATATGACGCGGAGAAAATATTTGCTTTACATATTTAGCTGCATGCTGCATGCACATGCTTTCTAATGCTTCCGAACGAGACTTCCGAACATTGTCACCAAAAAGTTGCGGTAACGACACATATATTATGTTCTGTGCGATATGGCGGGACAGAGCTGGCATTAAAATGGAAAATCCGACAAGCCGTCGATAAACTTATTTTCGCACGATAAGACGTAATCATGTACACGGCGCGAATAATTTCGCTCGCGCGCGTGCTGCAATACGCTTTCGCGTCATTACGCAGCGTCGTTCGCGCATACGCGAGATAAATCCGAGATACTCAATCTCCTTGACAATCAATCAAAACGGGAACTACTGCTACGCTTTCACTGTGAGCGCAGCTCGGTTCCTCTCTTCATCGGTGTTTATCTCACGTATATTCCTCGCCGCTCACAGGCGCTTCCCTATCGATCGCGCCGATACGAAAAATCGACAGATCCATTACCGTCGTTATTTGATTTTCCCAATTTTTCTACCTACATTCGACAGAGATGTCACCGGGTTTTTTTTTTTTTTTTTTTTTAACCGACGCTCACATTAAACGGTGAGATATAATTGGCGATAAATTAGTCTGAGACTTCGCAAAACATTAGAAGGAAGAATTTATCGCCCTCTAGTAAAAAGATACCGTGCAATATCGATTTAATTACTTCACTGATGATCCCAGTTTTATTGCTGCACTAATTTATCTCGATTTATGACATTCGAGAAAAAGATGTAGTATATTTAGATTGATGCTAATACAGGAAGGCGCGTAAAATAGACTATTGGCTGTCTTAGATTAGTTATAGTAAAAAATATAACAGAGTTATATCGCGTGGGCAGCTGTTTATCATTGGCTCGCTATTTATGTATTTATCTCATTTTCCAATAGTTCCTACCGCAACTAGATTTGAAGTACATATGCTTTTCGAGTATAAATTATGACAGCAAATCCACAAAACCCAGATAAAAGCAAAAAAGGAATCTTGATTAAACATACATACAGAAGGCATTAAAAACTTTAATGAACTCCACGAGGAAATTAGAAGTGAAATAAATGAATTTCAGATTAAAATAATCAATGATGATGTCATTAAAATTAATGTGCAAAATAGGGAAAGTTACAGGGCTCTGACAACAAAACTTAGCGGCAATAATATATCCTGGCATTCATATAAAAATAAGCAAAATAGACCAATTAAAGTAATGGCTAACAGATTTCATCAGTCTTGCATGCCGGAAAAGATAGTAAATATTAAAATAAAAACTAAATATGTACAATCTTACGTCCAGACCCGTGGAGGGATGAGTCGGAAAGACATAATACATAGTTTTCATACAAGCAAATTATAAGTCATTCTCTATAAATTGTTCAATGAATTTTAATTCTTTTTAATAAATATTTTCTCTGGATTACCATTCTTTTGCGTGAAGAGATATTATGACAATCTCTTAATTTTCAATATTAATTATGGTAAATGAGCTCCTTGAAATAAAATTATTGCAAATGTTACTTGAATTTAAATGAAGAATACTATTTGAGGGCACTGTACACGCAACAACAGTGCAGTAACATTTTTTTGTAGATCTCGTACATACTCGCCACATCCGGTTTCACTCTCGATCGCCTAGATCCCACGTGAAACCCTCGGTAGTGGTATGTGTTTCTCCGAAAATACAAGTTTCGCACGCTCTCGACACTTCGCGTTATGGTTACTCGTCCGCACGCACCATGAGGGCGGAAGTACGTGGGCGATCGGGCGCACATATAATGGTTACATGGCGCGTTTTCCCTTTCTCCCCTCAGTTTCTCGTGTGCCCTCGCTAAACTTCAATGTTTATGCGGTGATGTAGCTCGATATAATGCACCCACATCGAACGCAGGAGGACACTTGTTCACCTCGGTATTCGAATCTTGGTGGGAAACTGAGAGAGAGATGCTGGGGAAGACAGTGTCAATAACGCAATATCGACGTTTTGCAAAAGAGATTGTGTCGGAGGTATGCTTTTATCGGAGGTATGCGGAGGACTGCTCGCCCAAATTGGAATTTGATTGAAACATGTTTAGGCACATACTGTATATTCATACGTTTATGAATATATAAGTTGTGATATTCTATCGGTTTTATATATATCGAAAAAAGACTTGAAAAATTAAAGAAAAACTATAGCAATTGAAATTTGGATAATTAAATATATAAACACAAGCTTTAAATACTCTATGTAATATGAAAGACTTCAGGATTTAAAAAAAAAAAAGAAAAAAAAAGAAAAAAAAAGAAAAACTAACAAACAACTAAAAAAAAACCTCCATACACTCAATAGATATTAATGTGTATATGTATAATGTGAGAAAATCTACATTTTCTGTGTGTCATAGAGGAAGCTGTATAAAGCAGCGGTCATAAGATAAATGTGCCCTAGATGCTATAAATAAATTAAAATATTTTCAGTAAAATACATTTTAGTCGCTAGCCGACACGAAAATATGCATGAGATACTGCTAGGCGAAATTAGCGATTAGCTAATGTAAGTGAGTAAGCGGCTAAGAATAAAATTTTATTGCCGCTATAAATAATTCTTATTTCAGGCTATATATTTCAAATCCTAATTTTACATGCACGGCGACACGCCAAACTTTCCAGCTTTTTACGAAACGATGTAACTGGAATAAATGACAGAAGTAAGCTCGGTGCAACTTTGTGCTAGGCTGTGCCTCGCATGACCTACCCGTCTTTATGGCACGAACATGGAAAAATACAATACTTATATTAAAATATAATTATTTGTACTATTAATACTGTATTATGTAGAAAAAAATCGGTGTTCGAATAAACGGTTTTCGAAAAATCAAGAGAATCGCGTACCAGAAATTTAGCAGAGTGTTGATAGACAGAATTTTTTTAGAAAATTGATAGTGAGGATTTTTTACAAAATTTTTCAGTAATATATAATTTAAAAAAAAACTATAGAATCTTTTTATAAGATTATCCCACACGACTGCGAAACAGCACGAGACAAGTGGAAGACTCGTGAAAGCCTATTATATACCTTATAATCAGCGCTTTAGCGTGCCACCGCGCCGCCTGCACATTCAGGAAGATTTTCAATCGCCAACGAGCGATATGGCATTTCTGTTTTTATGAAAATCAAAACACTTTGAAATGCAAATAATACTTCGAAATAAATTATAATTTAGAAACAGTATGGTACTCTCAATCAAAAATAAATTTTCTTTTAAATTAAATTTAATGAAATACTTAATAAGTGATATTTTCTCGGATATTCTATAATATTAAACAATACAATAAGAAATTTTTTATATATTATGCATAATATAGAAAATGTCATAAATATTAGTTTATAAAATCTATAAATCTGACATCAGATAAACTTGATTGTAAGATTTGGTTTCGATTTTGCCTAGCAAAGTCACTTAATAAAGCTTCAAGATAAAGATTAAATACAAGAAATAAATAATAATTTAGCAATGATAAATACTATATATATATATATATATATATATATATATATATATATATATATATGTATATATGTATACAGAGGGTGTCCCGAAATTCGCGAATCAAAATACCATAGATAGATTCCTGAGGTTATTTGAGACGATTTTTCCTCAACGAAAAATTTATATTTATTATTTTACGTGAATTCTATATCTATATAGAATATTCTGTGTGTGTGTGTGTGTATCCTAAATTTAAAAAATCATTATATTTCACTATCTCTAAGATGCCAATCTAATTGAGTGTGGGAAATTAATATTCTTTTGAAAATACGTTTTTAAAAATGGCATAAATCATGTATCACATTACAATGCTTCGGTAAATACTGCCAATAATTTTTGTTCTATCGTGTGATATTGTCCCACGAGGTGTGTCGATCATAATAAGACCGACACGAGTCGGCTCGTCAATATCAATATTTGACCACCCAAAATTTATGGGAAAAGGGTAACTCGGTATTGCATAAAGAACTCGTTAGGGGAGACGCACGTCTCCCACAGGGGATTCGTCGGGACAGAAATGCACACGCAGTCTGAGTCCACATATAAATTAACCGATTCACGTGCTGGCGGTTTTAATCGTCTCTACCTTATGGGCACACGTTGTTTATTAATGTATTTACTCGCATGAATGGGAGAACCGCGATTTACTGTCGTGTATTCACGTATTCAAATGCTAATATAAAATGCTCTACCATAAAGGCAAAAAGACTAACTTTTTTTTCCAAAGAGAAAATACATTAAATAAAATAGATTTTGTCATAGTGAGAAAAAATTCCTTAAAATTCTATATAAGTATATATATTAACTGTGAAATAGATATTTTTATATAGAATAAGTTTATAGTGTAAGTATAGATTAAGTCAATTATGTACGAAGAAACGATTGTCCATTGTATCCTCAAAGGGAACAATAAAGATATCTATCTATCTATTAACTCTATAAGATATCTGTTTGTTTCCTAAATTGCTAGTGACATAATTATATGTTGTTTATAGTATATATCCTGAAACATTTGCGGCATGATAGAAAAACGCGATGAAAAAAAACTGCTTACACAGATACATAGATAATTCTGCGAAATAATTAAAATAATCAGACACATTTTTTCTATGTACGATTAGATATCTGGAATCCAGATTCCTAAGTATATCATTAATTAAATCATCATAAACTGATTAATACATAAATATTTTTTAAAAATGTTAGATCATGTGTTGAAACATCTTAAAATAAATATCATCGACTACTGCAAATTATATTAGGCGCGAACTATCGTGTGACAATAAAGACAATAAAGAAAAGTATATTAAAGACAATATCAATACACAAAAGTCAATAATCTTCAGTAATCGCGAGCGAGGCGCGTAAAAGATAATAAGAGTTACGAATTCGTGTATTATTTAATAAACTATATTTGTTTCATTTCAGGCTGCCGAATCAACAGACATTTAATCATCTCATCTAGAAATCAATGGTCATATCTAGAAATTTAAAAGAGACATGTTTCTCATTCGCGCTGAAGGTCTAAAGATGGACCGAAACGTTCGCGGATTTTTGATTTTATAATTATATGTTTATGGAATTCAACGAATAAATAACTAATTTTTTTCTGCGTGCTCTAAATACGGCACTGGTTCCTTTGCCCCTTTCTTTTCATTTTTATTTAAAAGAGACAATTAACTGCAAATCTCCACCAAGGCAACCTCCAAGTAAAAAACTCAATTACTTAATCTTCAATCGAAATCAACTCCATCAATTTTTAAAAAAGAATTTCTCTTCAATAATATAAAATCTGTTCCGTTTGATTAATTTTTCTAGTCTGATTAAAAATAAATTTGAATCTGCATGTATCCTTTAAACTTATGTTAATCTAAATTATAATTTTACTGAATTGAATGATTGAAGAATTTAAAATATTTTTCAAATGTGTTTGAAATATTATTGTGGGGGTGAATTCAGATATACATAATGTGCGATCTCACGATTTGAACTTATATAATTTAATTAAAGATTCAATTAAAGAAATCAATTATCGTATATATTTGGAATACACTATAATTACCAATTAGTGTTAAAAATAATAAGATTACTTTTCGTTTTTAATTCGCATTTCGGAAATCACACAACATTTGTCTTTCTTCTATATCTCTTACGTTCATTTAACAATGTTTCTCTGAAAATCACTCGTTTAATCGTTCTTGATTATTCCGAGACATTTAATACTGCCAATCATGAGTTGCTCTTGCCTAAGCTAATTTTAAATTTATTTTTTTTTAAACAAGACAAGTTACAAGATGCCAAATAAAAGTACGTATTAGTCGTCTTTTTGCGCTCTCTCTCATGCAAGAGACATATGTGTTACAGGAAACCAAGAAACAAAGCAGAAAGACAGATCAGAAGAAGCAACGGACGCAGGTGCATTAGTGCTCTAATTTAGACACACCTGCAGCTGAAAATGAAGCGTTTCGTGCGGAGAAAAATGTAGAAGCACATCTTCTGCTCAAAATAAAATGAAGTCAAGGGATGTGCATAGAAGCACAAAAATCACTTTATAAAACATTGATACGTACTGTGGCTAACGTAGAGAAGCGATACATTATTGATCACGGGGAGGAGCACGGAAGCATTGGACGCCTTCAAGAGAAAGATACTAGGAAGATATATGGACGGATTCAGAAGGGTATGAAGAATACGATACAACCATGAGCTGTATCATCTATATAAAGATCGTAGATTATCGGAATATATAAGAATTATGCCATTACGTTGGGCCGGGCATGTGCAATGTCTCGATGAATGAGAATGAATTAAAAAGACAAATGGAAAAAACAAAATGTCGATGACACAAGAATGCCAAAGAGAATAATAAAAATTAATCTACAAGAGACAACCGTCTAAGAGGAAAACCAAGAGCAAGGTATAGGAGGACCTTTTTATGTACAATATATACAAGTCTATGTACAGGTAATTTTATTTTTGGTTTTGTGGTCCTGAAAAGACCGTTTATATCTTGATCACTGGGGCGCTAAGTCAAGCGTTCTTGCCACTGGATCACCGGCTCGGTCTTTGTGTAAAAGGCCTCCACTTATCGCCCTGACGAAGGGTCGAAGGAATTCCTGGCGGAGTGTAATTCTCCGGTGATTGTGATCGGTCCTCCGATTGTGTTTCCGCAGTCCGTATGGCGCCTTCATAATCGGAATCCGAGAATAAAGTCTCGCGGATGGCCTGCGTGCAAGCGCTCTTATGGGGTTGTTTAGACCGCCACAGATGCATCGCCGTGTCTAATGTGTCGCGTAAATGTGTAAAAGTGTATTTACGCTATGATAATAATTTAGAATCGTTTAAGCGTACAGTGATAAGAATGACGGCGGGAATTCGCCTTGTCTTCATAATCATTACTTCTTAATAAGCGGAATAATTTCGAACTGGTTTAGTCATAAGAATAAACTTGAAGCTTGTAGATCCTTCCAATGCGTTGTAATTAATCTCTGTGATATTCGTTTTTATTTCGTGTATGTATTGGCGCACATACAATACATACAAGTTATTAAAAAACATGAAAATGATTTTTGAGATATTATATCAATAACATAAAAAATAATTTGAGACTCTGACTTTCTTTTCGAATTATCAATGAAGATTAAGTGATGTTGCTGAATTAAGTTTGGGCGATATGTGTAAATAATAAAGTTTAGTTTTTTTTCTTTTTAGTCAGATTGATCAAATTCTTTGATAGAATTTTAATTGAGTATTTTGCTGTTAAGATTTAACCGTACTAGAAAATTTTAATTCGTCTTTTAATTGACAAGATTATTAGTAGGTATAGTGCAATTAATATTTTTATTACGGATTAGGATGGATTCATTATAAATAAAACTATACCGAACTGTGAATGAATACAATTTCCCCTTCTTCCCTCTCTTCCCGCTAAGGAAGCGCAATTCACGGCTGAAGGATGCGCTTGGAGGTGAAAGGCACGACGAGGCCAACTACCAATTAAATCGTACCTTCAATAGGACCGCCGGATATCTCGCGTGCGGTTTGTCCGAGGTAGATTTCTCGATGCGGTTATATGAACTTACGAAGTAGCCGTTTGGTTTTTGCGGCGCTCATAGTTTTATAAAGCTAATTTATTAGCCGCATGGACATGGAACATATCACGAAGCCGTTCCTCGGGCGGTTTTATGCTACGCGCGCGCGCTCCGGGAAGCGCAAGAAACTGCTCAATCTTCGTTTCAGTCTTCTTAAAGTACAAATGATTCGATCCTCGAGATTTCTCCGCGTCGCTTTCTTACCGAAGAAAGCCGAATACTGCGGCGATGTCGATATCTTAAAGTCGAAATCAACAAACGTCATACATTTCAATTTAATCATCAATTATATTTTTCTAGATTTCCGAAAGAACATTTATATTTTTAAGTAATATCGTCCTTTTTAGCGCAACAAACATTTCTTTCTATCACTTTAAAATTAACAACGGAATAACATTATTTTATGCATATAGTTTTAATTATTATTTTTGTTATTGATATAATATCATTACGTTATAACTTTTAAATGTGATGCGATATTTTGAAGACCAAATTTATTTCAGTCCTTTTGTTTATATTTAGAGTCCCTAATATTATACGCGCGCGCGTGCGAATATAACTCGAATTTATGGAGATATATTTGCACAAATAAAATTAATACTTTTGAAAGGAATGTTCGGGATCCATTCAATGAGTTCTTTTTTTTAAAAAGAAAAAATAATATAAAACAAGGATGTAATTGACGGAAATAAATTGTCGATCGATTTCCTTGCAATTACTACCGCCGCATCGTTGTCACCGCTACCTTCGCCGTTATTTTCGCCGTTACCTTAGCGAAGCAATGACAATCGACAGAGATTATCTTATCATGATCTGCTATCGAGGCGACTCGTAGTTAAGTATTTTATAACTACGTTACTGTTCCTCGAGCGTATGCACGCATAGCATGCGTGAAACCGCACCGTCGTTCGCCGGATCCGCTCGGCAATTCGATGATGGCTGAGGGTATCATTAGAAATTCGTCTCACTTTTTGCGCGGATCAACGCCGGAGGTAACAAACGATCACGTAATCCGTCGCCTTCCTGGTTTGTGCGAAGGAGTGCCCCAATAAGTAGACATTCCATTACTTCATAATTATTACGTAAATTGCAGAGTAATTACGCGATGCTTAAACGGGACCATCAAACCTGAACGAATGATACACGTCTCGATAGTTGAGTGAAAAGAGAAGTAACATTATTGATCGACCATTACTTCTTCGCATATTGAATTATTCTCTTTCATATTGAACTATTCTTTTCTAAATAAATAAACGCTACTTTTTCAAATAAATACGAAGTTTGCTACATTTAATTCGGTAAAAGCTAAAAGCGTCATAATGAAGCGAAGGCGATATCTATCTACGCGATATGGAATCGTGGCGCAGTCGAGACGCTGAAATACGTTCAAAAAATTCGATTTCGCGGAGAAACGGAAGCACCATGGGAGGTAGTATCATCGCACTCGTGAAATCGTGCGATAGTGAACGCGTGGGTCGGCGTTTCCCGTTTGTGTCGTCGGTGTCGGAGCTCGAGCGTTCGCAAGATTAAGGCAGAAGGAGATCAACGGATAGCGTGGCGGAGATATATATCGGTGGTTTACACGAAGGTTGAGACCCCGGTCCGGAACGAGGCCCGCAGCCTTCAATCATTGTCAATCGGTTCGTACGAAGAACCGTTATGGTGTCTTCGTGCTATCGTCTCGTCCCATAGGACGTTCCACCTACCACGATTCTTTGGCAACATTCCTACGTTAACCACGCAGTCCCGTTCTCCGCGAATATTTGCAAGACCACATCTGAGATCATGAGTGTCACGTATTGCATTATACTCTGCTGAAACTTTTAAAAGACAAAAAAAAAGACCAGTAATTGTGTAAAAGATTTTTACACATATCTTCGCCGAAAATATCATTCATAATGCCTAACATATAAAGACACTATCAACTTCCGATCCAAAAAGTTCGTTAAATTTTTATTTTATTATACATACAAAGATGGTAAATTATTATAATGATAAATTCAAATTAATAACTCATAGAAATATAATTATAATTATATTTTTCTGTACAATGCGATGGTTGGAATATTGAAGTTATTTATAGAATTTATTTCAAAATTTCATTTCTTTTTTGCGTGGAGCA
Organism: Lasius platythorax; assembly: GCA_963971435.1. NCBI lineage: Eukaryota > Metazoa > Arthropoda > Insecta > Hymenoptera > Formicidae > Lasius > Lasius platythorax. The sequence goes on along the minus strand of OZ020538.1, from coordinate 14,880,915 downwards.
TTCGGGGGAAAAGAACAAAGAAAATACCCTAAAACGAGAAGAATTGCCTTCAGGACGAATGAATAGTCAGCAAAAGAAATATTGTACGAAAGACTGATATATTTCAAGCATAGCATTGTGCAGAGATATCCAATTTAGACCGGGTTTACTCCTCTCGTTTTACGAGGCTGGACGACGTTTGTCTCTTATAACGTGGGCGTGCCAACAGCGAAGAAGACGCGTGGTACAAAACGTTGTGGAATAGCTCGCCGAGATTGCCCCGCTCGTAACCGGGGAATATTGATAAGTAGAATTCAAGGATCAAGGATTGGGGTACACTGACACGTGGAGGATCGTGCCCGAGAAAATAGATTTTACAAGCCTGGTCGTTCGCGTACGTAACAGTTACCTCGAAGCAAAGAAAACCGTCTCGTCTACATAAAGTTCTTCATTGCTCGATTCTGTCCGGCGTCTGCGTTCTACAGCAAATCGTGGCCGAGCGACTTAAAGGCCATACATCAAATAATCGCGCGCACGAGGGCTAGATAATAATGATAATCGCGCGCGTTATTGAGAAGATGTGAGATAATTTTTTTCCGTCTTCGATGCAGCGTGAGATTTATCGTCGCGCTCTGACTCATCATCGCTGGGATCGTGTCTTTTTGGGGTACAACGACCGCATAGGCGGATTATGCGGTGCGTTCCGCCTGAGATAACAACGTAAAGAGATACGTTTACGAGCTTATGAAGTACGAGTACGGACAGCCAAAGAAAGGGAGAATGGAAGAACATGACGACGACGCTGGGCCATTGAACGGATTAAGCAGAGGATATATTGCATTCATTCAGTTTACTTTGGTTTACTTCAGTTCGAAATGGAAAACTGCATGCACGTTAATTTTAGAACCATAATGTGCTTTACTTGCAACGAAAATCACAGATATATACATATATTTTTTACATACAACGCCTCATATATTCTAAAGCCCTTAAAAATTTTGCAACTAGCAATGGCCATGTGTCATATTATATAAAATTAACATTAATTATTAGAGTAATATGCTCACACAATAGAAATATTTGAGAATAAATGATAGTTCATCAAATTTATTTTATTTGTTTATATTCGTTATGTTCAACATATTTAACATATCCTAATTTTTGTTTATTAAAATCTTTTTATTGGATATTCTAATGGAAATCACTATCTTTGTTAATCATATAAAAAAATATTAATACTAATGGATAAGCATTAATCTATTTTCGTATTAATTTAATTCAAGAATGGTTTGGAAATCTTTTAAAAATGTTGATATTAATCTGCATGATAAAATTAAGATATAATGAGAGATAATAGGACGATTATATATGATTAATATCGAAACAGTGTGAGATATAAATAATCGATAAATATATACATTACATTCTTATTTTCGCATGCGAAAATTTCGATTATGAAGACCTAAAAATAAGCCTTCTTTGATACATATTTAAAATAAAGTCGCGTGATTTGCAGCATCTCAAAGAAGCAACCATTGGTTTTGCGTGCGAGGAGACGACCAGACACGCAGCACACACGTGCAGTTTCTGACGTGCACACGCGCAACGTGCGTATACAGCTGCAAGGATCGGTAGACACTTTTACGCCCACGACTTACGATCAGACGAGCTTTTATGCGCTGGTACTCGTCGGTATATGAATATCATCCAACGACAACGGTGGCGACGGCAGCGGCAGCTGCGGCTGCTGCTTAACGATCAAGAGAGTAGAGGAACTCGAAGTGCGCATATGCCGTACATGCATGTATGAGTTAATACATATATGCCGCAAAGCCGTGATACACACGCATCCACAGGAACAGAGACGGTTTCTCGCACTCATAAGATCTATAACGGAAAAGCTTCCGACGTAACCGGAATTACAGTTTCCGCGCCCGCTTTCTCATATATAACGGCTGCCACCAATCGATCCGCCGATTTACGGTAGCTACTTTCACCGATTTCCAATTTGATCCCTCGTATTGTGGCGCGACAGCGAGATATAATGCGTCGTACGCACGGACGATTTTCCACGCGTAATGAATCTCGCACGTAAATCGAGTCCTCGTTTTGAGAGAAGAGAGAGAGAGAGAGGGGTATGATTTAATTAAATTTTGTTGACCAGTTCGTGCGTTGACAGTTGCGCAGTTGTCCGTTTTAAAAATTAAAATCTCGAGATTGCGTGTAGATTCTAATGTGATACAATTATTTCTGAACTTAATGTCGGATATAAATAAGGCGATGCATAATTTCCATGATAAAAATTTCAACTCTTAAGTATAATAAAGAATAAAAATATTTCAAGTGAATATATCCGAAAAATTGGCATGGTGATTTATGAGTAAAAAAAAAAAAAATGTTTTAAAAATATGCATTTACTCGCGTTCAAACTTCCTGATTTTTCTCCTTTTTTATTGAATATTAGAGACAATTTTTTTCTGTGCTGTATTTTTAATTTTTTTAATTCTTTTGTAACGATTAATCTCCTATCGAGTTGATTAAATAATGGAAAGTTTTGCTTCTCTTTTAGTTTGATTTATTTTTTAATATAATGTTAATTGTATGTTTCATTGCTAAAGCTTAACCGTATTAGAAATTTAATTTATTTTCTAGTTGACAAGAGATTATTGAAGAAAAAAACAATTAAAAATAAACATCTAGATATATTATACTTTTTATGAAATGTTATTATATCACAATATTTTTTTTGTGAAATGTTTGTTAAAACCCTGAAATATGCAAATGAAATATGCAATACTTAGAGAAGCCGAACTGCTGAATGGACATATTCTTTCATAAAAGAACTTAAATTTTTTAATAATGAATCCTATGAATGATTTAAAAGAAATATTTTATTTTCATAGATTGTTCTTTTAATGTTACAAAAAAAAAAACAATTATTATAATAAATAATAAACTCTCAAATAATGAAGTCAAATTATATATCCTAATTTTGATGTAACGCGATAAAGCGATATGAAAAGAGGCCAAAGTGCAAATTCATAAGAAAAGAGGTTAAAGATTAATGACTTCGTTAACAAAGATGTATCTCGGCTCACTATGTCAAACAATAAAAGAAAAAAGTGGGGTATTTATTTCCCTCCTCTTCTCTTATATGCACTTGATCCAACGCGATGACGGCGAAGTGTTCCGCCCGTGAAATTGGAATCATGCCTTTGCATCGGGGTAGGCTTTGATTAGCCTCTTTGTTTAGTAGCCCGCCTTGTATAATCGCGCCACTCCTCGCAAGTCCATCGTGGACAGTAATTTGCATTTTGATCATCGAAATTTCATTTCACAAGCCACGAAGTCACATAGAATTTCAAACAAGAGTATTTTAAAGCGGAGATCGCAATTTAAAATCGAAATAATATTTATCTATGGATTAAATAGAAATAATGTAGACTTTCAAAGACAATAAAGAGATTCTAAGCTAATTTAATTCTCTAAGCTAATTTAATGGGAATAAAAACTATTTGAATGAAATAAAATACAAATAATTTTCAACTTGTTTTCTTAAAATAAATCCAAATAACAAACGAGCTAAGTTGCAATGGAACATATTAACTTTGTCGTCGTTATTTTAAAATTTTATCATTATTAAATAAATTTTCAGAAGAAAATATGTTGGATAAATGATAATTGATGAGAAAGAGCTTATTAATGAAAAATTCATTCCAATATCCGACGAAGATGAACACACAAAGGAAACATATTTAAATTGGTGATCAAAATGGGGAGAAAAAATAAATTGTGAGATTCAGAACAGTATTTCTCAGAATGGCACTCGGGCTAATGCACATTACGCACCTCATATTGCTATTAAATTGCTACGTGATACTGGTATGATTGCTTTATGGAGTAATAAATGCATCAACAAATTTGGTTATGGACGTGTACCAGCAATCGAGTGCTCCAGTTGAAAGTGAATTCGACAAATAAAAAAATTTAGTGATTAATAACTCTTTGAGGGTAGATAAATTTGTAGAAGAACATATTAAATACTTAATCGGACGCGTCATTATAGCAGATACTAATACATATATCAGAAACAAATTGATGTATCAACTAATGTTCAATCATCTACTTACTCTCATTATTTTGATGCTGAATCTAATTACAAATTTCAATTACCAAAAAATGACGACGATTTAAAAAGCCATGGGAAGAATCAGTGGAAAGAAGAAATAAGTGAATTTGATTTCGACGAATGTGTAAGTTTAATGTCTAACAAAGAAAATATCGATGAGACACAAATAACAGAAAATAACCAACCAAAGAAAAAAAACTAAAAAACGTTGTATTTCTGACTTAGAAAATAGTTTAACAGATCCAGAAATTACTGCGTTACGAGAAATAGAAAATTGGAAAGGAAAAGTGACCGAACAATCCAAGAAACGAAAAGTAGGCAAATATTTAGGCCAACGGATGGATGAAATCTCAGATATTTTAAAATCGAAACCAAAGAAGAAATACCTCTGTTAAAAAATGATAGTTGCCTTACTTTACAAGCAATAAAATTGGGAGACAAATCGATGACAATAATCAACACATGTGCATTCGACAGTTTATGTCAAAGTCTTTTAATTGCATGTTACGATATTACAGATATTCGAGCATTTATAGAAAAAAAAAGCATTATCTATTCCGTTATTTAAAATGATAATTAATATCTTAAAAACAGGTTCGATTTAAATTTATTTTTTAATTTTTCTTTTTAATTAATAGTAATCAAAATATATTATAGCGAGGAGAGCATGAGACGGGGAAAGATACATGTCAGGCCCCGGGCAGGCCACCCAAGCGATGGAAGAACTTCAACATCCGAAGAAACACCCTAATTTTGGAAAAACAGGCCCTAAGCCTACTACACGAGGAAGATTTTTATAGAAATTTATAGTAAAGATGGAAAAGAAAAATACTTCGTGTTAAAAGAATTACCTACAAAATTCAACATATTATAATT